>BSBK01009759.1:0-154557 GCA_027943335.1 Chamaecyparis obtusa
AACATCTTAGGGTGATTGGTGATTCTGAGTTAATAGTATCTCAGATTAGATAAAAGTATGCATCAAAGAATCAAAGGCTGAAACAATATAGGAATGCTGTATGGGATGAAGTTGAATGTTTCAGTGCCTTTGGTATTGTTTGGGTGGATAGAAGCCAGAACAAGATGGCGGATTTACTAGAAAACATAGCCTTAAGGCTAGAGGATGTTACCTTTGCGAGGATATCTAGAATTGAGTGTAAGTCTAGGCCTTCTATTCCAGATAATGTTGAGAATTGGCAAGTATTCTCTGATGATCACGATATATTGAGGTTCTTGCAGTGTGAGTCTCACTTTGATGGTTAGGAAATGGACTTCAACACTTATGTAGACAGAAAGATGGAAAATAGAGTATCCTTGGGAAGGAGGTACTACAGCTAAAGTCAAATAGGATGCCAAGGGGATTGGTTTCTCTTGAGAGAGCATTTGATGATAAAGAGAGGGCTTGTGTAGCTAGACTTGCTGACAGGGTAAGTGATTTGGAGGAGGTAAATCTAGGGACAAGCCAAGAACCAAAGAATGTTTACATAGGTAAATGTTTATCTCAAAGAACTAGAAGAAATCTGATTGATCTTCTCAAAAAAATTCAGACATGTCTTTGCATGGTCTTATGAAGATTTGAAGGCATATAGAGAAGATCTCTTTCAACATGAGATACCATTGAAGGAAGGAACTAAACCCTTTAGGCAGAAATTAAGGCCCGTGAACCCTAATTTGGCACCGAAAATGCAAGATGAACTCAAAAAGATGATGGATGCTGGTATTATAAAAGCTTGTCAAACATTCTACTTGGGTGTCAAATTTGGTTCCAGTCAGAAAAAAGAATGGTGACATTAGGCTATGTGTTGATTTTAGAAATCTGAATGTTAACTCTTTGAAAGACAACTATGGTCTCCCTAATATGGAAAACATGCTGCAAAGAGTCACTGGATCGGAGTTGATGTCCATGATGGATGGTTTCTCTGGTTATAATTAGGTCATGGTCAAGGAGTCAGAACAATTCAAGACTGCATTCACTACTCCTTGGGGAACATATGTTTATGTTAGGATGCCTTTTGGCCTGACAAATGCCAGGAGCAACTTTTCAGAGGGCTATGGATGTAGCTTTTGTTGATTTCATAAACAAGTTTTTAGTGGTATACCAGGATGATCTTACAACATATTTAGAAAAGGAGGATCAACATTGTGAGCATCTAGAAAAGATTTTCATCAGAGCTCTGGAGTATGGGATATCTTTGAATCCAAAGAAGTGTTCTTTTGGTGTTATAGAAGTCAAGCTCTTAGGACATATTGTGTCCAAGGATGGAGTGAGAATTGATCCTGAAAGTGTTATGGCAATAGACAGGCTTTCACCACCAAGAAATGTTAAAGGAGTACAGTCTTTCTTTGGGTAGGTAAATTTTCTAAGAAGATTTGTTACAAATTTTGCAAAAATTTGTATTCCCATCTCTGGAATGTTGAAGAAAAATGCAAAAGTAGAATGGAATGAAGGAGCAAATGAGTCTTTCAAGAATATCAAATAGGCCATCAAGGATGCCCCTATTTTAAGGACCCCTGATTATGGTAAGCCCATGCAGATTTTCTCTTTTGCTTCTTATCATACGGTTGCAGCAGTCTTATTACAAAGAATTTAGATGGATTTGAGCAACCATATCCTTTTTCAGCGAATCCTTACATGCAGCAGAACTAAAATATGACATCACTGAAAAGTAGGCTTATGCTTAGTCAAAGTAGTCAAGGCTTTTAGGTGTTATCTTGTGGGAGCTAAGGTAGTTGCTTATGTCCCTAGTGCTATTGTTAAAGACATATTGGTGCAACAAGAAGTCTCAGGTAAGAGATGTAGATGGATCAACAGGATCCAATAATTCAATATAGACATTCAGATTACAAAATTGGTGAGAGGCCTAGGCCTTGCAAAGTTGATGGCACAGAGTAATCTGATTGCTAATCATGTGAATATGCTAGAAGAGGAAGAAAGGCCATATGTTTGTGATTTGGACTATTGTGATTGGTACAGAGATGTCATCAATTACTTGCAAAAATTGTTTCTTCCCCCTGACATGAATGAAAATAAGAGAAGGACTGTCAAGTTACAGTCAGCAAGGTATGCCATTATCCATGGTGAGTTGTGGTGGAGAAGTAATGAAGGAATATTGCTGAAATGTGTGGATCATGAAAGATCTAAGACTCTATTGGAAGAAATGCATCAAGGTGTGTGTGGAGGACACTATATGGCAAAGACCATAGCCCACAAGATTCTCAGGTCTGGATTTTGGTGGCCTACAGTTTTTAAGGACACACATCAGTTTGTGAAGAAATGTGATGCATGCCAGAGATTTGTAGGAAAGTTAAAATTCAATGGGAATTTTCCACTCAGGCCTGTCTCAGCTCAGTCTCCTTCTCAGAGGTGGGGTATTGATTTCATAGGTGAGATTCCAACAAGTCTAGTGGTGGGCATTCCTACATATTAGTGGCAATAGATTATTTTACCAAGTGGGTTGAAGCTATCCCTACTAGGAGGGCTACTAGTAAAGTAGTAATTGATTTTGTAATGCAGAATATTCTCACTAGGTTTGGATGTCCAGAAACAATAGTGGTAGACAATGCAATGTGTTTTAGATCACAGGAATTTGGTGATTTTTGTCAGCAGTATGGGATACACATTTCATTTTCTTCTCCATACCATCCACAAGGGAATGGCCAGGCAGAATCCAGTAATAAAAGCTTGATAAAGATCCTCAAAAGGGTGTTGGACAGAAATAAAAAATCGTGGGACTCAAAACTTTGGTGGGCATTGTGGGTTGATAGAGTGACCATCAAGAATGCCATAGGTTGAGCCCCATTTGATCTAGTCTATGGGATTGGAGCTAGGTTACCTCAGAATAATCTATTGCAAATGTATAAATTCATCCAGGCACATGATGAAGACTTAGATGATGAGATGAGACTAAGGATGGATGAGTTAATCCAGTTGGAGGAGGTAAGAAGGGATGCACATGAGAAAAATGAAAATCTACAATGACAAGTGTAAAAATTTGTTGATAGGAGAGCAACTCAGAGGAGTTTTGAAATTGGTGATCTGGTCTTGATGAGGAATGCAAGGCTGGAGGATAAGGGAAAGCATGGAAAATTTGATCCTATTTGGTTGGGCCCTTATCTAATTGAGAGCAAGTGGGGAACAGATTCATATATTCTAAAAGATCTAATTGGTGGCACTTTGGAATTGCCTGTTCATGGACAATTCCTAAAGTTTTACTTCTCTTGAAGTATCTTCTTCCATGAGCAGTAGTTAGGTTTCTTCCCTAGGTCTCTTAGGGTTGTTTTTTGGTTTGAAATTTTGTGGTCTACTCTTCCAGTAGATTATGTTTTTCTCATTGTATCTGTAGGAGATACATGTCCCCAGAAAGAGCCACTGTTAGGCCATTTTTCCAGTCATTGCAAAATCTCGTAAAATTGGCCTCTCCCTTGCATGATTTTGTTAAGTGTCCTACCCCATGCTTTTCGGTGTTTTTGCCTTGCTTCAGCCCATTTCGCATCTCTTACTTTGCAAACCTAGAAAGATTTTCATTTTCTAAGGTCCGTGGGAGCAAATTTTAAAAATTCTGCCACAGTGTCGAAAACATGTAGTGTTTTCAAAATTCGTGTTGTTTTCGGCTTCCCTGTCACCTTTTGGTTTGTCGTAATTCCTGTGTGTTTTTGATCTCTCACCGAAAATACTGTGTTTTCGCCCTTGCGTGTCTTCTTTTCTACTGGCACTCCTTGTTCTTTTGTCTTAACCACGTAAGTCTGACTGGATGGTGGGCCTGGTGTCAGAGGGGGGACAGGTGGCATGTTCTTATTGGCTGTCGCATGGCCACATGTCAGACTTTTCTAACATGTGATCATGCGACCGCTTGCCACCTGTCCGTGTGGGTCCCAGTTATGTAAGGTTGCCTGGCGGTTAACTTTCTAAGTGCGCAAGTGCGATGTGTGGTGGGACATGGTTTCCAGATTGGGCAGAGGGCCCTGACGTGTCAGAGCATCAATGGTTGTCATTAATGCATGAGGGTTTTGCAAGAGCCATGCACTTTTGTGATAACTGTCCGATCTTCTGAAAGGGTAGAGTAGAGTGTGGTCCTAGAGGCGGTGACGTGGTGGCTTTTGGTTGGCTGTCGCATGACTACATAGCCCATTCTTAGGCTATGCGATCATGCGACCGGTCGACACGTGTCCTTGTTCCAGGTGGCATCACAGTTGCGGAGTTAGGAGTGGGGTCTGTTGCAGTTTGGTGTGCCCGAGCATGTTTTGCAGTTGGCGGTGATTGCTAGTGGTTAGTCGCATGTTCACATAGCCTTTTCCAAGGCTATGTGATCATACGACTGATGATTTATGGTGCTCCTTGCGGTGGCGGTAATGGTTACGGTAGTGTTTACAGGCTATCGCATGTTTTCATAACCCATTTCTAGGTTATGTGATCATGCGATAGGGTGCCATGTGTCCATGGCGGTTACGGTAATGGCTCGGTGGTAGGTGGACATGTGGTAGTTCCTGGTTGGACTGTGCTGGCGGGAAGTTAAGTTTTGAACGTGGGCCTGGGCTTGGATTCTTGGTGGTGTTTTGACGGCTGGCGGGGTGCATGGTAGTGGCTTGTTGCATGTTTGTGTGAGCCAATTTTTTGGCTTGCGAACATGTGACATGCCCTTTTGTGGCAGCAGTTTGGCGTCGACAGTTGGAGATGGCATGTGGATAGCGGGTGTCGCATGTTCGCATAGCCCATTTTTGGGCTATGTGATCATGCAAACCAAGCATGAATTGAGGCCCATTTTGCTTGTGGCAGTCATGGTCGATGACAGTGTGATTGCGTGGCTAAGGGAAAATTAGTTTGAGAAACTTAAAACCCGCGAGATGCTTGTGATCGTTGCTGTTTCAAGTTTGATTTTCTGTGAATTTCCAGCGATAGAGGGTACCATATTTTTATGGAATTGAATGCAAAAAAGACCTTGTTTGGTGAGAAGCGTTTGCAGTGTGGTTCAAGGTGCTGGCAGTTATGTTTTTGTACCTGGTGCCATGTGGCTTTGAGCTTGAGAGGTGTTTGCAACTGGTGGATTTGACTGTTTGAGCTTGATGTTGTGGCTCGACCCCTGTCTTGTCTGGTGTTTATTTCTTGGTGGGGTTAGGTGATTTTGAAATTTCAAATGATCACATGCTTGCATTGTAACCCTGGTATAAAGGGATTTTCATGATCATTTGAGGATATTGGAGTTAGATTTTAAAAACTTTTCTGTTGTGAGTCTTCTGCCAGTCTGAATTGTAATGTCCTATCTTGATTTTTTGGCAATTTGAAAGAAAGTTGTAGGTTTGAGCTGCAGTTTGCAAGTAGGTTTCCTTTGGATTGACTATACACACTTGAGGATTCTTTATACTTAATGTAGGCACATGATTCTCATCTCTCCCTTGTGTCAATGTAGATGAATTTTGAACTTTCCAGTTCATTGCATGACAATTTGTGTATAGGTTTTCAATCTTGAGTTCTAGTCCAGGATTAGATTAAATGATGCTCCAAATGGGACCTATATTTATCTCTTGTCTATGTAGGGATATTCTGTAAGTAGTAGAGGAGATTGTAAATGTGTTTATGGCTTTGAATCTCAGGTATATTTCTGGTGTATGTGTGTAATCTATCTAAGAAAACTTGCCCATGGATGAGGCACTGGCCTAGATAAGTATTTCCTTGCTGACATGTCCTGATAGCTTGTTAGGATTCAAAAAACATAAATTAAGAACCATTCTTTAAGTTTTCAGCATTTGGTTGTCTGTAGTTCTACCCCATAGCAATGGAGAGTTAATGAGTGTGTGGTTAACATTTAGTACTTTCTTGCTATCCATTTATCTATTTTACAAGCCTAGTTCTTGGTGTATGAAGTGTATTTTATACTAGGTTAGGTGCACCCGCCTTGGTTTTGCAGAGCGAGAAGCAGAAGAGGGCATATTAAGTCCCTATAGTTGGTCCAGTTATCCTAAGACCCCTTAGCAATTTTGGATTTAACCATTCCTAAAATCCATCTGAGGGTATACTGGCAGCCTGTTAGAGCATAAGCGTCATTTTGGACACCAACAAATTGGATAAAGAATTGAATCTTGTAGATAACTAATTCGCCCCCCCCCACCCTCTCAGTTATCTCTTGGGACTATTCCTAACAATTGGTATCAGAGTCAAGTGCCTCAAAGAGAAATTTAACAACTTGAGGTTGATCAGATGGCATTCTTTAGAAAAGAAAGTCCTAAGTTCAATGGAGAGAATTATCTTGATTGGAAGAACAAGATGGTGACTCATTTGCAGTGCATTGCTTTTGAAGTTTTTAATGTAACTATCAAAGTAGCCAAGATTCCTACCCTAGAAGATCTTAGAAAGGATGATGCTACTGAAAGACAAAAGGAATTGTTTCATCACAATGCTATAGAAAAGGAAGCCCTTATCAGCACCCTTTCCGATAGTGAATTTTTAGAGTTAAAGAAAGTTGACACTGCCCATAAAATATGGAAGCACCTAGAAGACAATGTTTGAAGGTGACAAGCAAGCAAAGGATGTGTGCAGAAAAAAAATGGAAGAAAAGATACAATGCATTAGAGATGCTACTGAAGAAAACATCAGAGCTTATAATCAAAGGATCAATGAAGCAGTTGCTAGAATCAAGAACAATGCTGGAGAGATCTTAGAGGAAGACATCATGGACAAGTTGATGACTACCCTTACTCCAAAATATGAAAACAAGATCAACATTCTTGATGAGACCATGCAGCTTACATCTAATTTCAAGAGAGAGACCTTGATCAGTAAGATCTCAACTTTTGAGATTTCAAGATTGAAGACAAAACCAAAAATTGAGACAACCTTCAAAGCAACAGTTCATGGTAAGAAATCTGCAAACACTTCTAGTAATTTTGATGATGATGAAGAAGAGAAAACTTTAGATGATTTTATTGCTATGATTACCAATAGAGAAAAGAAATGGAAAGGAAAACATGAAGGTTAGTTACCATTTAAGTTCTTTTCATGTAATAAGATAGGTCACTTTGCATCTAAGTGTCCTACTAGATCTAGAAAGTTCAAAAAAGATTACAAACCTAAGTACACTAAGCAATGTTACTATGTTGGAGATGGAGTTTCTGATGATGAATCATGAGAAGAAGAAATTTGATTCATTTCTATGGTAGACAAAATGCTTGATAAGACAAATCACAAAGATGAGAAAGAGGAACAAGAGCTAGCATTAATCTCCCAAGCAGACATTAGGATAGATTGGATTATAGATAGTGGTTGCTCACATCACATGACAGGTGATAAAGGCAGATTTGTTCATCTAGACAAATACAATGGTGGTATGGTTAGATTCGGAGACAACACTCCTAAACCTATAGTTGGTAAGGATCCATCACTTTGGATGGAAAGAATAGTACTAATGATGTTCTCTATGTTCATGGTTTGAAACATAACCTTCTCAGTGTTGGACAGTTACTTGGAAAAGGCTATCAGTTGGAGTTCAAAGATGACAAATGCATCATTAACAACAAAGATGGTGTTATGATTGCATTAGGTTCAAAGACAAGAGGTAATGTTTTTCACTCAATTTAGAAGCAAGTTGTTTTGTTGCTAAAGTTGATGATAGTTGGTTGTGGCATAAAAGACTATGTCATATCAATTTTGATAACATAGTAAAGATAAGAATGTTAAGGCAGTAAGAGATCTACCTAGCATAGCAAAGCTAGTTGATACTATATGTAGGGAATGTGTGATGGGAAAGCATGTGAAAAATTCATTTAGGAGCAAGAAAAAGTCTGCAAAGAACAAGTTGGATCTGATTCATACAGACTTATGTGGTGCAACTCAAACAAGATCATACTATGGTGAGAGATATTTCATTTTTTTTGTTGATGATTATACTAGGATGATGTGGGTTGCACTCTTGAAAGACAAGTCAGAAGCATTTGAGTAGTTCAAAATATTCAAAGCTAAGGTTGAGAATGAATATGGACTTAAGATAAAATGTTTGAGATCAGATAGAGGAGGAGAATTCACCTCTGATAGATTCTATGAGTACTATGAAGAACATGGCATAAAAGATAGTTAAGTGCACCTAGAACCCCTCAGCAGAATGGGATTATAGAAAGAAGGAAAAGGATCATCCTTGATACAACGCGCACCATCATGATTGAAGGAAAAGTTGCACACACCTATTGGAGAGATGCAGTCAATACAATAGTCTATACCATCAATAGAATTCAACTGAGACTAGGTGCTGACAAAACACCATATGAGCTTTGGTTTGGTAATGTTCCCATAGTAAAATACTTCAGAATATTTGGAAGCAAGTGCTACATCAAGAGGGATGAAGCAGTAGGCAAGTTTGATGCAAGAAGTGATGAAGGTACTTTCCTTGGTTACTCTACTAAAAGTAAAGCTTATAGATGTGTCAATTTAAGATTGAAAAAGATCATTGAAAGTGCTCATGTTAAGATTGATCAAAAGTTCATGGTTCAAGAAAGATATCATGATTACTCACCCATGATTGAAGATGAACCTGGACCCTCTACTAGTGACAAATTCATTGAAGAAATGTTTGATAGCATTGATGTGTTGTTTAATGACCCTGAGATAAGTGAAGAAGAAACTCCTATGGTTGATGAGTTAGAATCAACTAAGGTTCCAAAGTTTACATCTAGAAACCATTCCAAGAAAGATATCATTGGAGATCAGAGCGCAAAAGTCCTAACAAGATCACAAGAAAAGAAATCAGCTAATGATGATGCAATATGTTTACTATCTCAGATTGAGCCCTTAAGTGTTGAAGATGCTTGTAATGACTCAGATTGGCATGATGCTATGAAAGAAGAACTTGATCAGATTATCAAAAATAACACTCGGGAATTGGTCCAAGACCTAGTGATAAAAATATGATTGGAACAAAGTGGATATTCAGAAACAAGATGAATGAAGATGGCACAGTAGTAAGAAACAAAGCAAGGTTAGTATGTGAAGGATATGCACAACGAGAAGGCACTGATTATTTAGACACATTTGCACCTGTGAGTATATTAGAAGCTATTAAGTTGTTTCTAGCTTATGCTACAGTTAAAAACTTCAAAGTTTATCAAATGGATGTAAAGTTAGCATTCCTAAATGGAGATTTGAAAGAAGTATACATTGAGCAACTAGAAGGATTCACCTTATCAAACAGACCTGATATGGTATGCAAATTGAAGAAGGCCCTCTATGGAATTAAGAAAGCCCCTAGAGCATGGTATGAGAGACTAGATGGATACTTAACAGAGATTGGATTCAAGAAAGGAGCAGCAAATTGTAATCTATTCATTAGAGAGTCATCTGAAGGTTTACTACTTGTAGCTATATTTGTTGATGACATTATCTTTGGAGGTAATGACAAACTTAGTGCTGAATTTGCTAAGGAGATGCAAAATGAATTTGAGATGAGTATGATTGGCCCTATCGAGTACTTTTGGGATTGAATATGCAGCAGACAGAGAAAGGTATATTCATTAATCAGTCCAAGTATGTGAAAGAAATATTAAAGAAATTCAAGATGGATGATTGCAAGCCAGTAGGGACTCCTATGATTACTAGATGCAAGCTTACAAAAGAAGATGACTCACCAGTAGTAGATATAACTTTGTACAAGTCTATGATTGGAAAACTTATTTATCTTACTCAAACTAGACCTGATATTTCCAATGCAGTTGGCATAGTTGGAAGATTTGTAGTAGAGCCTAAACAAAGTCACCTCATGGTAGTAAAAAGAATATTCAGATATTTGCAAGGCACTATAGACTATGGTCTGTGGTATCCTAATTTGGATAATGTTGAGCTTCATGTGTACACAGATGCAAATTGGGTAGGATGCGTTGATGATAGCAAAAGTACATCAGGTGGAGCAGTGTTTCTTGGTGATAGACTTGTCACTTGGACAAGCAAGAAAAAAAAATTGTATTTCTCAGTCAATAGCAGAAGCAGAATATGTTGCAATAGCCTTGAATTGTTCTACAATTGTTTGGATCAAGCAGATGATAAAGGATTTTGGAATTCAGATTGATTATCCTATTGTTATTCACTGTGATAACACTAGCACTATCAATATGTCAAAGAACCCTATGATACATGAAAAGACAAAGCACATTGAGATCAAGTATCACTTCCCTAAGAGAGAAAGTTGCAGAGAAAGAAGTCAAGTTGGACTATGTGAGTACTAAAGATTAGTTGCAGACATTTTCACAAAGCCCTTGCCAAAGGATACTTTTGAGTATCTCAGGGAGAAGTTGGGAGTAATTCCCTTCCCTGATTCTACTTAGAAGAAAGAAGGAAAGGCATTAGTCCTCCCGGATTGATGGAAGGTGGACTACTCTACTTCAGGAGTAGTACCAATGCTTAAAATGAATGGCACCCTTTGCCATTGATGTCAAAGGGGGAGTAGTATAGAGTCATGAAAAACATAAAGAAAAAGGTGTGATATACTAAGGGGGAGCAGTATTCAATTATGACAACAGTTCAGTTGAGGAAATGGAGAATGCTAGAAATATTGCAGCAGATGGAGGATTCATCTTTAGGGGAATTTTGAAGAGGAAATGGAGAATGTTATAAAAGAAATGTTCATTTGGGCTGGTGGTGGTTTTTCATTCCACATGTTTCCATTAATGCCAAAGGGGGAGATTGTTGGAGATTTTCTAGCAGGCCAATACTAACTGTATGTTTGTCATTGATGACAACATATGGAAAGTAGGATGCGTAGAAGTCTTATGTAGTAATATTTTAGTATGTATTACATGGACATGATATCAACATGATATCATGGGCGTAGAGGTTAACTGTTAGTACAGACAGTTATATAGCAACTTGTGTCAGCAATGTTCCTGAAAGAGTTACAAGCAGTGTTCTGTGTACAGTTGTCCATATAGTTATCATGGAACTGTGCACCCTTGGATATATGATGGAGACATTTTAGTGATATTTTAGTTATGGATGCATAGTCTGATGATGAACGTAATGAATTTATGTAGTCGTTATTCGTGAGTAGCAGTTTCTTGTGTTTGTTTAGAAGAGCCAACAAAGATTTTATTAGTTCTAGAGTTGCACCTATCTTTAGGGTATGCGCCCTTGGAGTTAAGCTTGGAAAAGAGTTATTGATGTTTGGTTAAGAGTGCATGAGTTAATTTAGCTTAAGGAGAAAGATCCAGTTGTTTTGGTAGAGCTAACAGTGTGTATTGTGCGTCTACAATTATCTAGATTAGATAGGTCCCAGAATGTGTTGCATGCATAGTAGAGCCGACAGAATGTTTTTATAATTTTGTTATGGTTTTTATAATATGATTTCATGGTGGTTCTAACAGGTTGACCTGATTATATCATTTAGAGGAAAGATATTTATATGTAGTCATTTGTGATTGCTGAAGTGTGGTTCATGGTTGATTAAGCAGAGCAGAGAAGAGTGTACGAAGTGTGGAACCATTAGAAGAAGGTCTATGTGACCAAGTAGAGTACTTGTGCTATACATTGGAACTAATCCAGACAAGAAGGTCAAAGTGCAACTCATCAAGATCTAGATATAGTGTGTATCTGTTATTCAAAGGTTGTAGCCTTCACCCCTTTGAGTAGTGAGCTCTTGGACAGTGCATCCTCTCCCCTAATAGGGACAATTGTAAAAGACTCCTAATAGGGTCTAACCCTTGACCAGGTCTACTATTCTTAATATTTTGTAAAGCTACTCATAACAGGGTAAAGGATCTTCTAGCAAGGATCATAATACACTAGTACAGAATATTAGTGGGTGTCAATTCCCACCGAGGTTTTTACCTATTTGGGTTTCCCCGTAACCAAAATATTGGTGTTGTGTTCATATGTTCTCTCATTGTGTTTATGCTTTATGTTTAAGTATACTTAATTGGATAAAGAATTGAATCTTGTAGATAACTGATTCACCCCCCCCCCCCCTCTCAGCTATCTCTTGGGATTATTCCTAACAATAACCTCGTTACTCATTTGTGGTTAATGGAAATTTGAGGTTGATATAACCTTGTTGCCCATTTGAGATGGATCTAAATTTGAGGTTGATATAACCCCATTGCCAATCTATAATTCATGGAAATTCGAGATTAGTATAGTCTCATTGCCAAAGTTGAGATTGTTATAATCTCATAGGTAGTATATATATTGACGTCAGTCATATGCATATGCGTAGGCTTGGATAGCATTTATTGCTTCCAAGAGATTCTTATGGGTAGTTCTCTATAGGATGACATGTCGATAGCCCAATTTCTTAGAGTGGATCTTATATCCCTCAAGCTGAGAATAGGGAGTTCTATGAAGCCTGACCTAGAGGCAGCCTTAAGAATCAAATCCCCCCCTTTACTGACTTAGAGTAGAGTATGAGTCATGTAAATATTGTGTATTATTTTGTGCTAACGTCAGTTTTGCAAGAAATTATAAAAGTATAATAAGAAGGGGCATTACAGAACCAATATTATTCATATATTAATTGGTTGTTTAATACCATATAAAATATTGAAGATAAATAATAATTAGATAAATAACCTATTGTTAATAAAATATAAATATTTTTATAAATAAGGAATATAAATAATTAATAAACCAAAAGTCATAACCCCTTTTTCCTTTGAATGACACATCAGTTTGGAATAGTGATATAAAAGTATCATCTTTTGATTAAAAGAAATACAAAAAACACATGAAATTAGTCTACAATAGCTCAATGCAGAAATGTAAATAAGTTCCTGATAGGGGACATTACACACACACACACACACACACACACACTCTCTCTCTCTCTCTCTCTCTCCCCTAAATGTCCATGTCTACCCCTCCCTCCTTCTCCCACTCCCGACCCCTTTCTCATCCCCTCATCCTTCCTATCCTCGCCCCTCCCTCTCACTTACCCTCTTTTCTTCCCTCCCCCTCTCTCTTCCCCTCCCACTCCTTCCCTCCTACTCCCTTCATCCCTCATCTTCCCCTCCCCCTCCCACTTTGACTCCCTCTCCCCCCCTCTCACTCCCCCTCTCACTCCCTGTCCCCCTCTCTCTCCCTCTTTACCTCTCACTCTCCCCTCTCTAACTCCCCTCCCCCTCTCACGCCCACTCCCACTCCCTCTCCCCCTACCTCTCCCTCTCCATATTCCCCTCTCCCCCTCTCACTCCCTCTCCTTCTCTCACCCTCCTACCTCCCTCACTCTCATCCAACACCCTCCCTCACTCTCATCCCACTCCCTCCCTCCCTCACTTCCCCTCCTCCTCCTCTGCCCACTCCTGCTCCCTTCTCATTCCCCCCTCTCCCTCCCTCACTCCCATCCCACTCCTGCTCCTTTCTCATTCCCCCTCTCCCTCCCTCACTCCCATCCCACTCCTTCCCTCTCTCACTTCCCCTCCTCCCACTCCCACTCCCTCCCCCTCCTCCCTTCACCATCTCTCTCTCTCTCTCTCTCTCTCTCCTCTCTCTCTCACTCTCTCTCTCTCTCTCTCTCTCTCTCTCTCTCTCTCTCTCTCTCTCTCTCTCTCTCTCTCTCTCTCTCTCTCTCGTCTCACTCCCCCTCTTACTTTCCAACCCCTATCCCTCTCTCCCTCCCTCTCTCTCTCTCTCTCTCATAATATGGGCCTCAAATTAAACTGAATGTCAAAGTTAAATCAAATAAGCACATATAAAAGACTTAAATCTAATTTTCACACACTCCACATAAATAAGTTAATTCCAAACTTATTTTGAATATTCACACACTTATTTTGAATACATACAAAAAATTGAAATAAAACTAAATTCAATTTTAAACATACAAATTGAATAAAATATAAGTGAATGCTAAAGTTTAAGCCAAACACTAATATATAAAATTCAAGAGAATTTCAAAATAATCACCCCACTAACGAAAAACTAATTATTTCATAGCTAAATTAAATTGGTGTTAAGGAGAATATTGTCATATTTGATAGTTGTAGTGCATGAAATGTCAAATCTGTTAAGATATAGCTACGTTCAAATATGGTAATACACACACACACACACACAAGGAAGTGGGCAAGAAAAGGAGAGCATTGAATAGAAAGTAGCATCTAATAAGCTTAAGGATGATCTTTCTGATGTTTCTCATATTGTTGAAGAAGATACTTTGGTTTGGGATGAGTTTCCTTTTCCTATTGAACAAGATGAGACATAGAAGTTATCAACAAATTAGGATAGTTATGCTGATAAGATTATGCCTCTCCTACAAAAGAGTAAGGAAGATGAAGAAGAAGATATTTTTTAGGATGAGTTGGAGCAATTTTTCTTACATCTTGATGACAAGCCCACATTTCTAGAAAGTACCCACAAGCTATAGGAGGTAGTCATTTCTAGCCAGCATGAAAAAGAAGAAAATCATTAGACTAAAGTGATTTATTAAGAACTAGATTCTTTCAAGGAGAGCTCCAAATTCATTATCACACATGGTTTCCCTATTAGGCATATAACAAGAATGGCGGCTAGCAAAGAAGGGCCATTTATGCTTGCACCTCAGCATGATGTTTTATCAAAAGGTGAAGCTGAGAAAGAATCAAGCTAGCTTGTTGTCCCATTGGATCAAGTAAGTGAAGTCCTTCTTGTTCTTCACAAAATGTTACAGTTTTCTGATTTGTCTCAGGATGATGGTATTTTCAATCAGCTCGATCAAGTAAGTGAGATCCTTGACAATCAAAAATTTTCTCATCAAATGATCAAATATATCTCATATGTTCATCTCATGATGGTTTTTCAGAAGCATGTTGATTATTGTGGGCTGAAAAGGATGGGAAACTATTTTTCACAATCTATAAATGGTTTTGTTTAACCAAGCTTTAAGCTAGTTAGAGTAGGATAGTTTAGTTTTATTTCAATAAGTGTTGTCAAGCACTAGGTTTTTAGGTTGCATGAGTCTTAGTTTAGGTGCATTTTTAATTTTAATAAAGGTTGCATTCATGAGTTCCAATTTTTTGACTCCATTGCCCAATGATAAGGTCTGCAATTCATATCTACCAAGCAGACATCTAGTAGAAGTTGCCAAAATTGTTACCCTAATTTTTCTACATGCAGAATGATGAACACAAATAGGAAAGGGGTGCATAAAGGTACATTCATTTAATACTACTTTTCAGGTGATGTAGATTAACATTTTTTTATTGCATTCATATCACTTTTTATATTGTACTCTAAGTATTGATCACATTTCAAATTTCCAAATTCATAATTGATCATTACATTGTGCATTCAAACTGAATGTAATTTACAAAATGTTATTTTATATTTCATCTTTCATGTCAATATTAAAGAGTACAAAAGGTAGAATAGAAATATATGATAGAGGTATGAGTAAGGTCTCATGCATTACCCTGAGAAGTCATCTGTGTCTAGGAGTTGGTTGTTTGTCTAGTCCAGGTCTTCAGGTCTTGGTTGTGTCTTCATGTCTCATCTTAGGTCTTTAGAGTTTGTCCTGCATTATGGTGAAAAAGGTACTAGATCCAGTTGGATCTAAGTAATGCACAGAAAACCAAAGCATCGTACAACAATACATCTTTCAGAGCTGCACATATTTTTGGTATTTCAATGCAATAAGAAAATGTGCATACACATAAACTGAAACAGTAGTATTAAAGGGACATAATTTTGTGAAACCTTTTACTATTAATGGCCATCATTATGCATGTTTTTGTTTATATAAACCAGATATTTGAATCAAAGGGACTTAGTGTTTATAGATGAGAAACCTTTTTCAAGACAATAGGATATATTAGGCTAAGTGAACATACCAGTTGACTGATACTAATGCATAAATGTCATCATACACGGTATTGTCATAAATAAATCTTCTGATCATGTTCACTAACCTAATATAATATACTTGATTTTTATGTTGTTTTTAAGCTAGCCAGAGAGATGCATTGTTCAAATGGGCTGGTATTTATTGTCATAGCCATGGAGAAAAGATGTTATAAAGTGTTGTTCATATGCAGATAAACATTGAAATGATGCACTAGGAAAATGAATTTCAAAGTATCAAATTCAAGGTCATAGAAATATGTTTATGGGTGTCACGAGCCCATGCTCAAACCTCATAAAAATTTTTTATTGCTGGAGTTACATCTATTTTAAATCTTGATATTTGACATGTATATCTAAATTTTAGATCTACAATAGAATTATGAAATATGCTCGGTAACAATTTGTGCATTTATACAGAAAAGGAGATGACAGTGCTGGTTCATAAGGAAAAATTCTATAGGAAATTATGTATTATCAAATGTCAAATAATGTTCAACATTCATATGTTAGTGTGTGTCATGAGCCCATGCTCAAACCTCACTGACAAATGTTTTTACAGTATTGTATTTCATATTCTAAAGGAAAACCATTTGATGCACTTTTGACTGTCACAAAATCAATGCACATTGCTAAGAATATTGTTGAGTCTTCATTGCCCAACTAAATGTCAAAAATATGGTGGCTACAATTCAGAAAGACCATGGCAGTATTATTAAAGTATGTTGGTCACTGTCAGCTTATACTAGCAAATAAATCTAGGCAATCAATAGAAACAGAGAGTATCTTATTTTGAAGTCAAGAAGACTTTCTAAAGTAACAGCTCAAAATCAAAAGCATCACCAACATTCGGCATTGCAGAGTTACAACCCCATTTAGAAAAGAAGAATCAAAGCATGCTGGTTGTGGTTACTCTTGGATTAGAAGCAAAGAGGTGAAAACAAGACTGATGGACATCACAAGAAATGAAACCCTTCATGTTATACCTCTAGTATCAAAGCCAAGAAGAACTGATAGTTAACACTGGAATTTTACAAATGATGTTTTCATTATAAAGTTTGAAGCAACTTTCAGATTTTTCCACTTTTGAACAATAAGCAAAAATAAAAAATTTACGCAAGAGGAAAGGAGTGAACTTGGTTTCAAAATGTTCAAGTTTAGCAAAGTAAAAAAAAGGATGAGTTACTTATCTATAGTTAAAGTCGAGCTCCTGTTCAAAGTTGAGTTCACTGTCATGCTAGTGTTCCATCTAGTCTCAAAGCCCATGTTTAACAATCAAAACTTGAGTCACACCTAAGAGCTGAGTCTCATATAAGAAAGCTCAAATTAAAGCTCCAAGTTACAAACAATCAAGTCAAGATGCATGCTCGAGCTTTAAATCAAATCACAGTCATAATCAAGTTTCACGCCAGGAACCCGAGTTCCATGTATAGAGCTCGAGCTTTCATACAGGGCACGTTCCAAAGAAAGCGTATACAAGTCAAGGGTCAAGCTCTATTATAATTAAGCAAGATCTGGTTTATGGTCGAATTCTTCTAGTTAAAGGCCAAGTTCTAGCCATACAAGCCTGAGCTTGTTAACAGTTAGAGCCCGTGCTTCAACAACAAACTTCTAGTAAAAAAAGTTTGAGTTCAAGTAATCAAAGGCTGAGTTCTAAACATTATAGGCCCAAGCTCTTGGGTACATGAAATAGTCACAGCCCAAATGGAAAGGTTTAAACTTGAGCCCACTCCCCCTATCACCCTCCTCCCACTCTCTCTCCCCTATCACCCCCTCCCCCTCCCTCTACACTCTCTCCCCCTCCCCTCCCTCCTTCCCTCTCCCTCTCCCTCTCCCTCCCTCCCCCACCCTCTCCCTCTCTCCCCCTCCCTCCCCCACCCCCTCCCTCTCTCCTTCCCTCTCCATCTCTCTCTCTCCTCCCCTCCCTCTACCTTCTCTCCCCCCTCCCCCTCCCTATACCCTCTCTCCCCCTCCCCTCCCTCCTTCCCACTCCCACTCTCCCTCCCTCTCTCTCACCCCTCCCACTCCCCCTCTCTTCTTCCTTCCCCCTCCCACTCCCCTAATCACCCCCCTCCCAATCCCTCTCCCCTATCGCTCCCTCCCACTCCCTCACTCCCCCTCTCACTCCCCCTCCCTCCTTCCCTCTCCCTCCCCCTCCCTCTCTCTCATCTCCTCCCCTCCCCCTCCCCTTCTCTTCTTCCCTCTTCCTCCTCCCTCTCCCTCTCACTTCCCCACCCACTCTCCCTCCCCCTCTCACTTCCCCATCGACTCTCCCTCCCACTCCCCTCTCACTTCCCCATCCCCTCCCCCTCCCTCCCAGTTTCCCTCCCACTCCCACTCTCTCTCCCTTTATCTTACCCCTCCCACTCCCCCTCTCTTCTTCCTTCCCCCTCCCCCTCCCCTTCTCTTCTTCCCTCTTCCTCCTCCCTCTCCCTCTCACTTCCCCACCCACTCTCCCTCCCCCTCTCACTTCCCCACTGACTCTCCCTCCCACTCCCCTCTCACTTCCCCATCCCCTCCCCCTCCCTCCCAGTTTCCCTCCCACTCCCCCTCTCTTCTTCCTTCCCCCTCCCACTTCATCTCCCCTATCACTCCCTCCCTCCCCCTTGCACTACCCCTCCCTCCTTCCCTCTCCCTCTCCCTCCCTCTCCCTCTCTCTCATCTCCTCCCCTCCCCCTCCCCTTCTCTTCTTCCCTCTTCCTCCTCCCTCTCCCTCTCACTTCCCCACCCACTCTCCCTCCCCCTCTCACTTCCCCATCAACTCTCCCTCCCACTCCCCTCTCACTTCCCCATCCCCTCCCCCTCCCTCCCAGTTTCCCTCCCACTCCCACTCCCTCTCCCTTTATCTCACCCCTCCCACTCCTCCTCTCTTCTTCCTTCCCCCTCCCCCTCCCCTTCTCTTCTTCCCTCTTCCTCCTCCCTCTCCCTCTCACTTCCCCAGCCACTCTCCCTCCCCCTCTCACTTCCCCACTGACTCTCCCTCCCACTCCCCTCTCACTTCCCCATCCCCTCCCCCTCCCTCCGAGTTTCCCCCCCACTCCCACTCCCTCTCCCTTTATCTCACCCCTCCCACTCCCCCTCTCTTCTTCCTTCCCCCTCCCACTCCCTCTCCCCTATCACTCCCTCCCTCCCCCTTGCACTACCCCTCCCTCCTTCCCTCTCCCTCTCCCTCCCTCTCATCTCCTCCCCTCCTCTTCCCCTCCCCTTCTCTTCTTCCCTCTTCCTCCTCCCTCTCTCCCTCTCCCTCTCCCTCTCCCTCTCCCTCCCCCTCTCACTCCTAATCCACCTCCCACTCCCCTTCCCCTCTCCCTCCTTCTCATTTCCACTCCCCCCTCCGCCTCCCCCTCTCTTCCTCTCCCCCTCTCTCTCACCCCTCCCACTCCCCCTCTCTTCTTCCTTCCCCCTACCCAATCCCCCCATCACCCCATCCCACTCCCTCTTCCCAATCACTCCCTCCCACTCCCTCTCCCCTATCACTCCCTCCCACCCCCTCTCACTCCCCCTCCCTCCTTCCCTCTCCCTCCCCCTCCCTCTCTCTCATCTCCTCCCCTCCCCCTCCCTCCTCCCCTCCCTCTCCCTCCTCCCTCTCCCTCTCACTTCCCCACTCACTTCTCCACCCACTCTCCCTCTCCCTCCCACTCTCCCTCCCACTCCTCTCTCACTTCCCCATCCCCATCCCCCTCCCTCTACCCCTCTCTCCCAATTTCCCTTCCACTCCCACTCCCACTCCCTCTCTCTCACCCCTCCCACTCCCCCTCTCTTCTTCCTTCCCCCTCCGACTCCCCCTCTCATCTTCCTTCCCCCTCCGACTCCCCCTCTCTTCTTCCTTCCCCCTTCGACTCCCCCTCTCATCTTCCTTCCCCCTCCGACTCCCCCTCTCATCTTCCTTCCCTCTCCCTCTCCCTCCCCTTCTCTCTCTCTCATCTCCTCCCCTCCCCCTCCCCTTCCCCTTCTCTTCTTCCCTCTTCCTCCTCCCTCTCTCCCTCTCCCTCTCCCTCCCTCACCCTCACCCTCTCACTCCCAATCCACCTCCCACTCCCCTTCACCTCTCCATCCCTCTCACTTCCAATCCCCCCTCCCCCTCTCACTCCCCCTCTCACTTCCTCTCCTCCTCTCCCTCCCACTCCCCTCTCACACTCTCTCTCCCTCCCTCCCTCTCCCTCTCCCCCTATCAGTCCTCCCCTCCCCCTCCCCCTGCCCTTCTCTTCTTCCCTATTCCTCCTCCCTCTCTCCCTCTCCCTCCCTCACCCTCCCCCTAACACTCC
Organism: Chamaecyparis obtusa; assembly: GCA_027943335.1. NCBI lineage: Eukaryota > Viridiplantae > Streptophyta > Pinopsida > Cupressales > Cupressaceae > Chamaecyparis > Chamaecyparis obtusa. Next base: position 20,124 of record BSBK01009759.1, read on the forward strand.
CAATCCACCTCCCACTCCCCTTACCCTCACCCTCCCTCTCACTTCCACTCCCCCCTCCCCCTCCCCTTCTCACTCCCCCTCCCCCTCACTTCCTCTCCTCCTCTCCCTCCCAATCCCCTCTCCCACTCTCTCTCCCTCCCTCTCCCTCTCGCCCTATCACTCCCTCCCCCCCTCCTCTCTCCCACTCCCACTCCCTCTCCCTCTCCCTCTCCCTCTCCCCTTCTCTTCTTCCCTCTTCCTCCTCCCTCTCTCCCACTCCTCCCCTCCCCTCCCCTTCTCTTTTTCTCTCTTCCTCCTCCCTCTTCCTTCCCCCTCTCCCCGTATCACTCCTCCCCTCCCCCTCCCCTTCTCTTCTTCCCTCTTCCTCCTCCCACTCCCTCCCTCTCACTTCCAGTCCCCCCTCCCCCTCTCACTCCCCCTCCCCTTCACTTCCTCTCCTCCTCTCCCTCCCACTCCCCTCTCCCAATCTCTCTCCCTCCCTCTCCCTCTCCCCCTATCACTCCACCCCCCTCTCTCCCTCTCCCTCTCCCTCTCCCTCTCCCCCTATCACACCTCCCCTCCCCCTCCCCTTCTCTTCTTCCCTCTTCATCCTCCCTCTCTCCCCTCTCCCTCCCTCACCCTCACTCTCTCACTCCCAATCCACCTCCCACTCCCCTTCACCTCTCTCCTCCCCCTCACTTCCTCTCCTCCTCTCCCTCCCACCCCCCTCTCACACTCTCTCCCTCCCTCTCCCTCTCCCCCTATCAGTCCTCCCCTCCCCCTCCCCCTCCCCTTCTCTTCTTCCCTATTCCTCCTCCCTCTCTCCCTCTCCCTCCCTCACCCTCCCCCTCTCACTCCCAATCCACCTCCCACTCCCCTTACCCTCTCACTTCCACTCCCCCCTCCCCCTCCCCTTCTCACTCCCCCTCCACCTCACTCCTCTCCTCCTCTCCCTCCCACTCCCCTCTCCCACTCTCTCTCCCTCCCTCTCCCTCACCCTCCCCCTCTCACTCCCAATCCACCTCCCACTCCCCTTACCCTCTCCCTCCCTCTCACTTCCACTCCCCCCTCCCCCTCCCCTTCTCACTCCCCCTCCCCCTCACTTCCTCTCCTCCTCTCCCTCCCACTCCCCTCTCCCACTCTCTCTCCCTCCCTCTCCCTCTCCCCCTCTCACTCCCTCCCCCCCTCTCTCCCACTCCCTCTCCCTCTCCCCTTCTCTTCTTCCCTCTTCCTCCTCCCTCTCTCCCACTCCTCCCCTCCCCCTCCCCTTCTCTTTTTCCCTCTTCCTCCTCCCTCTTCCTTCTCCCTCCCCCCCTATCACTCCTCCCCTCCCCGTCCCCTTCTCTTCTTCCCTCTTCCTCCTCCCACTCCCTCCCTCTCACTTCCACTCCCCCCTCCCCCTCTAACTCCCCCTCCCCCTCTCTTCCTCTCCTCCTCTCCCTCCCACTCCCCTCTCCCAATCTCTCTCCCTCCCTCTCCCTCTCCCCCCTCTCTCCCTCTCCCCCTATCACACCTCCCCTCCCCCTCCCCTTCTCTTCTTCCCTCTTCCTCCTCCCTCTCTCCCTCTCCCCCTATCACTCCACCCCTCCCCCTCCCCCTCCCCTTCTATTCTTCCCTCTTCCTCCTCCCTCCCTCTCTCCCTCTCCCTCCCTCACCCTCTCCCTCTCACTCCCAATCCACCTTCCACTCCCCTTCCCCCTCCTCCTCTCACTACCCCTCCCCCTCATTTCCTCTCCTCCTCTCCCACTCTCTCTCCCTCCCTCTCCCTCCCCCCCCTCTATCCCACTCCCTCTCCCTCTCCCCCTATCACTCCTCACCTCCCCCTTCCCTTCTCTTCTTCCCTCTTCCTCCTCCCACTCCCACTCCCCTTCTCCTCTCCCTCCCTCCCCCTCTCACTCCCCCCTCCCCCTCCCCCTCTCACTCCCCCTCCCCCTCACTTCCTCTCACTTCCTCTCCTCCTCTCCCTCTCCCTCCCACTCCCCTCTCCCCCTATCACTCCCTCCCCCCCCTCTCCCACTCCCTCTCCCTCTCCCCGTATCACTCCTCTCCTCCCCCTCCGCCTCCCCCTCCCCCTCCCCTTCTATTCTTCCCTCTTCCTCCTCCCCCCCTCTCTCCCTTTCCCTCTCTCATCCTCCCCCTCCCCCTCTCACTCCTAATCCACCTCCCACTCCCCTTCCCCTCTCCCTCCCTCTCACTTCCACTCCCCCCCTCCCCCTCTCACTCCCCCTCCCCCTCACTTCCTTTCCTCCTCTCCCTCCCACTGCCCTCTCCCACTCTCTCTCCCTCCCTCCCTCTCCCTCCCCCCCTCTCTCCCACTCCCTCTCCCTCTCCCCCTATTATTCCTCCCCTCCCCCTCCCCCTCCCCTTCTTTTCTTCCCTCTTCCTCCTCCCTCTCCCTCTCCCCCTATCACTCCTCCCCTCCCCCTCCCCCTCCCCTTCTCTTCTTCCCTCTTCCTCCTCCCTCACCCTCCCCCTCTCACTCCCAATCCACCTCCCACTCCCCTCCCCCTCACTTCTTCTCCTCCTCTCCCTCCCACTCCCCTCTCCCACTCTCTCTCCCTCCCTCTCCCTCTCCCTCTCCCTCTCCCCCTATTACTCACTCCCCCCCTCTCTCCCACTCCCTCTCCCCCTATCACTCACTCCCCCCTCTCTCCCACTCCCACTCCCCTCCCCCTCCCTCTTCCTCCTCCCTCTCCCTCCCTCTCACTCCCTCCCTCTCTCTCATCTCCTCCCCTCTCTCCCCCTATCACTCACTCCCCCCCTCTCTCCCACTCCCTCTCCCCTTATCACTCATTGCCCCCCTAGTAAGATCTGCAAAGAAATTAACAAAGCAAATAACACAAAACAGAGCACAAAAATAGAGTACTCAATTGATGAATTGCTGCTGCAACAAATCTTTTATTGATGAATTGCTGCTGCAACCAGGTCTTTATTTCAACACACCATGACATTGACCAACATCCATGCTAGTTATGATGCTAATAGTGTTAAAGCTAAAATCGGCACAAGCAGCTATGCTAACACAAATACTGCACAAAATTTAAATGTTCAAATGCAAACATTCAGTATTCTGTATCGCAAAGAATCAACTGTGTGACCAGAAAATTCTATGTCCAAATTGGGTACCTTAAACAGGAATTAGTATGTAAAGCAAGGCAGTTTTGACATAAACAAGAGCGGTTTTGACTTGTACCTGAGACTTTGCGAGTGAACTGATTGTAAACCGCTTACGAAACTGATTTTTCTTGTGGAGATTGTGACCTAAAACTACTCTGATTCCCACTGCTGGCCAGTAACATAATGGCCTGTGCCTGAAATCCAACTGCTATTTCAGAAAACTAGTTTGTACCACACAAAAGGCCAAATACAGTAACCAAAAGAACAAAAAAAACCGCCAAACGGTAAAATATTCCTACCTTATCTGCAGAAATATCATCAAATACATTTACCATTCCGCCATAGAAAATTGTTAACTGAGGAGAAACCTCAGATTGCTTCTCTGGAACTGCAGGCCGAGCCGACCTAGTGAAACAATATGTTAATCTTTACAAATTTGTGTTTTAAACTGAACTGTCGACAACCTCCCTCAAAAAGATCCTTAAATCACATAATATTGTTTCTCCAAAATAGAAAAATCTTTTAGGTCTCTACACCATGATTTTTTTACTACCTTAACAGACGGTACAACCCTTCCAGATGTGGTTGTGCACGTGCAGGATTGGCTGAACCAAAACCATGAGATTGCTGACAAAGTAGATTCTTTGAGCTATAACTCTCTTCGCCGTTGCAGGAAGAAAGACTCCATCGAGTTGCTGGATTAGAGCCTTCCATGAGTTTCATCAAGGAAGAGAAACCAGCCTTGCCTGCACCTGTACACTCTCAGAAGCTCTAGTTATTCAAATAAATTTCAAAACTTTACAGTCATTCTATGTTTTTACATGATCTATTGGACTGTAGGACTATGTAAAACAAAGCAAAACAATTTTTTTCTCAACAAGAAAAACCTCTAAAAGCATTATTCTACCTAGGTAGTCCTCTTTCCTCATTCCTTTAGAGTCTAAAGATCCTTTCTGATGAAAATTTTGAGTGAAAAAGATGAATTTTTTGAGAAGTACAAGTTCTGAAGCAACAGGCAGCACGGAAATTACCTATGGAGTTTTTCTTTGAATCTCCATCAATGGCCTCCTCGTGATTCTCTGATACTTCGCTTTTATTGCTTCTTCTATTTCCAACGGTGAGAAATTCCATAATCAGAAATGCTAAACTCTGCTTGTTTATGCCAATGTTTGGCGATTGTTTACTTCTTTACATATTAAAGAAGGCCTGTTTAATATTGAGCTGGAACCGCAGTTTAATATTGAGCATGAACAGAGAATAGCTGTTTATTAACTGTGGTACCTTACATGGCCTGATATGATACTTTCACACCAACATCCATGCTAATTATGATTGAATGAGGATTGGAATAGGCGAAAGGATTTAAATGTTTTGCCATCAAACAAACACCCAACGCTTCCTTCTCAAGTAAACTGCTCTCTAGAATGTAGCATGGATAATTGTGGATTGTCAAGATGAAACCACTACGCAACCCATATGGGGCTATACTGTTATAAAATTGTATTGACTTATATAGCCTCAGTTTTCACTCTTTGTTTTCCTTATTTCTGTCAGTCTCAAGTTTCAATACAGTGTTCCCAGTATACCAATTTATGTGGATTGTTTCCATTTTTATATAGGAAGAGAGGATGCTGCTGTATACAATCTAATATACTTGTTAGTTCAAAATTAAAAGAATTGGGCATTCTAATCTTAAAACAGTATTTTTCTGGAACATGCAAAAATAAAAATAAGAGCCAATGAGATGCTACTAAATCAGGCATAAATGGTGTATTTCAATATAAGAAAAAATAAAAAACATAGGAACCCCTAAAAACTACAGAGGCCAGCAAGCCTCATGAGAGAAAAGAAACCGGCCCTAAAAATACTGAATATATTGCTATTGCACTAAAAATTGGTTGTAGTAGAAGACATATATTAAATATCCTCTGCACTGGAAGAATGATTTCATACGAAAAACAAACTAATTGGACAGAAGCATTATAAATCTGCAGTCAAATTTTTGGAACCATAAAATTTGCCTGTCAAGCAAACAGAAGTGAACATATACCAGTGTTTTCAATGCCGTAAGAGGAGTCTCATTCAAATCGCCAGTCTGTACATAAAGTCACCAGGAATAGTAAAATTGTTTGTTGTAGCTTTCTGGCTCTGTCGAAGAATCTGCAACTCTACTTTCAGAGAATAATGACCAACATTAACTCTATTTTCAAGTGCAAGAATCAAATGTGTAACCAACATTAACTCTACCTTACTGAGCACAGCACAACACCCACTTTTACTAAATAAAAAATAATGTAATCTTAAAAAACCTTCATTAAAAATCTAATCAAAATGAAACTAAACTAACAAATTAATCTAACTAAAACTAAATTAAATACCAAAAATATGAGCTAACTAAATAACGTATGAAAATCTAACCTAACTAAAAAGCTATAAAATGAACTACAAATTAAATCAGCAACCATGGGCCATACTAAATTAAAAGGTAGCTTTTTATAAAAGTGCAGCAGATCAATGTATATCCTTTTCACTATTTTCAGCCAATGGATGTAATTTCAATCGCCTACGAAAGATTACCTGCAGAGTTATTCAGAGACAAGGCAGAGAAACATTCAATTATATGGTAGTCTCTGATTTGGGTTCTATGCTTCTGATCAGACAGAGAAAGTAAATTACAAAAATGAGCTCAATTTTGAACGTAAACTGCGAAAGAATCTCCGTTTCATCAGATCAACAGGCCAATTTCAGACTCGCCAAACTGCGAAAGAATCTTGTTCGGGATGAATCAATACCCAAGATAATGGGGTCAAACTTCAGAGGAATCCAAGCTGCAAAGGGCTTCAATCTGATCTAAGAATATGCCCACTTGGCCTGGAAAGATTATTGACTATGAAAAAGAAGTTCTTCCTCTATCTGTTTTGAGTGTCTAGAATCCTGGGTGCTTCTGTGTGATGCTTTTTGCGCCTTCTTTCAAAGAGGTTGGAACGATCTTGGCCTGAAATTATCTTTTCGCATTTTGGCCTGTTTAGCGAAATTTCAGGGTGAGTTTGAGACGGTGGAAGTCCAGAAAAGATTTTGATTTGGCAATTCAGAAGGGTTTGCTCAGATGATGAAACAGACACAGGCTGGTAGTTTAATTGTCATACGTGTGATGTTCAGGATGTGATCCAAACGGCAGCAAGTATGAAAATGATGAATATATGTGTCCTAAGTGCAGAGAAGAACAAGAAAATGGTGGAGGCAGGGGAAGTTCTCTTGTGTGCAGAGACAGGGAAGCAGAGTACTATGTGAGTGCAAGAAATGTAACAGGGGAAATATTATGAGCATTGGGGATTGGGAATTGCACGCTGGGTGCAGAAAGAGGAAGTGGAAGGGCTTTTTGGGCCTTCTTTCGAAGAGGTTGGAACAAGATAGAGTACAAATGCACAACAAAATGTACAGAGATGACCCTAGAGAAAGAGGAAGTGGAAGACAGTAAGGTATCTGATCTTAGAAAAGGTGAGACCGTCATCTTCACAATCCAAGAGGCAAGAATAAAGAGATGTCATTGATGGCTTAGTAGTATAGTTCCTAAGGAAATTTTAAACTAGTTCTCATTAGTATTAACCAAAATCAAATTATATAGAATCAGTTAGTAGCAATATTAATACTATTTATAATTTGTTGTTAAATTCAGGAACATGTTAGTTGTCTATATATCCAACAAATGGTAATTTGTAGTTTATCTCTATTATAAAATCTTTAACACCAATTTGATATTTATTACCAAAAGAACTTAGATGCAACTGTTGAAATGAAGGCAGAAAATGCTTTGTGGGTATTTGTTAATTCTTGTTTAAAATACAACAAAGGGAAAACTAGTTTTCTAATACAAAAGTTGGGAGTAAAGATCTGCATGGAGACTGAAATTTGAAATAAAAAGGCAATGTTAGCATAAGTTTCCAATTACGTAGGTTACAAACTGGTTGAACAATTATAAGAGGAGTTGATGGCCACGGTGGATGGCTTCTAGAAGAAGAAAAAGATCAATGAAATGTGATGGTGGATACAGAGCAATGAAAGGCACTAAACAAGCTTGATACAGTGCACTAAACAATATCCCTTTCCGTCAGTACAAATTCTGATATTATCACTCTCAAAAGTATCCTCAGCTATCAAAATCAATATCAACGATATATACCTGCCAATCAACAATCAAAATCAACGATATATACCTGCCATTGCCTTTCTCTGTTCTGCTTCTGTTGCCATTCTCTCTTTTATCTTCTGCTTCTGTTGCCAAGAAATGATAATCCAATCCTATTTATAGACTGTAATTGAAGAGAAGGGCACATTGAATAGAGGAAAAGCAAAGATTCCCTAACGGTAATATTTTTTCAAAAAAATGGAAGGCGGTTATATAAAAGGCTTTTGAAATCGAGCTTGTTTTCTTAACGGTAAATATTAAAAAAGCAAAAAACAAAAATAAAAGCGTGACAGTTATATAAAAGGCTTTGAGCTTTTTTTCTTAACGGTAAATATTAAAAAAATAAAAAACAAAATAAAAGTGAGATCATTTTTGCACGTTTTGATGGTATAAGATTGAATATTTTTAGATCGTATAGATTGATTGACATGTTATATTTTTGTAAAATTGTAAAAAATTGTTATAGATAATATAGTATTTTATTTAAATGATAGATATAAATGTTTCTAAATTTCAAAATATTTTAATATGAATTTAGAAACTTGTGATCATGATTTAGAAATTTGTTCACTATCGAGTTTCTATAGAATTTATTATATATTATTATTAATTTATAATCTTTTTAATCTAAAAGAATTTAATATAAATTATTTGCAAATAATAGTAATTTTGACAATCAATATTTTTTATAAAACCTAAAATGAAAGGCATTAAAATGACTAAACCACCATTAAAAAATCATATGCTATTGATTTATGGGATTCTAGTAGGGGGCCCCTACTTGAACCTCTTTATAATAGTAGGGCCTTTAGTCTCCTCCTCCCACCCACCCTACCATAATTCCCCCCACCCTGGGGAGAACATTGAACCAACCTACTATCTATCCCTCGACGAATGATCTATAAATAGTGCTCTCTATTCCATGGTGCCACCCCTACTATTCTAAAGGGACCCCTCAAATTATATGGTGGTCCATTGAATTGCCATAATGGGTCGGGGGAGGCGAGGGTTAGGTAGTCAGATTTTATAGGCAGTCCCCAACCCAGTCGAGGCAAGGAATAAAAGAGAGTTACTTGCCTCATGTTTGTAACTTATATATAAATTTTATTTAATTTTAATTATTGTTGTATAAAAATATATATTTAGTAACAATTTTCATTTAGATAATATTTAATAGTAATTTATAAAAATAAATATTTAAAAATATATTAAAAATTTAAACACTTAATAATAAAATTTTGAGTACAATATCTCAAATGAAATGTAAGCAAACAATAAATTATTTTTCTTCTAATCTCTATGTTAGATGAAAAATAAGCAAAAAAAATTACATTGTTTAACTAGCTAGCTATATTCATCTCAACAACTATCATTGAATGAGTATGAAAGAAATCAATTATTTTAGTAACACTTTTTAAAGAGACTGATTAAATGGTAAGTTTTTATATCATGAATGAGATAAAAAAAAAAAGTCAAATTATATTAAAATTACATGAATGAAAAGTATGTGTGGGTAGTTAATTGTTGGATTAACAACCTACACATGGGATATGTGAACTTGAGTCATTAGAGACGAATTCAAGGTAGAGGGACCAAATGGATGGATGTCATCAATAGGACGTACTTAAGAAGGCAACCCTTCTTTTGCTAGGTGGATCGACAAGGAATTGAGGAGCTTGATAATTTGTGGGGTTCTAAGGAAGTGTGTGTGTTTGTAATGAAAATATTGAAGTTATTGCACTAATATGAAGATAGGGATATGGTAATCAACGCTATCCCAACAATTAATTTAAATAAAAAATTTACATGAAGAGTGAGCCTTGAGAGCGAGATTATGTAATATTTCTTAGGTGTGGATGAGTAAGATAATGCAGTCATTTCAAGGAGGTTGCACAGGATAGGGTTTGAACTAAAGTTGGAGCTACTAGGGAGGGAGCTTGGAGATTGTGGGATGTATGAAGGGAGACACTAGTAAATTTTAGCTTGTTTTTCGATGAGGATTAGTCAATTTTTAGATGCTAATTGGTCGACCAAATGACCATAACTGTTCTCAAATTTTTTTCATCCATTATTAGACACATAATACCATCGTCGAAATTGCAACGTCCATAGCGGTTGAATTATCGACGAACCCACCATCAAAATTATCACTTCAACCTAGAAGAATTATTGGCTATTCCTTTCATCAATTTGACCAATGTTCATCGAAATTGCGACACTAGTACATTTCACCTAGTTTTTCTACCAAATTTTTTGACCATGAAACAAATTTTTTTTGGTTGGTCGGATTATAGAAGGAAAACTTCTTTTTTTAAAATCCATGCCCGTGTTAGTCAAAATTTTGACCACTACCGTGTATGTCAAAATTTCGATGAACACGGGTATAACTATTTAATAAAAAAGAATTCATTTCTCATTTCATTATCACCACGACAAATTTTTTCAAGGGGCAGCGCGTGAAACCACATCGGCCAGGGCAGATTCGACACTATGTATAGGGGTTGCAGTTTTTTTCTAGACTTGGGCCTTTGATCTTCAAGCTTGAAACCACAGTAGCCAGGGAAGATTCAGCACTGTGTATAGGGGTTACAATTTTTATCTGGACTTGGGCCTTTGATCTTCGAGCTTGGTTTTGGAAACCTGGCTTTTCCTCTCCTTATCAAATATAAGCTCATTGAGGTAGGGATTATGTTATCTCATCTTCATTTCGAGGGCACATCTTACTATGATATTCATTACTCCATGCTCTATTATTTCCATGGCATTAACTTCATTTCTTCAGATGATTTGATTATGGCATTAGCTATGTTAGTGAACTAGGACATCATGTTAATGTGTGTTTATTGGATTCTCTGGTTACCCATGAGCTATGGCATCCATTTATACGAGCTAGGGTATCATTGATTATTTCCTATCAATTATATGGTGCTGGTAAGTCTTTCCCAGCCCACACAACCGTTATTAATACCAATATGAATAGACATGACTGGCATCGTTTCATTATCGGTTGATTGGCATTGTTTCATTATCTTACATAGTGATACAAATAACCACTAATTAGTGGTTATCATAACACATTAACAACATGTTACGATAACCATTAATTACTAGTTATCGTGTGATCAAGCAATCGACTAAGTCAATCTTAACAGTAACTGCATAATATATTTAATGTGACTGCATAATATATTAACAGTGACTGGTTAATTACCCTATTCCAAAGCTCCCATTTTGGCACAGGTAGGGAGGATGCTAGCAAAGGTTGTGGAATTTACCTTTACACCTACCATTTGCATTTGCTTGAAAATTTCTAAAGCCTTTTCAAAAAATCCATTTTGTACATAGCCCGTAATCATGGCATTCCATGATACCACATGTCTTTGATGCATTTTGTCAAAGAGTTCACGTTGCTTGTCTATAGTTCCACATTTTTCATACATGTCTACCAGGGCAGTAGCAACTACAACATCTGACAAAATTTATTTATCTTTTATGCTTTGATGGATGTCCACACCCTCTTCCAAAACTCCCATTTTGGCATAGGTAGGGAGGATGCTAGCAAGGGTTGTGGAATTCGGCTTTACATCCGCCAATTGCATTTGTTTGAAAGTTTCTAAAGCCTTTTCAAGGAATCCATTTTGTGCATACCCTATAATCATTGCAGTCCATGAAACCACATTTCATTAAGGCATTCTATTAAACAACTCACGAGCCTTGTCTATTCTTCCACATTTGGCATACATGTCTACCAAAGCATTTCTAACCATAATGTCTAACATAAAAGATTTTGAAGTTGCTAATCCCTGTGGTATACACTTGATTTTTAAGTGACATTTATTACATTTATCATATAGTATAAAATTTGTTAATACTTACACCTTTGAAATTGACATTGATGGAAAATTAAGCTGCATAACAGAAGCCCAATTATTTGGAGTAGTAAATTGTGTCAAGTGGATTGCTATTTTTTTAATAGATTGTTGACTATTCATTCTTTATAGAAGTGTTGATTTTTTATATAAATCTCAGCACTGCTCAGAGGCAATAACAATTTCTGATTCAAATCTTGATAATTCTTGTACCTCATATGAAGCCATCTTTCATGGGATTAAAACTTAGTGCTCCTCTTCAATGCAAGTTGGGAACCTTCCTCATTTTTGCATTGTGCTTTCATATGTCTGCTTCATCTTAATTCTTATCTTTGTGGACCTCCATCTATTTTGTACCAAACAACTTAATATTGTGCTACTAGGTTTGTTTAATAAGTTAATTTGGATAATGATTATTTTCCCCAAGAGCCCAAACTAAACCTTTGTGATTGATACTTTTATTTAGTTTAGTGGCATCAATCATTTTTATATCCAATAGAGAGTCTTTGCATGTTATAATGTGCTCTCAAGTTTGTTTTTTATGTGGGAGACAAGTTTTAAATTGCATTCACCAATTTTTCAGTACTATCTCTGCCAAGTGTCATTCACAAGGTTTCTGCCTTGTAGGAATTCTTTTAAAATATGATTCTCTTGTTCTCTAAATCACTATCAAGCTTTATTATGCAAAGTTCCCTTTACTTATGATTCATATGTCACAATCATGTGATTTTATGGTCTATAATTCTAAATAAACCCCTTCCCCATGCTGGATAATTTAGGCTTTACCCATAGTTGCTAGTCTGTCTAGATAATTTAGGTTTTACCCATAGCAATGCACGCACAGGAGATACATCCCAACTTGAGCTCAATCTTTACATAAGGTATGTGACTGTTATAGCAAGTTCCGATATTCAAATTCTATCAATCTCTAGTTTGAGCCTGCAACAATGTTCCTTATACATTTGGTTATTTAGATTTGGGTTAAGACCATTTAGCATAGACTGTACTATCTACTAAGATGTCACACTGAATCTTCTCCACAACTATAGCCACTTAGCCTAGCACCATTGACTGTCACAGAGATACTCTAATCTAATTGATCAAGTTAGATTAGGGTCGATCTAGAATGGTCAATCGATGGATTCACACAGTAGGTACAATCGCCAAGGATTCTTCAATGTGCCTGAGACTATCAAATTCAATCTATGATTCAATTTCAATCTTCCTATTACTACACTGCTACAAACTTGTCTTCTTCTTACTAGTTAAATACATGGGAAGTATCTATCTAGGGCATCAAATCTTGAAGCAATATGCCTCCTTCCATAGTCTGAGCACTTATATTATTAAAGTGCATAACCTTGGCTTGCTTCTCACCCAATGGCATTGGGATCCAATGGGGAAACCACAAGTCAAGGTTCCACCTTCATGACAGAGCCGACTATAGATTTTCCCAAGTTGGTATGTCAGTGAGGTTGGGTTCTTGCGTAGATCAACACCAAATTTAAAATACAATGTTTGCAAAGTCTAGTTAAATGAACTCTAACAAGAACTGTGGATGCACAAATGAACCTGCAATGACATTAAAACTCTCTAACCATTACATGATCAGGTTTTCTATGACAGTCAAGCCATGTGTTCAGTTCATAACCGACTGTGTAAATGTAACTAAAACTTGAAATCAAATGACAATCAAAACTAAGATGGATTTGAATAAACAATGCATACAATGAACTCGTGGAATGATCAATCCATCTACCTATTTGCAACAAATAGAGTATGATAACAAAAATGTACTCGAAATGTTTTTTGGGTTTCTTTTATTCAACACTGCTTTGAAGATCATCTGCTTGTGCCAATCTCGTGATTGGACAAGGTTTAAAAACCACTTCCAAAAATTCTTCCAACTAATCCAACCAACATGAAATCGGTTGTGGTCATTGGAGAACTAGACTTACAATCTGCCGATAGTGTTCAAAAAATTAACAACATTTCACAATCTGTGCAACTTTGGAGTGCAACTTTGTCAAAAATGTACTAAAACTCAATAACAACTTCCTAAAAGAACTAAGAGGTTGATCTAAGGTCTAGATCCCTCAAATTCCTTAAAACTAAAGAAAATAAACTAAAACATACTCAAACTAAGTTTAGCCATTCAGAGCAAACTAAGATCCCAAACGGCCTGGGAACCAACATTCGGATATATGAGGAAATAGTTTCAACATTCCTTAATAACGAGTTAGGAAATGTTTCCCAAATGATGGGAAACAAACTTAACTCCCACTAAAACATAAACAAACATAAACAAACTTAACCCCCACTAGAATAGTCCAGTGGACTAAGACATCCTTGGTCTATGAAAACACCAAAAGATTCTTGACCACACAAAAGGACCAAACTCAAAAATGAGGAAATAGATTCTAAAGATCCATTTCCTTTTATTACAACCAAACTAAAATAAAGACTATCCAGAAGTGGACTTGGGTGCCCTGCACCATGCTCCGCAGGACAAAGAAACTCAAGTCCCTTGAGTTGGTAATGCGGATAGTGGAAAACCAAGTTGCGTAATAGCTTCAGGAGTAAGCCAGGTAGCATCCTCCATGGGCTTATGCTTTCATTGTACCAAATACTCAAGATAGGTGTGCCTCCGGATCTTCTGTGCAACTCTAGTGTCCAAAATGTTGTCAATCTCCAAAGGAGATGACTTAGGAATGTCTTGGAGCTGGGCCTCTTGCATAGAACTAGTACTACCTGCAACCACAACATCAGCAACCAGACCTTTATAGAGATATAGGTCAACAACATTAAATATAGGTGACAAATGAACATCAATTTAAGATTCTTGCAACCTTGTGTTCTCATTCAACTCCTGGATCTCCTTGGTAGTACTTGCATTCCTTGGAGGCATTTTCACAAACAATAGTCAAACTTCTTTAGCAAAGTGTTCCTCTATCCCTCTAAGGCACCATTTGTTTTAGATAATTTAATTTTAACTTTTGTTGTGTTAATAGAACTATGTTGACTTTATTTTGTAGTTGTTTAACATGAGAGTTTGTAGATTAATAGGAGTTCACAGATATTAGTGTGCCATAGTTGCCCATCTATAACTAGTGAGATGCACATAACTCATGTACCTCATGCTAGTGTGCTTGGATACCTTGTATACACTATTTTTCATTAGACTAGACATTATCCAAATAGTGAGTATTTATATAAAGTGCTATAACACACAGGTGGTCCTCCTTTTACACCAATTAATAACAATATTGAAAACTCTCACAGGCGGTTGGATAATGTCTAGTCTGATCCAAGCACACTAGCATAAGGTACATGAGTTATGTTCATCTCACTAGATATAGATGGGCATTAATGCTCAATTGAATGATACGTTACCATAAAAATGTGAACTCCAATTAAATTACAAACTCTCATGTTAAACAACTACAAAATAAATTCAACATAGTTCCTTTAACACAACCATAGTTCCTTTAATTGGTTTATGTAAATTTGTTTCAGCAACAGGTGATGAACATTCATATTTTCCTAAGCAGTACTTTGAGCATTCCTACCACACATGTACTATTGTGAAAATCATCATAAGTCCATTTGTTGTAGGAGAGAGAGAGAGAGGGGGGGGAATGATGAGGATATTGATGCTCCGCTTACTAGTCATTACCTTAGAAAAATGAGCAAGAAACCAAAAAAGAAATGATTAGCAAAAAATGTTAATTACAATCATTTCTTTTTGGTTTCTTGCTCATTTTTCTAAGATAACGGCTAAGCAGAGCATCAATATCCTCATCATTCCCCCCCCCCCTCTCTCTCTCTCTCCCCTACTGGTCCTTTGATGTGTATTAAACAGAATCGAAGTTTTAGCATATTATTATAATTCTATTTCTTTGTTGTAAATATGCCATTGGTTCAGTTTTGTAAATTTTTTTTGTGTTAAATGCATTTAAAATAAAGGTCTAATTCTGTAGACTATGTTAGAAATAGAAAATATTGAGAGGGGGGGTGAATCAGTATTTCACAAACTTTTACTTTTTCCCACTTATGGATATAACATATTACTTTAGTGCATACAAAGCATAAGAAACTAAATAGCATACATAACAGTAAATGTAAAGAACTCATAACACATGATATGTTCTCGAGGAAACCCTGGCCATGGGAAAACCCCGATGGGGATGGTACCCACAAAGATCCACTAATCAAAAGATATCCGGTTAAGGATGTTGACCCTGTTAGGAGCCTGTTACAATCATATAGTGTATCAGTCCTGGTTAAGGGACTATAGGCCTTGTTAGAAGCCTCAACCCTATTAGGAGTTGTAGATACAAAACCTGATTACCAGATGAGCTCACTGCCCAAACAAGTAATACAAATGTTTATTGATGACAATATGGTACTGCTTACAACTTCGCATCAACAACTTTCACTGCTATTACAATTTACATATATTACATGTTACATTAGAAGTATGTTCGGTACATCTTTATTTATACAAGATACAAACATAATATCTTTCTCTTGTCAGCTTGCATATCTTTATCCAAGAGTAAACATCTAGGATGTCATCTCTTTATAATATTAAGTCATTATTTTGACAAGCAAAATAATCCCTTAATTCATTTACTAGTTCTGTCTTCAAAACTGCACTGTCGGCTGTACTGTGTCATCGATAAAATAGTCATAACTTTGTTCGTACTATCCGTACTCTTTTGCACACTGAGATGGGGTATCCTTAGACACCATAGAGTCTATGTTCAACTGCGTAAACTCTGATCATGCTCCAGTGAATGTCACCAAAAAAAACTGTATCGGGTGCTCTGTCAAAATCACTGTTTCATACTTAGACAATTTTAGTCTACGATCTTCCATACTTACTTTCTAGCTTATGCACTCTTCATAGGGAACATATGTTTCCATAATGAAAACATCTATGTACATACCTCAACCAAATTGCCAACAATCTCCCCCTTTGTCATTGGTGGCAACATATGAGAAAATTGGCTAAGTGTACAAGTCAAAATCTCAAAATTTGTATCAAAATTGTGGCCATAGTATAAAATAAGTATGTGTAGACATGAATCCATGGTCTTCCCAATAAGGTGTTATAGGTTAATTTCATGTCCAACACTTGACATTTGGTTTCCTTCTTAACTGGTCCCACTTGGATGGGCAACACAATCATGCCTTTAGAAGCTCTTTCAGCTTCATCATAAGCTTTTATGGTGATTTTCTTTGTAGGGTCAATGCAAGACTCAGATAGACCTAAGGATTTTACAAGACTCAATGTGCATATGTTAAGGCTAGCCCCTCCATCAATAAGGGCTCTTTTGACTCTATGCCTTTTGATCAAAACCTCTATATGTAATGGCAAATTTTGAGGATGAGTTATAGACATGTCATCTTGATCGGAAAATGAAAGACAATGGGGAGCCACAAGATGTCCTACCATATTTTGAAATTTTTCTTCCCCTAAGGTAGTAGAAACATGTGTCTCTTCCAAAGCTTTTTCCAAAATCTCTTTATGATTTGGTGACAACTTCAATAACTCTAAGATTGAGATTTGTGCTGGAGTACGTTGCAATTGGTCAACCAAACTATAAGGCCTTGCTGCTGTAGGAGGTTGTTTGACCACAATGTTGGATGGTGGGAGATTGGTGTTTTGAGGGACTATCCCTTGTAAAGTCATTCTAGAATTCTGCCCTCTTGTAATGACATTTGTTGCTTCCTTTTGAGGCTGTTCATTAATGATGATAGCATTAACAATATGATCATATGATGGCTCAAAGTTGAGATTATTGGCACTTTGTTTCTTGCCATTTGATGACTCACCTTTATCATGGTTGTAAAAAGGTTGTTTGAAGGCCATATGATCTTCATTATTTTGGGGTCCATCAACAGTGATTATGTTATTATCTATCAAGTCTTGCACCACATTCTTTAATTGTAGACATTCATTTGTAGTGTGCCCCCGAATCCTATGATATTCACAATGATGCTTACCATCCCACCAACCCGGCTTGTGGTCTAGTTCATAAGGCTTAATAGCGGGTAATGTAATAACATTGTTAGCTATGAGAGCCTTTAATGCAGTTTCAAGTGATTCTCCCAAGGGTGTAAAGTGTCTTGCAGGAGTGGGCTTCAAATACTTATCATACTTGCTGTTTTGATCCTTGTTTCCTTGATTATTCTTGTTGGCATTGTTGTTGTTGTTGGAAGGTGCATTATATGCTTGATTAGCATTATTCACTTGATTTGGTGTCTTTGTAAGGGCAAATGGAATCACCTTCAAGTTGCTGGATTCCACTACACCATCATTAACAATGCCTTTGTTGTTATTCTTTACAGCATAATGACTATTGTTGTTGTACCAACTTTTATTTGGATTGTTGTTATTGTTGGTATTGTTGTTGTTGGAGTTAGAGTTATTCTTATTTTCCTTGTACAATTTCAACTCTCCACTCTTAATCAACACTTCTTCCGTTGTAATTCTGTTATCAATCAAATCTTGGAAGGTTTTAGGACATTGCATCCTTAGTCTATAATTCAACTCGCTTCTTAAACCGTTAATAAAGATATCCATTTTTTCTTTCTCTGGTACACTTCTTGGATATCTAGCAAATGCAGTCCTCCATCTTTGCAAGAATGTGAGAAAGGCTTCTCCATCTTGTTGCTTCATGTTACATAACGTTATCATTGTGACCTCATGTTTGATGTTATAAGAGTAATGAGTCACGAATTTAGAAGCTAACTCTTCAAAGGATTTTATGCCGGATGGTAATTTTGAAAACCAATCCATGGCCGTTCCTCCCAAGCTTCTTGGGAATAGTCTCATTAAATAGGTTGATTCATGCATGAATTCAAGACTCAATGCACAAAACCCCCGAAGATGATCATGTGGGTCAGATGTTCCTTCATACCTCTCATATTTAGGAAATGTTACATTAATGGGAAAAGGCACCATGACCAAACTCTTATCGAATGGAAAAGGACATAATGTTTCAATAGAGAAAGGCTTAGGAGCCCCGTTTTGTTTCAAACTGTCAATTTCCATTTGTAATACCTTGAATTGTTCCCTTATTGCTTCCATAGGGTCTTTTATTTCCTTGGGCTTTAATTGCTCTATGTCAAAATCTTTAGGTAGCTTTACCCCCATTTGTATTAAGTCCATGAAGTGTTTTTCTTTATCCATAAGCATGGTCTTTTTCATTAGTTCTATGAAATAAGGACATTGTCTTGCCTCTAACGCTCTTTCAACCGTGGCTTCTTCCGCAGTTGGGGGTAAGTTTGTATTATGAGGAGGAAATAAGTTGTTGCCTTGTGAATTTGCCTCTTGAGAATTAGGATCTCTTCCTCCATTATTAGAATTTCCTTGATTGTTGTTAAGATCCATACCCCCATTCATGTTGTTCCCTTGATTGTTGTTAGGATCTATACCCCCATTCATGTTGTTCCCTTGGTTGTTGGGATCGATATTTCCTAGGGTACCGCTAAACATCTTGTTAATGTCTTTTGCCTTAGCGGGTTTTTCAGTCACTCGTGAAGTAATGAAAGTGTTCTTTGGAAATTGGAGCTCTTCTCCATTGTAGGTCCCGTCTATTTGTAATGCTTTCCTTATAGAGAGTGACCTTGTAATAACAGGCATGAACAAACTTTAAGGGTATGTTGACTTTCTTCTCTTGATAAGCTATTTTTGGAATAAGGTAAAAGTTTTTGATCAATTTTAAATGGTTTAAAATTTTAATGGTGTTTTGATCAATAACTTTGGAATATCTTGTTTGAAAATAAAAACAATCTCAACAAACACATCAATTGGATACCATATCCCTAGAATGCTCTAATGTGTATATTTTTGAACGTTTTCACAGGTTTAAACACAAGAATAGCTTCCACACAATCTACCTAGCACATAATTGGTTCGTAAACATGGCTCTAATAGGTAGTTTTGCTATTTTACCGTTATGTAGTAAGTTTTCCATTCAAAAGAGATCTTAGCTTTTCATCCCCCAACTATGTTAAGGGGCTTCCCACACGCACAAAAGCATGATTTTGTGCAATCCGTTAGGACTACTAGAGGAAGTTCGAAAGAGCTAAAATCCTTTTTGTCGTGTACCCCATTAAGGATACCCGCGTTTCATTTTATAGTGGGTCGGATTCTCACGGCAAAGGCAAGTGTATCCCACTTTGGGCTGTCCCTCTCACCGGCCCTTCTAAGGCAATCTCGGGAGGCGAGCCCACTAAGTTTTAAACATGTTCATTTGAAAGCATGAAAAGTGGATTTGGTAGAGCAAGTTTGGGAATTTGATTCACTCAAAGAGTGAAGAGCATATCCCTATTGCTTTTCCCTTATCCCAAACACTCACAATCAATTTGGTTCTTTTTCAACCCCGTGACAAAGGGGTTCTTAGAATTGAAATGTTTGTTCTTTCCTTTTATGATTAAACTATGTTTTGAACTTTGAAAATGCCACAATTTAAGGGAAGTGCAAGCTTGATGAGAGAAATACCTCAAACGATGCTAGCAAAGGTTAGGCGCATTTTTAAGTAGTAGATTTTTCATTTTCTCTCCAAATCCTTCTCTTACCTTAGCAAAACGTTCCCTCCACCAACAAGTTAGTCAGCACAATACAAACAAAGTGAGGGGAAACCAAAATCAAAGCTTAAAATGATATAATTGATTATGCTTTTGATTCTTTTTACCAAAATATTTACAAAATTCTTACAAACTTAAGGACTAAACTCCCAATTTAATGAGACATATTTTCATTTGTAAGCATCTACAACAGCAATGTATTTAACATATAATTCTACTTCTTTCTCTAAATCATTGTTGAGAACAAAGGTAGAATGTACCCGGTTTTCTTTCCTTATCCTTTTAGAGATCAATTTCTCCTCTAAGTTGTGCCTTCTCTCTGGTTTTTGCACTTTCTTATGATAGACCATGCTCCTGAGACCAAAAAAATGATAGTGAAGTTAGCATACAGTCCTTATTTTAACATTTTTGACAAAATAGAGAAAATACAGTCAGGCGACATCATCCAGACTATAGGCGAGATAAAATTTAACAAAGACGTGACTACTTTAATCGTGAGCGTCACCAAAAGGGGCTCAAGCGAGATTAAAATAGACAAGTGTGATATCAAATTTTGAAAACGCGTGAAATCTTTAATACATGCGACAACAGTAATTACTCTGATACAATATAAATGCTAAACCAGGCGACATTGTCCATGCTAAACGCGAGATCTAATTTAATAAAGACGTAATTACTTTAACCGCGAGCGTCACCAAAAGGGGCTCAAGCGAGATTAAAGTAATCAAGTGTGATATCAAATTAAAATAACCTGTGAACTCTTTACTACAAGCGACAAATTAATTCAAGGAAGCGACATTTCATTAATCCAAAGCGACATTTAAAATACTCAAAGCGAGAAATTAAATGAGAAAGGCATGAAACTCCCTTTACACCAGGCGTAAAATGATTCCTCGGCCGTGGCTTTTAATTCTTTCTAGGCGACATCTAAATGACCAAAGGCATCAGCTGCTTGTCCGTGACATGAGAATTTGATTTCCGCAGGCGTGATTTCTTTCTCTAGAAGCGTGATTCTACAGGCTGAAAAGCGTGATCATTCAGACTCCAGGCAACATTTTAATTTTCGCGAGCGACATCTCTTTTCTTTAGGCATGATTTCTTTACCGGCAGGCGTGATTTCTTTTCTGTAACCTACAAACAGTGAGCAAAATCATGCAATTCTAGCCTAAATTTTGCAAATAACGTAGAAATTATGATAAATTTGAGGCCTAGGGCCCCACGGTGGGCGCCATTTGTGTGTGAGTGATTTACACCTTCATGAAATTACAAGATTAACTAAGAATAACAAGAATTAGAGCAAAATAATCTAACAAATGCATAATTAATCTATCAACATCTCATGGTTCTTTAAATTAAAGTAGTAAGTGAGGCTCTCAGCTGCAAATCCTCACTAGTGACACTCTAATTATGAGAATTGAACTAAGAATGATATGCAAAACTAGATCTAATTATCAAATTCTAGCTCTATTTGATAAGAAATCTCTAAAATGATCAACAATTGAAGCTAATTATCAATGAAAATTGCTAAGTGAGTGATGTGGATGCAAATTGCAAGAGCTTTGCTGCAATTCAAAGATATGGAGTGGATGAATAATGCCTCAAAATGCCTTCTATTTATAAGATT
The DNA here is from genome assembly GCA_027943335.1 of Chamaecyparis obtusa. Classification (NCBI taxonomy): domain Eukaryota; kingdom Viridiplantae; phylum Streptophyta; class Pinopsida; order Cupressales; family Cupressaceae; genus Chamaecyparis; species Chamaecyparis obtusa. Next base: position 41,500 of record BSBK01009759.1, read on the forward strand.
TTCCCAAGGGTAGGGGGTAGAGTGAGATAACCATGGTTATGCTTGAGTAAGGTCAATTGGCTTTGCTTTGTCCCTAAATTGGGGGACAAACATTTAAATGGTTTCAAAAGGCTGGACCATTTCAACAAAAGTGAGTGATTTGTGTCCATTTTGTCTCCTTTTTCCTTTGTTGAGGGAATTTCATATTTATTAATTAATTAAAGTAATTAAATTTAGCCATGAAGGGTAAGAGGTTCATTTTAATTTTTCATTTCAACAACTATGTCATTAATTGAATTTAATCAATTTCATATTGTTTTTCCCCTTTTCAAGCTTTATTTAATCATTTAATCATTTAATTGAATTTTCCTTTGATTTGAATTGCCTTTGTTCCATTTATTGATTTCTCGTGTTATTTTGATGATTTGATGCACCTTTTGATTGAAATAATCCTTTGCCAATTTTCCATGTCTACAGTATGCTATCCTTATATATCCTCAAAATATACACATAATCTATAACACTTCATAATACTCCATAGAACTCCCCCTATGAGTATCCTTCCTTATCAAATATAGACAATTTTCTAAGTATCTCTCCCCCTTTGACAACAATGACAAAATAAAGGGTGGAAAGGGATATACAAAATTGTGTCAAAACTTTTACCTTACTGTCTTATTGCAAAGCTGGTAGGCTTGCAACACAATCTGCAAAATCTATCTTCCAAGCCTCAAAATCTTTCTCCCATGCCTTCTTTATTGATTCTGCTACATTGAGTAAAGTACTCAATCCGTATGCTGCAATCTGATAGGCTTGAAGGGATTCAAAATTGAACTTCTGAAATGCTATCTTAGCAGTAAGATATTCATCTAGCTGCTCTTTTATTATAGTCAACTTGATTGAGACATGCTCTCTCAAGATGTTTATTCTAATAATTTTCTTGTTCTTCTCATCATTCAAAGTCCTTATTTCATCACATAATTTTTTGATCTTGTTCTCAACTGTACTGATCTTTACGTTTAGGCTGGCCAAAGATTTTGTCTCTACTGCAATTTCATCTTGCTTCTCTTTTATCTTCTTTTCTTCCTTAATTAAAATATTTTCAGATTTTGTATACTGAATGTACAAACACTTTCTAGTCTCAAGATGTTTCCTTAAGTCCTTAATGTGTCTATCAAGGCTATCAATGTCATTTTTGATATTCTAACTTATATTCTGCAACATCTCAGCTTCATAAGCTGCCTGAGCCTTAACCTTAGCAATATCAATTAAATTAGTGAACTCAACATCAAAAGATTTAATTACCATCTTTGCTCTTTCAAGTGGATCTGAATCAAAAACTTTTGTAGATATGACACTTTGTAGCTTCTCAGTCAAATCTTTCAGACTACCTTCCAAATTCTTAACTTTCTTGTTCTTTCCAATAATTTTGTTTAAAGAGGTGATCAACTCTATTTGATCATCCTCATCAACTTCCTTTCTCAAATCTTCAATCAATGTTTCTATTCCTTTCTCCTTTCCAGTCTTAGGAGTAAGACTGATGTCTTCTTGTGGTTCAATAGGTGTATGGGCCTCTGTTTCCATTTGTAATTCAGTATGTGTAGTCTCTGTTTCAATAGTCTTTTCTTGCGCTCCCAAAACCAAATTGTCAGCAATGTTATCCAAATTGTTGAGTACCACATCATCTGAATCTAAAGTAGCTTTAGTTCCTTCAATGTCCATAGATTCTGTGCCAATGTTTATGGAAGAAGAGGGAATATCTTCAACTTCAACTACCGCTACTGCTGCCTCTACTTGTTCTGAACTCTGTTTCTCTGCTGGTTCTGCAATTGATTGATCTTTGCTATCTTTTCCTGCTACCAAGTTTGCTAGCACTTGCACAACTGCCTGTTTAGTTTCAGTCTTTACATGCTCATACTGTCCTCCCATTATTTGTATAATTCTTCTTTTGGTTCTTAATAGGGTTTCAAGTGGCTTGAGGATCTGTTTAAGATGGTCATCATCTCTTATCTCACAGAACTGTCTAATCACATTTTCTCTCAGTTTGGTATCTTCTTCTTGTGCTCTCATCTTTCTTCTCACAAGTCTGTTGTACAAATCTTCTGGTATCTTTCCATGAATAGTATCAAATTTCTTGTTAGACAAAATCATATGTGTAACCATTGCATTCTAAAGATTCAATCTGTCAAAGGATCCATATAAATCATAGTATTTGTTCATTTTGGTAAAGTCTCCATGCTACATTATATCTTCATTAACTCTTTCTATCCTTGGTTTCCATGATTTCTTCTTTGTTGTCACTTCATCATCTTTTATCTCTGCAACTCTTCTAGGTACTAGTGGAACAATTGTTTTCTGTCTTTTACTTGGTCCTAAAGCACTTGCCTTCATTCTTTTGCTCGATGCTAAAGAAAAGGGTTTCTCTGTCTGACTAATTCCTTGTTCCTTCTCAGGTTCTTCAACCTTTACCTTTACTTGAATAGGTTCTGCACTTGATGCCAAAGGTGGGACTGATAGTAACTCACTTTGCCTTAATGCTTCTGTAGTTTTCTTTGCAATATCAAATTCCTGCTCACTCATACTTGATTCTTTTAGAATTTTCTTTATTGTAGACTCCACTCTCTTCTTTGATTGTTTCTCTTCCTTAAGTGTCTTTGCTGAACCAAATTTTTCATCATATGTTCCAAATCTATTGCTATGAGCATCAACTTTACTTTTCAACAATCTACTAACATAACCTTTTGTTTCAACTTCAGAGATTTCATAGCCAAGAGGGTCTATAAATTCATGTCTAGGTTCTACTGCCTCAATGTAAGTGAAATCAGTATCAACCATAAAACATATATCATCTTTGTATTTCTCAACTAGGGATGGAGGAATTCTTGATCTATTTACCACAATGTTCTGAAAAGTTTTCAACACTAACTTTACATTGTCATTAACCTTCTCAATAAGATGTTTCATGTAAACTTTATTGATTCTTGCCATAGTATTCTCACCATCATTCCATTCAATAGTGTAAGGAAATCTTCTTGGCAAATGGAAGAACATGTAAGTAACCAATGAGGAAAATCTAAAGTGAGTGTATTTAGCTTTCTTTATCTTTTCCAAATTCTCAAACAATTGTATTCTCAGAATTTCACACATATCCACAGGCTTCTTCTCTACACACATCAAATAAGCAATGTGTACCATACCTGCTGGCATATCATCTTCTCTAGAGCTTCCATAGAACTTTGTTGTCAAAATCTTACACAAGTATTTTACATCATCTTGCTTAATCTTACTAATGACTATACCTCTGCCATTGTATACTGAACCGATGTTTTCAATCACAATCTTTCTCATGTTTTTCTCATTTAGTGGAATTGCACCAACTTTTGATAATCCAGTCACATCATCAATTAGGTTTGCAGTTATGTCTATAACTCTATCTTCTAACCAAAATTTACCATTATGTATCCTACTCAAAATGATCTCAGTACACTCCTCATCATCAAATTCATATTTCATAGAGTACTCAATGATTTCATTGTTTTCTAAATATTCATAACCTTGTTTCACTGACATATCTGAGTTGTACAATTTCTTATATTCACCATTAAAATCACTCTCCCTTAGGGTTTCATACTTGCATCCAAGATAACTTTTAACATTCTCTAAATGAAGAACTCCATCTGGTACAGATGATAAGGCTAAACTAGCATCTCTTTCTGAGGGTTCAACTAGATCTTTCTTATTTTTAGGTCTATTCTTATCCTTAATGTTGTGAATCAATGACACATCCATGATTATATCTAATTTCTTAAGCTGATTCAAGATCGTAGTCGGATAAATACCTTAAATTTGCAAAATTAGGGCTTTCACTAGATCGACGCTTCAAACTTCTGCAAATCACTTCCAAACTTCTTTCTTTGCTTCCAAATCACTTCTAATCACTTGATAATCATAATAACTTCAATTTCAATCTTCTAACACTTAGCATTTATTCAATCTGACATTGCATTCAATTATTTTGCTGCCAAAATGCCAAAAAGTTGATTCTGTAAACCTGCAACCATAAATCTTCTTGCAACCTCGCAAAACAAAATATTTCTTTTTGTGCACTTAACCATAGCATCAGTATAACATAAAAAACCTTCATCTAACTGCGCAAAACTTAACTCATTCAAAATCTAATTCTATACTAATTCTAAATTCCTAAACTACATAAATTTACATAATTTAAGTGCTTAAAGAAGGGTTAGGTAAAGACTCATTCTTACCTTTAGATACATTACCTTCCTAATTACCTTCAATGCTGAATATACCTCCTTGATCTATGCCTTTAACAAATTTTACTTCATCTTCATTGCTATAGCAACCTTTCTCTTTGTTTCCTTCATTTTCATTCCTTCTTGCATAGTTTCTAGGGTTAGGGTTATGATGATAACCTCCATTGTTCATTCTAAAAAATCTTGTTGTGTGTCCAATCTTGTTACATATTTGACAAGTGATTCCATTGGTTCCATATCTAGGTATTTGCTGATTGATTTGTGTCCTGCAATTTCTAGCAATATGTCCAATTTTGTTGCATCTGAAACATACTATTCCATTTCCTCTTTTCATGTCTTCAGTTGATCTCTGATCTGCATTGTTAGTATTTCTAGCCATTCTTTTATTATAATTATTCTCAATAACTTTAGATCTTCTACATTCAATAGCTTTATGTCCAAAACCATGACAATTATAACAATAACCATTAAGAGGTTTGAATTGTTTGCCTGTACAATCTCTCTTCATATGACCAATAGTATTACAAGTAAAGCATCTACCTTTGAATTCTCTTTGCATACCTTTGGATGATTCTGCTTGCTTCGGTGTTTCTTCTTTCTTTGGTGCATCTTCTTGCTTCGGTGATTCTTCTTGCTTTGGTGATTCTTCTTGCTTAGGTTCATCTTCAAATTTGTTCGCATCTAACTTATTTTCTTCACTGCTTTCACATTCATTTAGATCTAGTTTCTTTCTTTCACTAACTATCTTTAATATGTTAAATCTAAGACCAGTTTTGTCATAAAATGGTTTTCCATAAGATACTTGCTTATCAATCTTTTCACTGTTTGAATATAGCCTCTCAAGTTGTTGTTTTGATTGAGTCAATTCACCTTTCACAATTTTGTTGTATTTCTCAAGTTCATCATACTGCAGTTTGACTTTATCAAATTCAGATGTTACCTTGCCAAGTTTAGATTTCAGATCTTCATTTTCATTCTTTAAAATTCCATTCTCAAATCTCAAATTGTCATTTCCATCTTTCAAGCTAAGCTTCAGATTTTCTATCTTCAATTCATGTTTAAGGATCACATTTTCTTTTTCTAAATCATCACAATCTTCAACAAGAATTTCAGATTCCTTCTCAGATTTCAGATCTTCTATCTTACCTTTCAATTTGTCAATAAGATTCTTTGCATCATCAAACTTCCTTTTCAAAGTGTTTCTTTCATCAGTAAGCATATCAATTTGCTCAAGAGCTTCTTCAAGATTCTTTTGTAATTGATCCATATCCATAGAGATCTTACTCAAGCTGCTAGGCTTTCCTTGAATGTTTCTTCTCCGAGTAACCATGCTCTGATACCAATTTTTAGAAATAGGAAATACTGAGAGGGGGGTGAATTAGTATTTCACAAACTTTTACTTTTTCCCACTTATGGATATAATAGATTACTTTAGTGCATACAAAGCATAAGAAACTAAATAGCATACATAACAGTAAATGTAAAGAACTCATAACACATGATATGTTCTCGAGGAAACCCTGGCCAAGGGAAATCCCCAGTGGGGATGGTACCCACAAAGATCCACTAATCAAAAGATATCCAGTTAAGGATGTTGACCATGTTAGGAGCCTGTTACAATCATATAGTGTATCAATCCTGGTTAAGGGACTATAGGCCTTGTTAGAAGCCTCAACCCTATTAGGAGTTGTAGATACAAAACCTGATTACTAGATGAGCTCACTGCCCAAACAAGTAATACAAATGTTTACTGATTACAATATGGTACTACTTACAACTTCACATCAACAACTTTTGCTACTATCACAATTTACATATATTACATGTTACATTTCAAGTATGTTCGGTACATCTTTATTTATACAAGATACAAACATAATATCTTTCTCTTTTCGGCTTGCATATCTTTATCCAAGAGTAAACATCTAGGATGTCATCTCTTTATAATATTAAGTCATTATTTTGACAAGCAAAATAATCCCTTAATTCATTTACTAGTTCTGTCTTCAAAACTACACAGTCGGCTATACTCTGTCATCGGTAAAATAGTCATAACTTTATCTGTACTATCCGTACTCTTTTGCGCACTGAGATGGGGTATCCTTAGACACCATAGAGTCTATGTTCAACTGTGAAAACTCTGATCATGCTCCAATGAACATCGCCAAAACAAACTATATCGGGTGCTTTGTCAAAATCACTGTTTCATACTTAGACAATTTTAGTCTGCGATCTTCCATACTTACTTTCCAGCTTATGCACTCTTCATAGGGAACATATGTTGTCATAATGACAACATCTATGTACATACCTCAGGCAAATTGCCAACAGACTATTGATGCAGAGCCCTCTACTATCACCTTAAATAGGCCAACTCAACTTGAGGAGTCAACAAGAAACTTAAATGGAATACACCAAGAAGTACCAAATGATGAATGCTCAATTGTTGTAATGGAAAAGCAATATCAGAATCGCCCATTTCTAGAACTTGATTTTTCTATAGTCCTAATGATTTTTATTATTTATAGAACATTGTTGACATACTTAAATGGAATACACAATACCAAATGATGAATCCTCAATTGTTGTAATGGCAAAGCAATATCAGAACCGTCCATTTCTAGAACTTGATTTTTCTATAGTCGTAATGATTTTTATTATTTCTTGAACATTGTTGACATACTTAAATGGAATCCACAATACAAAATGATGAATGCTGAATTGTTGTAATGGCAAAGCATTAGAACCGTCCATTTCTAAAATTTGATTTTGTATAGTCTTAATTATTTTTCTATAGTCCTAATGATTTTGAAAATTGTTGACAAAGAGTTTTTCTTTTCTTTATTATAGTATAAATGATTTTTCTATAGTCGTAATGATTTTTCTTATTTCTTGTCTTTTGTCCCTTTTTGATTTCCTATGTCTGTGCTTCGTGACAGTATTTTGTCACCTTCTTTTGATGGTATATTTCATTCACTCTATGTGGAATACTATTTTGTTCACTATTTTATTTCAGCTTGATATTTCTTTCATTTTTCATATACACAGAGACTACACATGTTGATAAAAAAATGAGCTATTTGATTTAGGTTTACTTTTCATTATTGTAAATGGTTAATATTTCTGATGGTACTCCTTGGTGTATTCCATATAAAAATAATCATATAAAAATAATAAATGTAGTAACAATGGTGTGGTGCATTATTGATATATGCTTGATGGCTCTTGTTAATGTGCCAAACTTCAATGTGGTGGTGGGCAGTGTGTGTTGAAGACTTCATGGACACAGATCAACCCTGGACAACAATTTTGGTGCTGCCCAAATAGAAAAAAGGTTGCTAATGTGTATATATTTAATGTTTCTAATGTAAATACTATTCATTATATTATAAGAACTAATGTAGATTGGGCATCACAGGGAAATAATGGCTGCGGATACTTTCATTGGGTCGATGACAACTCATCTGCATCTATCCACCCATCTCCACTTATTCACGATGAAGGATTTGAGTACAAAATGTGTCAAGCTAGGGAAAATTCTGAAATTATATTTTTATGATGCCTTCTCTATATTGTAATCACATATCTTTGTTGTGACCATATGCAAAGATGAACTCAAGAATTAGTTAGTTTAGTATTTTCATATTGTAACTAATATTTTAATATGGATATGACGTAACTTCTCTTTGCCTCAAGTGTGCATATATATGGTTTACATCTTTTTTTAGAATAATTCTTCATATTTATGGCTCAAGTGAGCCCCAATCTGCTATCAATCACATGATTTAACGTATAGTGTTTTCTTGGTTATTCCATTTGTTCCTTGACCTTTGAAGGCCATTTGGTAATTTCAACTATAGTTAAGGATCCATCAGTAGTTGTGGAAAATAGGATTCATGTTGCAATGCCCAAGCTAGAAGATGGGAAAAGAGAGACAAGAAGAGTGGAAAGAAGATGATATTCCTAAGATCATGGATCATTTTCAAGCTTCAGTGAGACTTCATACCATGCACTGTCTATAGATTTGTACACAACACTGATTTAGGCTAGAGGTAAACTACATGTGTCATATAAACAACATTATTGAATGTAATCTCTTTTGCACATTTTCAAAAGTTTTCCCACCAATACAAGTGTAAATAACGTATTAAATGTAATCTATGAACATTGTGTGGTATGAAGTCTTGTTGAAGTTTGAAATACAAGAGCAGGTGACATGGATCCCCCACATGATGGAGGCCATGGGGATACTCCTCCCACCCATTCGTCAACAATGGTAAACCTTATTGAAATTGTACAAATTAGATAGTTGAAAAATGTTATATTACTATGTTATTTTATTTAGGGTTTTGGAGTTATTATGATAGTTTTACTGATATTCCTATCACAATTTGATGTTCAAGATAGGAGAAAAGTACTTGCAACAATAGAGGCAATAGCTATAGATACAAATGAGGATATTCCAGAAATCCCTAATCTAATAAATATGTTGAAGAAAAAACTAAAAAGATTCAATACATAAATTATTAGCAAAAGAAAATTTTAGAAAATTTTAGAAAAAGTTGCCAAACATCTTAAGATAGTGAGAGACTCATATAGAAGGAGTCTCGTCCAGAACCCAAAGTATGACTGTCCTCCCTTTATTCCAGTGAGGGATTGGAATGAGTCCATTTTGGATGCAAAGGAGAAAGGGGATACTCAAAGAGGAATTACACTAGCAAATGAGAGAAGAAGGTATGCAATAGTATTAACTACTATTAGAATGTAATAATGCACTAATTAGTGATCTTTATATCTATATCATGTAACATATTTCAACTTTTCATAGGCTGCAGGACACATCAAAGGTAATAAAGGCCACACTGCAAAAGATTTCGCAATAGCTGACAAACATAATTGTAGGCATCATGGTCACATGTTTTTGGAGACAACATAATTGAGTTGTATACTGATGATGATGGAGTGCAACCTCTACTCTGCTGATTCCAAGTTGACACTGTGGGATGTAGAACAACTTGGAATTGGAGGTACAAAAGTTTCTCTCCATCATCTAGGTATACCACTCAATTACATTGTCTCCAGAAAAATGTGACCATGATGCCTATAATTATGTTTCTCAGCTGTTATGTCCCAGGACCCCTTATGATCCTTTACGACCATTTACGATCTCTAAGAATACATCTTAGAGGTCTTAAAATATTGTAAAGGGTCATAAGAGGCTCCTAGGAGGGGCCAAATGAGATTCCACCTTCACGTGGTTGGCCCTGTTAAGTAGAGAATGTTAAACTATTCTCAAAACAAAGAGAAGCTCAATAATTTAATAAAGGGATTACAAAGGGATTCCATTCCAGTGTAGGAGGTGTATTCAGACAGGGCATCCTAGTGGAAAGATGTCTCACACCATTATTATATGGTGGAGAAGAAGTTGAAGAAACAAACGAGTTTTTGGAGAGCCATGTGTTTGGCACTAGTCATGTAGTACAAGCACTAGAATTGAGTTTTTTGGCACGGGCTGGGAAATTTTTATATATCAACATGTGATAGAGTTTGGGGATTTTTTAGTATTTAAATACACCTATGGGATGTATTTCAGAGTTCGGGTATATGGGAAGAATGATTGTGAAAAATATATTTCTATTTTTCATTCTGAGAAGATCTAGAGTGATTTTGAATCATAGAGGAAATGCCCTAATTCTTCAAAAAGTGCTATTTCGATGAGTTCTAATCACTTGAGGGACAAAAAATTTACTGTTGATCACTTGATTTTATTTTCAACTCAACAGATAATTTTTTGTCCCTCAAGTGATCAGAACTCGTCGAAATAGCACTTTTTGAAGGATTAGGGCATTTACTGTATGACTCAAAATCACTCTAGATCTTCTCAGAATGAAAAATAGAAATATCTTTTTCACAGCCATTCTTCCCATATATCTGAACTCTGAAATACATCCCACAGATGTATTTAAATACTAAAAAATCCCCAAACTCTATCGCATGTTGATATACAAAAATTTCCTAGCCTGTGCCAAAAAACTCAATTCTAGTGCTTGTACTACATGACTGGTGCCAAAATAGGGCTCTCCCAATCATTGACTGTGACCCGCTGGCAACAAGCAACAAAATGAGTGTGGACACCTAAAGATAAATATCAGATAGGGGAAAAGCACCTGCAACAACAGAGGCAATGAATCTTTAGTAATAACAAAAGTTCAATAAAGGTTTATATTTTATACTCTTTTATGTCATGAACTAAAATATGTATGTGTTCTTGCTACAAGATTTTTTGCTTGCTCAATTACCTAGTCATGGACATCGCGGTGAGGCCAGTAGTAGCATCATGCAAAATAGTAATAATTTCTACATTGACTCTTCTTTAGTTTTTTCTTCACCATATTTATTATATTAGGGATTTCTGGGATATCCTCACCAGTTAATTATATTATATGTCATGTTAATGAATATTGTTATGTGTTAATGAATTCTTGATTAGTGTTGTGTATTAATGAATGTTATATCGTATTAATGAATGTTATATTATATTAATGGGGAATCATTATAGTTCATAAATGGATGAATGAAGTGTGTAATTAGATGTTATATCATATTAATGGATGTTATGTGATTGTATTGATTGAATGTTATAGTTCATAAATGGATGAATGAAGTGTGTAATTAGATGTTAATGGGGAATTTAGATTGATGTTAGGGGGAGGGGGGTGAGGCCAGATGAGCTTCCACCTTCATGTGGTTGGCCTTGTTAAGTAGAGAATATTAAAGTATTCTTGAAACCAAGTGAAGCTCAAACTAACATACCTTCATTATTTAATCAATTTCATTCATTCTAGGTCTTTTCTCATAAGTGCATTTTAAATGTGTCATTGTCAGGCAACTATCAAATAAAAAACTAGGAGGGCCAATAGTCAACTTCTCATTGTCATTGTCTGGCATGATTCAGCTTCATTTTGTGTAAGTATTCTCATATTGAATGTGTCAACCTCTCTTGGCCTAATGTGGATTATTTCATTGGTTTGTGTTTTTGAGTAGGTGAAATGTTAAATCAGTTCCTATCTTCTATTCTTAATTCGTTCAAATTGTAGGAGGTCCTGACAGATATACTCAACATAGAATTGACTGCTAGTTTGGGCAATTGAGCACATTGAGTCTTTGGCTTGAGAGAAAGAGTTGGGTAATGTTGTTTTTGGAGACCTGTGCAATTGTCCTTAGTGGCCTCTTTTTTTTTAAACAGGTATTTTTATATGTATGTAGTGTCCATGCTTTTTTTAATACAGATTATTTTTGTGTATATGCTAGTGCTATGGAACCTAAATAAACAATTATAAATGTAATAGATAATGTCTTCGATGAAGGAATTGATGTACCACATGTAAACCAAAATCCATGCTTAATGCCATTTTGTGCAAAATGAGTTTGTCTATTAGCATATTAGATTTTGTTACACCCTTCATGACTGTAATGTTTAAGTTAAGTGTTGATGCAATTTTCTAAAGTAGCAAGTTCTTTTGTCATTATTTTTTTTCTAGTGGTTTTGAGGAGATCAAGAATTTCAAGGAAAGATATTGAAGTGGAAAGGAAAAGTTTTTGAGAGGTTACAAATATTGAGTCATTGATTAGGTATACTTTTTTTTAAGTAATCGCTACAAAATTGGTTAAGTTTTCCTGAATTTTTAAAATAAGTCATAATTATTCAGTATCATATTCTTAGCTGCAAGTTGTAGGTGTTCATACCATAAGTATTCTTGACTTTATTTTGTGTAAGTATTCTCGTAAGTATCCACATATCAAAATCTAGTTGTAGGATTGAAAAAAAAGACAAGATAAAAAAGTTCATAGGCCCATACAAGACACCCACCAAAATATAGACCATCAATTTATAGAGCCCTTGCAAGATATCCCAAGGAACAATAGGTAGTGAAAACCAGATAGATAGAAAAAAGAACATAACCATATGATGCCTCACCTATTTGAGGTAAGCCAAACTCGTTCCAATTCTCTTAACAATGGTACATATCCATCCAAGTGCAACAACCTTCAAATATTTGCAGTGGTAAAGAGAATCCCCATATTTTATCAGCCTAACATAGTCTTTGGCCACTTTGGCAATGAGATTGCGAGCAATATTGATCTGGCCAAGGGCTAAATTTTAGTGATCTTTATCATATAAAACATTTAGCAGATCTCCATAAAATGGATGCACATCATCTTGGCGGGGGAAATCATCTTAGCAAATACATCTGAAGTAGCAGCAGCAGCAAATACATCACTGACACTTTTTGGGCATATTTCATTGACTCCTCAAAATGAGCAGCCTTTATTTCAGCTACCTCATCACTATCATCCTCATCCATTGCCTTGGGGTTCTCACTTCTTTTTCTTTCATGTACAATATCCTGTAAAAGTGTAGAGGAAAGAGAACATGACAAATTGAAATAATAAGATACAAGTTGAGGAAAATTGAATCAAAAAATGTAAAATTCTAACAAACTAGTTCATTAAAAACCATTAAGAAATTCATAACCAAATCTAGTTTGCAAAAGCTGCCGCAATTGAAACTCACCTTCTCAATATTTTTTCTAATAGCATACTTGTAAGTCCACTGACAAATCTTTGTAATATGGGCTCCATTGAATCCTTGGGTATAACAGGCCAATGCCATTAGGTATAATGAAAACTATTTTCTTGGTTGTCATACCATCCATCTCCGTCAACAACTAGTTAAGGACTCTATCTATAGCACTACCAGCATCCCCAACACTGCTTCCACGCTGCAAACATGCAAACCAATTATGCATCACCAGTTAGATCCTATCTCTCAAATAGTTCAAACAAAATTAAAAAACCCACAGTTTCACGTAGAGAAAAGCAGATGGATTGCTAGAGTCCGCTGACAAATCTCTGTAATATCTCATCAATAAATATAATAGATGGGGCATTCTTCTCAAACTCCTCAAAATCCTTCTGGATATTTATTTCACTTTCTCCAACCAACTTTGACATGATCTCAAGTCCATTGATATAGAAAAAGAAGGCACTAGTTTCATTTGCCACTGCCCTAGCAATTAAAGTTTTCCCAGAACCAGGAGGCCCATAGAGAAGAATACCCTTTGGGGGCTTCACACCAATAGATTTGAAGAGTTGTGGGCATCTAAGAGGAAGCTCTACCAATTCACAGATCACTAGTCATAATTAGTAAGTCCTTGGCTAAAGGGCTGATAAACTAAATAAAGTTTCAAACATATGAACATAATAGTTTCATATAGGTCCTATCTCTCAAATCGTTTAAACAAAATGAAAAAACCAATAGTTTCATGCAGAGTAGAGCAGATGGATTGCTAGAGCCCAAAGCATTTTGGAAAATAGAACGAGCAAGGACCTGTTGGAAACAAGCAGTAGAATGAGTGTGGACACCTGAAGATAAATATCTAGACTAATCACTGATCAGGATGTCATTGGTGATTAGTCTGGATATTTATCTTCAATTTTTTTTAAACACTCCACATTGCGTCAAAATTTTGACCCCCTTGCGTCGAAAGTCTGGCCTAAAATTGACCATTCTGTGTCAAAATATTGCATTGCGGGTTTGGCATCTTGGTTGGAGCCACTAAATATTTTGACCAAAGTTGGTCAAAATATGACCGTCATGAGTTTGGCATCCTAGTCAGAGCGGCCAAAGTTTTTGACCCATATTGGTCAAAAGATCGACCAATACACAAACAATTATCAATGTTATCTTCGACCTAGGTTGCCCTCATTTTTGACCAATAGTTGAGTCAATCATTCAATAAGTTCAGTATTTGGTCAATATTTTGATGCCAGTAATAGCAAAAACCCCATTGGTCAACCATTTGACCAAGTTGGGTAGAAATTTTGACCAATAGTGTGTCAAAAAATGGTGCAAAATGTACTAGTGTGAGAACTTATGGTCAGAATAGTCATCAACTGTATAGCATTCTCATCGAAATGACAAAATAATGTTGGTCGAAATTGCGATGAGGGGTGGTCGAAATAGTCGTTGAGTATATAGCATTCTCATCGATAAGTATATTCTTTGGACATCAAAAAATTGACATAAAATTTAATTTTTTTTAAAAAATAAAATATATTATCAAATTAAGCATAGCAATAATATGCTTAATCTAGAGAGTTGCCCACCTAGTTTCCAGAATTGGTTTCTTTCCAGTTGGATTGGCCGGCTCCTACTTTCAGGATTTCAATAAAGTAAAACAAATTAGTTCGTTAACACCTGGTTATCACCTCAGTTCCTTACCTTCACAGAGCTCAGGTAAGGGAGGACCTTCGGTAAGGGAGGTCAATTGTACTACTGGTAATTATTTGCATTTAATCTGCCAATTACTAATAGTTTTGTAAAACACATGCAACTTATTATCAGTTTGAAGATAGTCTGTGCCATGTGTGATGGTTAAGTACTGGGAAAGTTATGATGATTTAATTGTAGAACTCACCAAGTGCTTCAAAAGTCTTAAAAAGGCTTAAACTCACCAAGACTCTTCACCAATACACCCCCCCATCCGGCCACCATCCATATCCATCCACTCATGTCAAGCTCTTGTCCAAAACCATGTTGAAATATCTATTGACCTAAATCAAGATCTTGACATGCTGACTTACATTTGCTTTGATTCAAGGACTTTAGAATATACTCCAAAAGTGATTATGTAACGAAGGAAGTGAGATGGAAGGATCTTGATTTAGGTCAATGGATATTTCAACATAATTTTGGACAAGATCTTGACATGAGTGGATGGGTGTAGATGGTGGGATGAGGGGTGTATTGGTCAATGTGATATGCTCGTGAAGATACAGTCTGGTGTTTATATTATTAAACTCTCTATTCAATGCAACATTGATATATAGGAAAAAAATTCATTGATTGGTATTATAAGTTTTGATCATTCCATGTACTGATTATATTATTTTGAAGTCTTAAAATCAAAGAATTTTAGTCCTTTTATTGACTGTTCCTATATAATGCTTGGCGTGCAAACAATCTTTGTCTTGAAGAACCAATAATTTTCTAGGCTCTGTCAAATAGTTGGCAATAAATGATGTATTCAATATTTCTAATGTGCTTCAAAAGGCTTAAACTCACCAAGCAATAAACTTTTAATTCTTTACAAACAATCACTTTTCTACTCGTGAAAACATAGTCTGGTGTTTATATTATTAAACTCTCTATTCAATGCAACATTGATAGGAAAAGCATTCATTGATTTCAACCTAGGGAATCATTGATTGGTATTATAAGTTTTGATCATTCCATGAACTAATTATATTGTTTTGAAGTCTTAATATCAAAGAATTTTAGTCCTTTTATTGACTATTCATGTACAGTGCTTGGCATGCAAATAATCTTTGTTGGAAGATGTGGCCCTTACTCACATTTTCACCATTGGGATTCAATGCCATTGTGTGAAAGGTGAGTTAAGGAAATGTTGTATAAGAGTTCAAAAGCTCAGAGTTGGGAAGGTTAGTTTTCTTTTTGAATAACGATGCCTTAGGTTGAAATCAATGAATGCTTTTCCTATCAATGTTGCATTGAATAGAGAGTTTAATAATATAAACACCAGGGATAACTTTAAGAAACCCCCTTTTTGGAAAATGTGTAAAATCCTAGAAAATCGTTCATTATTTTAGGGGGGAATTTGTTTTAATGCAGGTGAATTGTTTTTTCAAATCCATGATTTTTCATAGTTAATATTGGCGATTTTTTCTCCGCCGAATGAAAATTTCATAAAGTGCTAGCGAATAATTTTCTTGTGAAGTAAAAAATTATAATATATGAGGCGAATAATTTTATTTTGAAGTAAAAAATTATAATATTTGAGGCGAATAATTTTCTTTTGAAGTAAAAAATTATAATATATGAGGCGAATGATATTCTTTTGAAGGGTAAAAAAATTATTGTATTGGCGAATTTTATGTACAGTTTAAAAATTTATTTATTTTATTGGCGATTTTCAAAAGATGGGACATAACACAGACACGTAGGCTATAGCCCAACCTAACATACCTAACACTAACATACCTAACATACATACATTATTTTATAATGTTAAATGTATTATTTGAGACCATCTGATGATCCAAGATTAATGGCTAAAGTTTAATTTCTGCCCCAAATTCTTGAAGGAAACAGAGTTGTCAAGGAAGTCACTAGAATGTTGACACGTATCAAATAAGGGTAACTTGTCTGTAGACTATAGTGTACAAGTGTTGGTATTGATAATCATGGTCCTATTACTATAGTGCAACTTGTAACCTCTTAATCCAGTAAGAAATAAATGCCTTGTCAATGACAAGCGACATTCTTTAGCTATCACGCAACACTTCCAAATTTGTACAGATAATCTAACCAATTTTTGACAGTTTTGCATAAATGGGAAAGATTTACTACCAAATATGAAAGATTAAGGACAAAATTTTAATTTCTCACACGCATGTATTTAGGAGAAAGATTTACCTGAAAGATTTAGAGGCATATTAAGGACAATGGATTTAATACCATTAAAGAAAGAATAATTTATTGCTAAGTAATGATCAAGGATTCAAGGGCTATTTATAGACAATCTAGCTTCATTATTCATCAATTCATCTTTGCTAGATAATTTGTTTGTTTAGGGTTTGCACTTTGCACTCTACAAATAATTTGTTTTTAAGTTTTCTAAAGTTTTACTATTTTAGATGGACACTCCAATTAGGCTTAGATGCACATCTAAGGAGGCCCAAAAGGCCTTTTTGGGTTCCTTTTCTGATGAAACTTTAGAATCTATTTGTAAGGAGGGTGGGCCTCTCATAATAGAGGCTATGAAAATGGTGCTGGGCCGAGAGTTTCTAAACAATGAAGATAGGCACCGGGTCAACACAAACATTACATCCCATTTTTTGGCATCTCTTCTCGACCTCGGAGGAGAGAAGGTGGACATGTTAATGCTGCTAAGGAGGGTTTTAAAAGAATAATACCTGGGGGATAATTTTAATGTTGTTATGTTTGTAGAAATAGGGGTGGGGATCCCTTGGGCAAGTGAAATACCCAAGCTTCTCCTCCCAGGCCAGAATGTGGCCATGTAACTTTTTCTGTTGGGCCTGATTGTTGGGCAGTTGAAGCACCATAGGAAATGGGTGCTGATTGCTAGGGAATTTCTTCATAAGTGGTTTATGCTTGATGAAGAGGAGGCTCAGGTAGGGCAATACGGGTGGCTCGATGAATTCTCACAGTTAATCCTCTTTGCATAATTCTACTCAGATGGAGCCGAAGGGCAAAATCACTAGTGGACTACTAGTTTTTTTTTTTAATAAAAACATACCTCGTAGTCATTAATGGGTTTTTTTTGTTTATAGTAGGTTTCTCTTTGTAGTATTGTACTAGAAGTGGACAATGTAATTATAATTTTATGAAAAAGTACAATGAAAATTTCGCAGGCTTTAGCTCATTTCAATTTGTGTTTTATGGGTACAAAAAATGGTTTTTATGCTTCTCTATCACTATGATTACAATATTTTAATTAGTTTCTTTATCTCTATATTTGACATGTATGATGTAACTTGTAAGTATGTTTCAGTAGAAATAAGGAAATGTTCAAACAATGCTAATGGTATAATGGTATTTCCATTTTTAAATCTGAATATTTAAAATGTATTTCACAGTTGTACAAAGTAGACAGTTGTAGTTAATATGAAAGATTTACAATATTTTGAAGGACAAATGAATTAATAAGGTTTGAGAAAGAATTTATGGTTATAATTATCAATGTTAAAGTTATAATCAATAAAAAATATCATTTTAACATTAAGTATACTATACAATCAATTTGAAGGACAAATGAATTAATAAGGTTAGAGAAAGAATTTATGGTTTTCTAATTCTAATTATAATGTATGAGAATTATATGTGATTATAACTATCAACATTAAAGTTATAATCAGTAAAAAATATCATTTTAACTTTAAGTATACTATATAATCAATAAAAAATATTACTTTAACTCATGTTTGGGAGAATTGTTACTATTCAATTAAATAACTTTAAATGTTATTAACTTGTTATCCATTATTAATTAATATCTATAAAGGAAATAATAACAGTATAACATTTAACAATGTCCATTGCAAATAACTACCGTTGGATGAGCACAGATCGACGATGTACAATGGACTTTGGGATGAAAGGGAAAAACAACCCCATCTTTTCAAACTCATTCTCGAATCATGACACGTGTCACTAAACACATTCCACTCATAGTTTCGCATGGTCTACCAACAATGTCATTTCAATTTGATGATGAGGTGACACGTCTGACTCATGAGGTGAGTCAGCCCAACTAGGTGAGTTAATGGGACCCACGGGGCCACCACACCGTTGGATGATTGTAGATCAACGACCAAAGTTATATTTCAGGCCGAAAGGAAAAAGAAACCCCATCTTTTCAAACCCATTCTAGAATCATGACATGTGTCACTAAACATGTTATCACTGTTACAAAATTTTGTAGCTCCATGCTAATGTTTTTGAATGTAATCCAATTTAAGGTCTGAGAGTTAGGTTTTATGTTGAAAAACCCTACATTTGAGGAAGCCCTAGTTATTCTTAAGCCTTGTTCTATTTTGATGTTACTTTTTGGGCTCACTAATCCCCTTAATAAAGCATGTGTTAATTTTGACCCCCTTTTATTTTGCCACTCTTTGTGTTTTGTGGTTAGGTTTTGGAACCGAGGTACCTTTTAATTAAATTTTCTTCATAACACCTAAGTTTCGGGTTAATTTTCTCAATAGTTTGTTCTTTAAAAACTTATGGCTGTCGTTTAACCACAAGACTTCTCAGTGTTAGAAAGTTTGACATGCGCTTTAGTGACAAGGTGACATCTGTCCAAGCAAGCCCAACTAGTAATGAGGTATGTTGGCATTTAAAGAATGGATTGCATCAACGACTATCGCTATACCGTTGGACCAAGATAATAACCTTTTAAGCATCATGGTATAGCGACAACCGTTTGATGCTATATGGTCAATGAAATAATAAGTGGGGCCTTGAATTTCCATGTCATTCTGACATGTATGTTTATGATTGGTTAAAATACAATGATGTGGTGGTTGATGGGACTTTAAAAGGTTTAAAAGGACTTCAAGAAAGGGCCCACCTATTTATGAATGTGGCATGCTATGATTTGATGCATAGACAAGTGACGTATCAGGCTATGGGGTCAAATTTTTTTTAAAAGATTAAATGACAGATTGATCTGACGGCTGTCGTTATACCGCTGATGAAAGATGTAAGGAATTTAAGCCTGTGGTATAGCAATGACCGTTTGATTATCTTAAAGGAATGAAGTGTGAAGTGGGCCCTAAAAGTGCCACCTCAATCTAACATGTTCACTTTTTATTGGTTGCAATAAGATATGACCTGGCTGTTGTCAGGGTTTTTCGGTGTTGAGAAAGAAAGTAAGAGTGAGTCCACTTGCCGGTCTTTGTAGCGTGGCATATTTTGATTTGATAAAAGCTAGGTGAGGTGTCATAGTAGGACCAGCTTTCTTAGATGATTAACGTGCAACATGATCTCGCGGTTGTCATTATACTGCTAGGGTGAGATGTACATCTTTTAGGGTCAGTGATATAGCGACAGCTGTTGATCTTGTTTAAAGGATGGGGATTGTCTGGTGGGTCCTCTGCGTCAAAAATTTTTAATGATGTGGTCATTTCTAATTGGCCAAGGCTATTGATGACATGTTAGGGTTGCTAGTGTGTCTGACACCAGCGATGAGGTGGGGTTTTCGACCTGCTGACATGTTTGACTTGGCATTTCTTGATTTGTCGAAGGTTTTTAAAGAAAACAAGTGGGGCCAATGTTTTATAAAAATGAAGTGATCATCTGATCAAATTGCATCAATGGTCATCATTATATCTTGAGTTGATTTTCTAACAGTTTTTGGTTAGCGCTTTAGCGATGAGGTGACACCTGTCCGCTCCGGGAAGAGTAAGGTTAAGTTATTTATTTCTTCACATGGCATTTTTGAAATGTTCTCATTGGTCGAGAACTAGCTTAGGGAAAAGTAAAGAGGGCTTTGTTGTTTGACTTGCCAACCATCTGATGTGCTAAAATAGAGATATATCAATGGTTAGAATTCAAATTTTTGTTCTATGATGTTTTTCACATCCTGCGAATGCTGAGGCCACCAACTTTCAGTAATGGAAGATTTAATGTGCTATGTGTAGATGGACTATGAGAAGTTGGAAACCCTATACATCAATATTGAATCATTTTTCTATTCACCATTCTCGTAAACTTTCTGATGATCTAGATTTTCTTCAAGCAGTGATTTCAAGCAAAGAACTTGTAGGTGCCTAGTAGGTCTCTTTTTGAATTTGAGAATTATTTAAAAGTCTATGAAGAAGTTGCAAAGAAGATTTGTGTTGCTAAGTTGATAGTGTTTAGGGTTTTCTCAAGCATTGATATATTGTTTTAGAAAGCCCTAGTTTCAAAATGCCTCCAAAAAGGAATTTGTTTGGTCAGATAGAGTATAGCAAAAGAGGAGTTTTTGACGACTTGATGCAGTTTCTCCCACATTCTGATAATGGGGTAGCGAGACAAAAAGAGTTAGTTCCAAGAAACCCTAGGGACTCAGTGGCAGAAGCATTCTATGATAGAGGAAATTGGATGCGAGATGCTAGGGTGGGAGAGAATCATAATGGTCTCATTTTGTTCAAAGCTGCTTATTCACAGAGAAATGTTTGTGCCCCCCTAAGCAATATATGGAAATTTGACGTTGGGAGGTTAATATGCCCTGGTGTTTTCATGGATGCTGAGTTGTTGATACAAATTGCCAAGTGCTATGATCCTGTGACAAAGTATGTCAAGGATATTAATGGGAAAAACTTGATCAGCATCACAGAGGAGGAGATTAGAGAAGTGTTTTCACTGAATGACCCTTCTGTTGGTTTGGACAAGGTAGATTTCATAGAGTTCACAGAGATATATCAAGCACAGAAGGATATTTTGAGAGTAGGGCCTCTTAAGGAATTCATTGATCAAATTGGA
Source organism: Chamaecyparis obtusa (assembly GCA_027943335.1). Classification (NCBI taxonomy): domain Eukaryota; kingdom Viridiplantae; phylum Streptophyta; class Pinopsida; order Cupressales; family Cupressaceae; genus Chamaecyparis; species Chamaecyparis obtusa. The sequence continues at coordinate 62,821 of BSBK01009759.1, forward strand.
TCAATGTGTGTTGTAAGTGCAAGCACACCAGAGCCTTTCAGGCTAGATTTGTTTAGTAAGAGAGCACAAGAATTTTATAAGTCTCTCACTCTAGTTCTAGGGCATGATGAAGCAACTCATATGCTAGTTCCATATATGTTCATGATGGTACAAATATTGCACCCCCAACTGGCACTAATTTTTTTATTTTTCATCTCATCTAGCTGATTTAATCCATGCAGGATTGCAGGGAATCAAGAACATGAAGGTTGGTAGGCCATTTGGATGGATTCAATGCTTATGCATATGTTCTTATATAAAGGTGAAAATATTTTTAGCTCAACAGTAAATATTGTAAAAGAGAGAAATGGAGAAACCCTTCCAGTGCAACTATGGACTACAACTCTATCATGGGACAGGGTTGATGCCAGCTACATTGCATTTGATAGGGATTTTGCTGCAAGACTTATGAATTTGTTATTCTTTAACAATCCTAGAATCCCTAGGGAGTTATTGAGACTTATTAGGCCAAAGGAATACTATCAAGACATTACCATTGTCCACAATTTTGGGGATATAATTTTATATCTAGTTTCCACAATTTTCAGAGTGTATGGTTGCAGAGTGGCACCTTATATCTTACCATATCAAGTCCCATTGAAGTTGGGATATGCTGAGATCCTAAGACAGATTGGTGATTTGCAGGAATCCACTCTCATTGGTAAGGGAAGAGGGACTTTCTTCCTAGATATAACTATTGCACACTAGTATGTGATCTCAAAGGGAGGATGGGTGCATCTAAATAAAGTCTTGCAGCCCTATACAATGTCCAGAGCAGTGGTAAGATGTGCAGATACAGAGGGTTTTCTCTAAGGAATGTTTAAAGATAAAACAAGGTGTGCTCACATTGAGAATTAGTTTAATTTCCCTGAGGACATAATAAGAAATGAGTTTGATCTTTAAGCTCAAGAAGTTAAAAAAGAGAAATGGATTGTCTACAAAAAGACTATAGATTTATAAAGAACTTTGACAAAGCTTATGACCCATTACAGGGCTTTGAGCCATGGGAAAGGAAGGTAGATGCCCTTGTGGAACATTTTGAAGGCATTATGCATGCTGTGAATGAGAAAAGGGCAGCAGTAAGCAAGACAGATCTCAAGATGGCTAGACAAATTCTTAGTCAGCCTAGGTATATGAAATTAACTCCAAAGGGAGTTTATACAATGAAGAAGAAAGATGGGTATACCTTTCTTTTACCACCACAATAAAGAAGTGAGGATATTCCCTCTACTTCTAAAGGGAAAAGGCCCATGGATGATCCAATAGTGCAAGGACCCTCTCCCAAGAGGTAGAAATAAGAAGAAGTAAGGCCAGGGAGGAAGCTTATTCTCCTTCTCAGTACCCCATCTAGTTAGATGAACATGGGATAGCAGAGCAATTAATACAAATGAGGAATGAGGGAGACATCTTGGTTTCTAGTGATGAGCTGCAAGAAGGGATGCCTGAGGCACCTAGGGAGGTACCCATGGACCTAACTGTTGATGAATTTGAGGGTAAATAATTGGACCCTATTTTGAAACAAACAAGTGATTCTTTCCTTACTAATGATAAATTTTTTAAAACTAGGGCATTCTCCCAATTTTTATGGAGAATGAAAATAAATCAATACAAGGAGACTTGTGAAAAGAAAAAGGAAGAGCACCCTAATAAAGATATGGCAGAAATAGAAAATGAGACCAAAACAAAAATGGTTGAGCAATTTGAAAAGATCACTCTAGAGGAGGGAAGGGCCATGGTCCATATTGCAGGGGTGTTGATTTTGCCAGAGTGGGACATCGCTGATGCTATTGTTTTTTATTAGGCTAGAAAGAGCAAGGCAAAGACTCTTGCTACTATAGAGCAAGCCAAACAGGCTGCTAAGGGAATAGATTTTTTTGATGATCATGCAGCCTTGGTGATGTGGTCCCTAAAGAGGGAGGAAGACAAAGGAAGAAAAGAAGCTCTCACTACAGGGTATATAGGTAGTTTGTTGGTACAAAGGGTAGGAGAGACCTCTGGTGTAGAGGCATCAAACTTGATCTTGGAGACTACCAAGTTCAATGTTAAAGTGGCAGAGAAGGATACCAAAGAAAAGGAGGAGCTTAGGCTCAAGTTTGAAATGGTTCTCAAATCCTACAACGAGCTCAAAATAGAGCTGATTCAGAAAGATAAGCTAATTGCACAGCTGTCTGGACCCTTGGATCATAGGTCTCCCCAATTGGTGATTTCTGACAGGCCTACAATTGCATCATCTTTAGGCCCAATTGTTGAGTTTCCACCTTCCCCTTACCCAGAGACAAATATAGATGCAAGGGTAAGTTGGGAAAAACAAAGATTAACAGAAGAAACAAATAAATTGAGAGAAATAAGGGTACAACTAGAGAAAGAAAAGGATGAGAGCATAAAGGCCACAAATTTAGCCAACCAAAAGTATGAGGAGAAAATAATAGGTGCAATTATGCAATTTGCATATGATTTGAAGCCCTCTATTTTTCAGTCATGTCAGCAGGTTGAATTCTTTGTTTGAAATCTTAAATAAGGAGAAGATTGAAGTGTCTCCAATTTTGAAAAAATGGATTGAAAGGTCTCCCAGTATAAATTTATTTCATATTTTGTCAAAAGGACAGGAAGACCCTAATCCACTAATTAAGCCAGTGCATCAAATTGTAAAGAAAATGGTACAGTATGGTATCTTTTTGGATGGTTTTATTAGGAAATCAAGTATGCTGAAGGCTAAATTAATGCTTTCAACTTATGAACTGGTGCCCACTATTTTCATAGAGAAAGGAGAATTCAAAGAGGCATATCAGTGGAGGGAGGAGATGGATGCACTCCTCTCAGAGAAGGTGACTGGTGTCCTAGATGACACATTTTCTTTTATTAATGTTATTAAATTGTTAATAAATGCCAAATCACTGTTTGATAATATTCAGCAGAAAGTCACTCAAATTGAGAGTGAGTGGGAAAAATTATCAAGAAAGAAGGCTGAGTTTTCCAATTTTGATTTCCCAAGCGAAGAGGTATACAATAAATGGAGACATCAGTACATACCAGATGCAGAGAAAGTTGGTACTCCACTAGCCCCATAAAGTAGGTCAAGGCAGTTACTTTTTGGTCATAAAGTTGTTGAGATATAAAAAGACATTCATTGCAAGATGCACAACATGATGATGAAAATCAGATTTGTTAAAAAAAAGGCCGAAGAATAGTATTGAAGACATAAAGCAAGGCGGCTTAGCTACAAATATCTCACCTGCTTGACCAAATGTATTTATTGTAAATTTTTGTAGTTGTAAAGTTTTAGGGTTAAGATTTTGAAAGCCCTAGAATGACTAGTAGCTTGTTGCACTTCCTTTTATATAAAAGGATTTTCCACAGTCATTCTAGGCATTGGGAGTTTAGGAGTTAAAAAGATAGAAATTCTGAAACCCTAGCCCTCAGTCAAGGATTGTAAATTTTGTATCATTTTATCAAAGAAATAGAAAAGAAGTACAGGTTGCTATTTCTATTTTGCAAGCTCAGTACCCAGAATATGATGTATACAATGTTCAAGGTTATACTTAATACAAATTCTTAAGTCTTTGTCTCTCCTTTGAGTTCATTCTGTAAATCTTTGAATCTTTTGAGATTTATATGTATATGTCTAGCTTAGAGTTTTGATTTAGGATTGGATTAAATGTTGCTCTAAATGGGATGTATGTTTACTGAAACTATCTAAGGATTTTCTATAAGTAGCAAAGGGTTGAGGTATTTGTATTTATGTTTAAAAGACCTATTATTCTCCAAATATCTTTGTATTCATTTTGTCTTTTGGTACTTTGCCCAATGGATAGGGCACTGATCTGTATTCTCCTATCTTTTCTCTGATGGAATGATTTAAATCTTGTAATCCTGAAATACATAATCACTACTAGTCTTTTAAAAGTTTCATTTATTTTATGTAATCTTTATACCCAGTGATGGAGAGTCAATGAGTAATAGGTTGTTACTTAGTACTTTCTCACTGTTATCTGTTGTAAGATCTAGTATTGAGTAAGAAAAAGAGTTATATCTATTGGATCAAGTGTACCCGCCTTGGTTTTCCAGAGCCAAAAGTGAAGAGGGAAGTCTTGTCCCTATAGTTGGTCTAGTTACCTATATATTGCTCACATTTGGAACTAACCTCTCCTTAATATCCATCATAGGTATATTGGTATCTCATGGAGTGTAAAATCCTATCCAGGAACCAACAAAACACATAACACGCTCCACTCGCAATCTCAAACTCTCATGGTCTACCAAAAATGTCATTTGATGATGATGTGACATGTCTAACTCCTGAGGTGATTCATCACTCAGCCGTCAAGTGACTAGGTTAGTTAATGGAACCCATGGGGGACACTAGATAGTGACTAACACTGACATTATGACCATTGGATGATTGTAGATCAACGACCGAAGATGTATTTCAAGCCGAAAGGGAAAAGAAAGCCTATTTTTGCAAACCCATTCTAGATTCATGATGCAATTCTAGTTGTCCACTCACAATCTCATGAGTCACACAATTAATGATAGTGACAAGTGTGACAACTATAGATTGTACAATTTTGGCACTTTAAGTTTCACTTTGTAATCTAATTTTTCATTTATAAGTATAAGTAGTCTGTAGATTTAGAAAGGGGTTACAACTTATGGATTCTTAATTTCTAGGTTGAGGATTGAGGTCCAAGGAAAGAAACAAAGTCTCTCATCTCTCTTCCCAGTCACAGTCTGCAAAAATTGAAACTAAGGGCAATGGGTAACTACTAAAATCTTGAACACCTACGTCCCACATTTTAAATTTTTCAAATCTCTTGATTTACTACTTTATTGTTTATATTATATATATAAAATTAGCCTGTTAGGGTTTAATTTTGAATCACCCTTGTAAATTGTAGGCTTGTAGCTGTGTATAAATATCTGAATTTTCCTATGAGTAAATAGTGATACCGGTTACCAACTTACCACGATGGGTAAAATACATACCAAGAATAAGACTATGAGTAAAAGGCCAAGTCAGATAATAGAATTCCACAATCTACTTAAAACACTAGGTTTCACTGATTTATTCCATGATATTTATGATCCTATTATTCATGGAAATAAGGGAATAATGGAAATTAGATTTTCACTTGAAAACAAGTGGAATGATCCAAATAAGGGTTCAAAATTTTATTCATTTAACCCCATGGTAAATGCAACTACAAATAAAATTGGATTGTGGGTTGCTGGGTTGGCACACATGGCGTTACCTCAAGTACTCCCTTGCCCAAAAATTATTATGGTCTTCATTGAAAATTATGATGAAAATAGAAAAGAAATTGTGAATAAAAATACTCAGGAGGAAATTTTGTCCATAACTGAGAGTGAATTTTCTAGCCTATTGAACCTAGGGTTTGAACAACAAACTCAAACGTGCACATTGACCTAGGAAAGCTAGTAGAGGATTATGAAAAATTAGATGCAACACAGAGATATTCTTATATTAGAGGAATAACAAGTGGTTCTAGTTTGAGTCTAGATCATAAGCCTCCTTATGATTATGAAATTTTTGTGCCATGGGCACAGGACAATGTTTCCTTGCTAGCATTTTGTTTGGGATTGGATAGTAACAAACAAGTGGGTGCCAACATTCTTGAAATGATTTTTCATATTCATTTTGAAAAAGAACCAATAAAATATTGTTTTATTGAGCACATTGTTCATTGCATGCAAGATCAATTACTAATGATTGAAAGAGGTTCAGAGAAGACATTTTGATTCACAACCTACATGTGCTATCTTCTCTTAGCAAAGCATCGTGCAATATTTTAGACAAACAAGCTTTGCAGTCAGGGCCAAAATCCTATATATGAGTGGACACCTCAGATAAGGATGATTGATAATAGAAGGAACTACAACAATTTTGTAGACTTCTTTTTGGCACCAATGTACCATAAAATGACAAGCACTCCAATGCCTAGATTGCCTGCTACTTGTAGAAATTGCATTCAACTAAGAAGTCAAATACAATTGGTTGACTGGTACTTAATAGAAGAGTACATTGTGTTAAGGTTTTACAGTTTAGTGGTAGAACCCTACAAACTTCCAATATATGTAACAAAGAGGGTATTTGCATTGGAATATGTACGATAGATGGAGAGCACAGATGTACTCTTTAATGGTCAGCAAAAGAAAATGATATTTCCTTCCTTGCCTTTCTCCTTTGGAGGGTTTACATTTGAGAGAAGAGGATTCAAAGTGGCAGAAGCATTTTTTTCAATTTTTCATTTTGATGTTGAAAGTCACTAGCAGTATGATCCACTCAACATAATTGGAACAAAGCTTAGAGAGAATGGGAACTCTGCCAGCAAATGTCAACATGAAAGTATGCCATTGATTGAAAATTTTAAAAACATGGATGTTGGAAACAATTGTCTGAAGGAAATTGCTACTCAATTATGTATTGTCTTTGATGTCACACTATGTCATAGTCCGCAGCAATCAGCTCCTACTGAGCTCAGTCGGTCTACCAGACAGGAATATTAATGCTTACCAAGTCCACTCGGTTATCGAAGAAATTTAGTGTTTACCGAGTTCACTCAGTTGCCGAAGAAAATTTAGTGTTTACCGAGTTCACTCGGTTGCCGAAGAAAATTTAGTGTTTACCGAGTTCACTCGGTTGCCGAAGAAAGTTTAGTGTTTACCGAGTTCAGTCGGTCATCGAGGAAAGTTAGTACTTACCGAGTTCAGTCGGTTATCAAAGGTAAAGGATTGTCGGTGTTTACCGAGTTCCCTCGGTCACCGAAAGATTATAGAAAGTTATGGTCACCGAGCACTGTCGGCCCTTGAAGGATTTTTGCAAATAGAGTTTACTTAATTCAGCCGACTGTTATACTAAATAATGTCGATTTGACTAATCCAAAATCATATAAATAAAAGGTCAAATGTGAAAAGTAAAGATAACACAGCAGAAGATTTACAGAAGAAAAGAAGGAAAGGTATATGCAAATTTGTGAAGGATGTTCAGATATCCTTGAGGAGCAGCAGAAGATTTACAGAAGAAAAGAAGGAAAGGTATATGCGAATTTGTGAAGGATGTTCAGATATCCTTGAGGAGCAGCAGAGATTTATTCGATCAGAGAGGATCAGACTTATGCAGAACAGAGATCTGTAATCAGCAAGACAGTTGCATTATTATACAGGTTACTTTCTCATTGTTACCTTCTTATCATTGTAACAGTGAATTCAAAATCTCTTAACCGAGTTGGTTTAACAGCCATAATATAAATCCTCTAACAAGGTGACAATTCCATTGAATTGTTTTCAAGACCTCTTACCAGGCCACTCCTAGCAGGGTGTTTTTAAATCCTCTAACAAGGTCACACCTAATAGTGTGTTTTGTAACCTTTTACCGGGTTGGCTTCTAACCGAGCATCACTTCAGAAAAGTGAAAATCAGTATCTAGATACATTGGTGGTTTTTCCCATATTGGGTTTCCACGTTAAATCTTGTGTCTCTTGTGTTCTTAATTGCTTTCTCAAATCATATACATGTGTTGATGAATATCTAAAGATAATATTGATAATACTTTCTGCATCTTCAAAGTTACTGCAATCTATTTACCGAGTGCTAAAATAGATAACAGTTTTAAGGGATCTGCAAAGAATTAATTGTGAAGTGTTTTTATGGTTGACTGATTCACCCCCCCTCTCAGTCACTTCATCCATATTCCATCAATTGGTATCAGAGCTTTTGGTGCTTGCAGGAAGGGTTTCAAAGACCTAAGCTAAAGATCAGGATGTCTTACAAGAGGGAAATTCCAAAGCTTAACAGAGATAACTTTTCAGCATGGCAAGGTCTCATGCGACTTCATCTGGCTTCCATTGGTGATTCAGGATGCAAATACATTGATGAAGAGTATACAATTCCTAATGGCGCATTAACTGTTGAAGACATTGCAGATAAAAAGACTCACAACACCATGATGATAGACATTGCATCTGCTCTCAGCTATGAAGAATTTGATGATATTAAAGACTGCACTACTGCATATGAAATGTGGGTGGCACTGAAGAAAATATATGGTGGTGATGCAAATGTGAAGAGAGCCAAAGCAGAAAGCCTAAGAGGACAGTTTGACAAAATGAATATGAAGGAAGATGAAAACATTGCAAAATATGTTGAAAGAATCAAAGCAAGTGTAAGTGCAATTAGAGCTTCTGGAGGAACAATCTCAGATGAGACTGTTATAAGTAAGGTACTCAGAACACTACTCCCTATCTATGCAATAAGAGTATCAGCTATTCAAGAAAGAAGATGTGAAACAAACCACAATATAACTTTGGATGCTTTAGTTGGAAGATTGACAGCTTTTGAATTAGACAACTATGATAACTATGTTCCTAGTTCCAAAAATATTGAATCAGCTTTTGAGGCCAAGGTTTCACTAAAGAAGAACAAGAAAATTAAAGAAGTTCAGTCAGAAAGTGAAGAAGAATCAGAAGAAAGTTCTGATAGTGATCTTGAAATTGTAGAAGCATTACTTGCAAAGAAGTACTCTAGAGGGAAAGGTAAATATAAAGGTAAAACTCCTTTAATCTATTTTTCATGTGAAGAAATTGGACATATTGCAGCTAGGTGCCCAAACAAGAAAGTCAAGGAAGAAAAGAGAAGTCACAAGTACTATGGCAAAAAGAATTTCAAATCATACAAGGATAAAGGTAAGAAATCATGTTTTATGGCTAAAGATTCTGATGATAGTGAAGAAGAAATTGTCTTTATTGCTATAAAAGATGAATCTGATGATGATGAAGATAAGATGGCACTTATTTCTCATATAAGCAAAGATGATATATGGATAATAGACAGTGGATGTTCACACCACATGACTGGTGAGAAGACAAAATTTGAATATCTAGAAGACTGTGACAATGGTAATGTAAGATTTGGAAACAATGAACCTTGTTGTATAAAAGGAAAAGGAAGAATCTCATTAACCAAAGAACTCATATGTGATAATGCTTACTGGGTTGAAGGAATAAAACATAATCTTTTAAGTGTAGCACAGCTAATCAACACTGGTTTCAAGGTTGAATTCATGAATGGTCAAGCAAGACTACTGGATGGAAAAGGAAAACTCATTGGATCAGGCAAACAAACAAAAGGTAACTTATTTTATCTTGATCTCAATGAATATTCATGCTTTATTGCTCAAATAGAAGAAAGTTGGCTATGGCACAAAAGGTTATGTCATGTGAATTTTGATAACATGATAAAAATAAGCAAATTCAAGAAGGTTAGAGGCATTCCTACTTTGAAGAAACCTGACACTGGTCTATGTAAGAATTGTCAGATTGGCAAAATGAGTAAAACTAGTTTCAAAAGTAAGAACTATCAGTCTAAAGAAATTTTGGAAATTGTGCATACTGATTTATGTGGACCTATTGGAATACAAAGCTATACTGGAGATAAATTCTTTATTCTTTTCGTTGATGATTATTCTAGAATGATGACTGTCATGTATTTAAGAGAAAAATCAGAGGCATTTGAAAAGTTCAAATGGTACTTAGCAAGAGTAGAAAAAGAAACAGGGAAAAGATTGAAATGCTTAAGATCAGACAGAGGTGGTGAATTCATCTCCCATGATTTTAACAACTTCTGCATTGAAAGAGGAATCAAAAGACAGGTATCAGCTCCGAGAACTCCTGAGCAGAATGGAATAGCAGAAAGAAGAAACAGATCTATTATGGATTGTGCAAGGACTCTAATGATAGAAAAGAACATTGCTATAAAGTACTGGAAGGAAGCTATCAGCACTGCAGTTCATACCTTGAACCGAGTACAACTGAAGAAAGACAAATTCAAAACTCCTTATGAATTATGGTATGGCTATAAACCTAATGTAAGTTACATGAAAATATTTGGTAGCAAGTGTTATATCTTAAAAGAATCCAGAAGAAATAAATTTGATGTGAAAAGTGATGAAGGAATATTCCTAGGATATTCTAGCAAAAGCAAGGCATACAAATGTCTGAACTTATCTACTTGCAAAGTCATAGAAAGTATACATGTAAAATTTGATGAGTTTGCGGAAAAGACTGAGGAAGAAAGCAAAAGGGAACCTGAGAACTACAGAAGATTCGTTTACATTGAACCTGAAACATTGACAGACACAACTATCAATAAGGAAGCTATATCTACCGAGCCGAGCACAGTTACCGAGTCACAGGAAGAAGTTCAAACCGAGTCACAGGAAGAAATTCAGACCGAGTCTCAGCCTGAAGTTACCGAGCAAATATCTACCGAGCCCGAGCAACCTGAAGAAGAGATCCTAGAAGACAACAGCATGAATCATTCAAAAGGCAAGGAACCTATACTAGCCAAATATGTCAGAAGACATCATACACCAGATCAAATCATTGGAAACAAATCAGATGGTACTATGACAAGAAGCAAGCTAAAAGGTACATGTCTACTTACTAATTTTGAACCTAGAAATATCAAAGATGCATTAGAGAATGAAAGTTGGATTGAAGCAATGAATGAAGAATTAGAACAAATACAAAAGAACAAAACTTGGACTCTTGTACCTAGACCTAAAGATAAGAATGTAATTGGAACAAAATGGGTATTCAGAAATAAACTGAATGAAGATGGTCAAGTATCTAGAAACAAAGCTAGACTGGTATGTAAAGGTTATTCTCAAGAAGAAGGTATAGATTATGGAGAAACTTTTTCTCCTGTTGCAAGATTAGAAGGTGTAAGAACTCTACTTGCTTATGCAGCACACAAAGGATTTAAGGTATATCAGATGGATATAAAATCTGCATTTCTCAATGGAATTCTTGATGAAGAAGTCTACATTGAACAACCTGAAGGTTTTGTTGATCTAGATAAAAGGGACATGGTCTGCAGGCTACACAAAGCATTGTATGGTTTAAAACAAGCTCCTAGAGCATGGTATGAAAGACTCCATAACTATTTGATTCAGATTAATTTCAAAAGAGCTAATGATAACAGCAATCTGTATATTAAAGAAGGACCGGATGACAAAATTGTATTGGCAGAAATATTTGTGGATGATACTATATTTACAGGGAATGAGGATCAGTGCAAAGAATTTTCAGAACAAATGAACAGAGAATTTGAAATGTCTATGTTTGGCTTAATAAAATTCTTTGTTGGTCTTCAAATTCAGCAAAGCAAGAATGGTATATACATTACTCAATCCAAATACATTAAGGAGATACTTAAGAAGTTTGGAATGGAAGATTCAAAACCAGTTGGTACACCCATGTGTACTGGACTGAAACTTACCAAAAATGATGATTCAAAAGAAGTTGATCAGACCCTATACCAATCTATGATTGGAAAATTGTAGTATGTAGTACATACAAGACCTGATATTGCCTTAGCAGTCGGTATAGTAGCTAGATTCTCAGCTAAACCTAAGGAAAATCACATGATGGCAATCAAAAGAATCTTAAGATACTTAAAAGGAACTGAAGAATATGGTTTGTGGTATAAATTTGGAGGCAATCTAGACTTGAAAGTGTTTACTGATGCTGATTGGGCAGGAAACATTGATGACAGAAAAAGTACAAGTGGTGGAGCATTTTTTTTTGGAAAAAGACTGGTATCCTGGACTAGTAAAAAGCAGAATTGCACATCTCAATCCACAGCTGAAGCAGAATATGTTGCTGCTGCAGTAAATTGTTCAAATATTGTTTGGTTTAAACAGCTATTAGAAGGTATGAAGGTTGAAATCAAAGAACCAGTTGTTATATTTTGTGACAATACCAGTGCAATAAACATCTCTAAGAATCCAGTGATGCATTCCAAAACCAAGCACATTGCTATTAAATATCACTTTGTCAGAGAATTGGTGCAGGACAAGGAAATCAGATTAGAATATATTCATACAAAAGAACAAATTGCAGACATTTTTACCAAACCATTACCTAAGGATGCATTTATGTATCTAAGAGGTAAGTTAGGGGTCATTCCCCTATCCGAGGCTCACTAAATACATTTTTAGTGATGCATCAACCAGAACATGATTGAAAATCAACTTGTTGATGCAGCATATTAAAGGAATCATTGCATATGAATCTATACTTGAGGTACATTAATTTTCACCGGTAATATGTGAATAATCTTTGGCATGTGTTGTCAAAGAGGGAGTGTTTGCTATGTCTTTACTATTGCTTTCAAGAAATTTTCAAATAGTCAGAAGGAAGAATTTTCAGGATACAGGAAGTTTGCTGACAGAGGGAGATTTGAATCTAAACCGAGCTAACTCTTTCAAATTTCTTATGTTATGACATATTGTGTTGCCATCAATGCCAAAGAGGGAGATTGTTGGAAACAATTGTCTGAAGGAAATTGCTACTCAATTATGTATTGTCTTTGATGTCACACTATGTCATAGTCCGCAGCAATCAGCTCCTACCGAGCTCAGTCGGTCTACCAGACAGGAATATTAATGCTTACCGAGTCCACTCGGTTATCGAAGAAATTTAGTGTTTACCGAGTTCACTCGGTTGCCGAAGAAAATTTAGTGTTTACCGAGTTCACTCGGTTGCCGAACAAAATTTAGTGTTTACCGAGTTCACTCGGTTGCCGAAGAAAGTTTAGTGTTTACCGAGTTCAGTCGGTCATCGAGGAAAGTTAGTACTTACCGAGTTCAGTCGGTTATCAAAGGTAAAGGATTGTCGGTGTTTACCAAGTTCCCTCGGTCACCGAAAGATTATAGAAAGTTATGGTCACCGAGCACTGTCGGCCCTTGAAGGATTTTTGCAAATAGAGTTTACTTAATTCAGCCGACTGTTATACTAAATAATGTCGATTTGACTAATCCAAAATCATATAAATAAAAGGTCAAATGTGAAAAGTAAAGATAACACAGCAGAAGATTTACAGAAGAAAAGAAGGAAAGGTATATGCGAATTTGTGAAGGATGTTCAGATATCCTTGAGGAGCAGCAGAAGATTTACAGAAGAAAAGAAGGAAAGGTATATGCGAATTTGTGAAGGATGTTCAGATATCCTTGAGGAGCAGCAGAGATTTATTCGATCAGAGAGGATCAGACTTATGCAGAACAGAGATCTATAATCAGCAAGACAATTGCATTATTATACAGGTTACTTTCTCATTGTTACCTTCTTATCATTGTAACAGTGAATTCAAAATCTCTTAACCGAGTTGGTTTAACAGCCATAATATAAATCCTCTAACAAGGTGACAATTCCATTGAATTGTTTTCAAGACCTCTTACCAGGCCACTCCTAGCAGGGTGTTTTTAAATCCTCTAACAAGGTCACACCTAACAGTGTGTTTTGTAACCTTTTACCGGGTTGGCTTCTAACCGGGCATCACTTCAGAAAAGTGAAAATCAATATCTAGATACATTGGTGGTTTTTCCCATATTGGGTTTCCACGTTAAATCTTGTGTCTCTTATGTTCTTAATTGCTTTCTCAAATCATATACATGTGTTGATGAATATCTAAAGATAATATTGATAATACTTTCTGCATCTTCAAAGTTACTACAATCTATTTACCGAGTGCTAAAACAGATAACAGTTTTAAGGGATCTGCAAAGAATTAATTGTGAAGTGTTTTTATGGTTGACTGATTCACCCCCCCTCTCAGTCACTTCATCCATATTCTATCAATGGAGTCCTAGGATGAGGTCAAAAAAGAGATGGAGAAATATGCTACTGAAAATAATATGTCAATATAGGAATTGTCATCACAAATAATGGCATTGCACAAATAGAAAGGAAAAGTGCAAGCCATAACATTCTCCAATGTCTACCAGATAGCTACTCAACCATCTACAAAGTCTATTCCAAAAGAGCTAATGGATTATAATTGGACTCAAACCAAAATTTTTGATTTTTGGAAAATGAGGAAGAATCTCAGCAAGCCAAAGATGATGTAGGGGCATCCAAGGTTGAGGCAGGGGCATTCTGTGTGCTCGGTGAAACTGCATAGGTGTTTGAGTTTTGGTTGGTTTTACTTAGTTGCAACCTTGACCAACGATCTCGGTCATTGAAGGAAGCTCGATCACTGAAGGAACACGGTAGTCTCTGGTGCTCATTGATAGTGTTACTCAGTCATGCATGTGGTGCTCAGTCGACACCGATGCTTAGTGATGCCTAGCTTGCTCAGTTAATTCACTGATGCTCGATAGTTCTAGCTTACTGATTGAAGTTTTGTGTGATTTGTTGGCCGACTTGGTGCATTTATTATTGGTAGCTATTAATTTGGGCCGACATGATGAATTAAATGTTGGTATACATTTGTAAGCCGACTTGTATGACATTTAATTATTTGTTTAGGAGAGTTAAGGGTTTCATCTGCATGACTTGTGGCTGATGATTAGTATTTAAGGAGGGCTTGGGTAGATGTTTGAGGAGGGAGAAAGGAATAGGAAGAAAAAGGACTTAGCAGATCTAGATCTCAGAGAAGCAAAGTTGTGGAAAAGTTCCTGATGATCTTTATGATTAGATTGTAATCTGATATTTGTTTGTAGCAAAGCTAGGGGTTTGCATACTTGGGAACAAGGAGATTTCTTGGAGGCTTGTGAGCTCAAGTTTAGATCTACCTTAGGGTTTCCATCAGTTTTTGATTGTCTTCAGAGCTGAACTAGCTAGTGATGGTACTGGATCTAATTATGGATCTTGTAGAATTGTTTTATGTGATTGTAATTGGCCCTAACCTCAAAGGCCTTACAGCTAGGCATGTTAATGAAAATTAGAGTTAAACAATTATATTATGTTTCATTAATGATTATTTTGCTATGTAATTATGTTGGCTACAAGGTTTGGACTGCCCTTAATTGGATCCACCATCCTTGACTGCATCAGGTGGTATCAGAGTGAGGTTGGTTCCTATTTGAGTGAAGTTTGCTCCTATTGGAGCTAAAAGTTTGATCTTGTTGAAGCAGAAGGTTGACCTAGCAAGGTTGATATTGTGAAGTTGATCATGTTGGTGAAGAAATTATGCACAATCTGGATTGCAGATCTATAGCACTAAACTTGTGAAATTGTGCCCTAGTTGTTTGTAGGCTTGTAGATTGCGATCTGACTTGCATCTAACTTGGAAATTATCACAAGGTGGTTAGTGAGGGTTTGTTTACTTATCTTTAAGGATGCCTCTGAGAAGATTGGACCCTAGAGATATTTCTAATCTTTGTGATACTATGGAATCCCAGATCATAGAGAAGATGAAATTAGATATCAGATTTGAGATGGAATTGATGAAGAATGACATGGTCACGGAGATCGTGAGAGTTGTTACTAGTATACCTTGGAATGTTGGTACTAAGGATGGCTATGAAGAAGCTGCTAAAGAATTTGAACAAGCAGGATCTAGTGGTGATGATCGGATGGATAGATCTGGTGAACACATAACTACTCAATTTATTAATTACCGAATGGAAGTTTCTACTTTCTCTGGTACTTTGAAACCTAACAATCTGATTGATTGGATTGGTGAACTTGAAGATTTCTTTGAGCTGGAAGAAATTGAAGATCCTCTTTGGGTCAGATTAGCACAGACAAAGTTGAAATGACATGCTGCTCTTTGGTGGAAAGAATTACAAAGAGATCGAGAAGATGAAGGTGAAATGAAAATCAATCGATAGAGGTTGATGGTGACCAAATTGAAAGCTAAGTTCATACCTACTGACTATGAGCTTGAATTGTTTAAGAAGTTGCAGAATCTAAAACAGAAGGATTTGTTTGTTGAAGATTATACTAAGGAGTTCCACAAACTTACTATTCGATCTGGACATAGAGAACTTGGTAACGAAAAGGTAGCTCGGTATGTGAATGGTTTGAGATTCAATATTAAGGATGACCTTGGTATGCTAAAGATTGATTTTGCAAAAGATGCTTATCAGTATGCTCTGAGAGCAGAAGAGAAGTTGAAAAGGAAACGACCTAATAACTGCCAAGGGAAGGAGAAAGTTGATCACTCAGCAAAGGATAAACCAACTGATGCAAAAGATGAATAGAAACTTGTGGAACCTAAGAAGAAAATAGGTAGAGTTATCTTTAAGGATACTTGCTATAACTATGGAGAGGAAGGACACCATTCTTTTGAGTGTATACAGAAGAAGGTTGACTGATGAACTATTGTGGTAAATGAAAACATTTAGAATGAACTTGAATCAGAGAACTTGCTCCTTCAGAAAACATTGCTCAATAAAAAGGATGAATCTTGTCAGAGGAGTAACTTATTTAGGACTCGATGGAAGTCAAAAGGTAAACTCTATGATTTTATTGTTGATAGTGGTAGTATTGATAACCTTGTTGTTGAGGAAATGGTTAGGAAACTTGGCTTGAATAGAATGAAACATCCATGTCCTTATAGGATTGGTTGGTTACAAGATGATCATGCTTTGGAAGGTAGAGAACAATGCTTCATTGATATTCTGATTGGCCAATATAAGGATCTTGTGTTATGTGACATTATGAAGATGAATAGTTGTGATATATTTCTCGGTAGACCTTAGCAGTATGATTGCAAAGCTATTTATGATTGTGTGAAAAATGTCTTTACTATGGAGAAGGATGACATGAAGTTTTCACTAATGCCTTTAATGGATACAATGCTCGGTAGGAGAAGCCTGATTATTGGTTCCCAAGTTGAGTTGGTGGATCCAGAGAAAATAAATGATCAATTTGGAGAACAGACATGTATGATGTCGAGAAAAGACTTGAAGAGACAAAGGAAATAGAAGTGGAAGAATTTGCAAGTAGAAAAGGTGGAGGACTTGTATGTGAGGAACCAGTTCGGGGTCTATGTGCTAAACCCTGGAAGATATTCATCTCACATATGAACATATTTTGGAACCTAGGGTGTTTGATGTAGTGGCATCCAAGGTTGAGGCAGGGGCATTCTATGTGCTCAGTGAAATTGCATAGGTGTTTGAGTTTTGGCTAGTATTACTCGGTTGCAGCCTTGACCGATGGTCTTGGTCATTGAAGGAAGCTTGGTCACTGAAGGAACTTTGTAGTCTCTGGTGCTTGGTGATAGTGTCACTTGGTCATGCCTGTGGTGCTCAGTTAACACTGGTGCTTGGTAATGCCTAGCTTGCTTGGTTAATTCACTGATGCTTGGTAGTTCTAGCTTACCAATTGAAGTTCTGTGTGATTTGTTGGCTGACTTGGTGCATTTATTATTGGTAGCCATTAATTTGGGCTGACATGTTGAATTAAATGTTTGTATACATTTGTAAGTCAACTTGTATGGCATTTAATTTGTTTAGGAGAGTTAAGGGTTTCATCTGGCCACCTTGTGGCTGATTATTAGTATTTAAGGAGGGCTTGGGTAGATGTTTGAGGAGGGAGAAAGGAATAAGAGGAAAAAGGACTTAGTAGATCTGGATCTCAGAGAAGAAAAGTTGTGGAAAAGTTCCTGATGATCTTGCAAATCAGATTGTAATATGATATTTGTTTGTAGTAGAGCTAGGGGTTTGCATACTTGGGAACAAGGAGATTGCTTGGAGGCTTACAAGCTCAAGTTTAGATCTACCTTAGGGTTTCCATCAGCTTCTGATTATCTTCAGAGCTGGACTAGCTAGTGATGGTATTGGATTTGGTTGTGGATCTTGTAGAATTGTTTTCTGATTGTAAGTGGCCCTAACCCAGAAGGCCTTACATCTGGACATATTAATGAAAATTAGATTTAAACAATTATATTGTGTTGCATTGTTGAGTATTCTTCTATGTAATTCTATTGGCTGCAAGGTTTGGACTATCCTTAATTGGATCCACCATCCTTGACTACATCAAAAGACCTCTATAGATCTTTATGAGGTGGAAGAGGATATAATGTTTAGCGAATTGTGGAATAAGGAGCATCCAGTTGAAGCATATCATGATGATGATGATGACTATGACCATGATTCTTTGAATCCCACATCTAGTGTGAATCCAACATCCACTACAGTATATTCAATTAGTACAAGAGTTGATGCGTCCACAAAACTTTAATCTACTAAAGGGGCAGATATTGTAGAAAAAATGGGCTACCTAGGTTTTGGTGGTCTAGGTCCTAGTGGACAAGGGGTTTGGTCTGCACCTGACCTAGTAGCTCCACCAAAACATGGTGAGAAACTAGGCCTTGGGCTTGGAGTTTAATCATCATATTCATCAACTCAGTCAATTCCATTGGTTCTAGCTTCAAATACAATGCCACCTATTCCAAGCACTTAGATTCAAAATGAATCAATTTCCACTCCCACAGCTATGAATATCATGGGTACAACTACAAATAGTGGTCCAAAAAGTACATTAAAAATAAACATGAAAATAATGGTTCCCAGATATCAAGGCAGTGTAAAGAAGCAAAAGGTTATGACAAGTATTAGTACAATAATGCCAATGGTGACTGAGTCCAACAATTTCCCAACCTCTAGGACAAAACCCTCAGAACAGCCCAAAAACTCCACTTGTAATGGGTCGGGTGTTGTTAATCCTCATGGTAGAATTAGTAGAACCACATGAAACATAGGTGGAAGATCGTACATCAGTGCAAGTGCTATTTCACCATTCAAACATTCAATTGTGTCACAAAATCCTAATTTTCATTACAATGATTTTGTAACTAACTATGAACAATCAAAAAACAAGAATAGAAAAAATAGTAAGACAATGAAGATGGAAGTAGTTGCTGCAACTCATGATGCAGAACCTACATCCAATAGGTTATTTCCCACATATGACCTAAATAAAGATATGATGGAATTCGTGGTTATTATGCCCCCAGCTAAAGATAACAATCCACTAGAGAGTCAGTTAGATCCATCTCAATTTCAAGTTAGTACCCTCCAAATAGATTTATCCAAAATTTAAAATGTGGACAAGATAAATGTGTCCAAAATGACCAACCAAGTGGTCTACAGTTTAGTGATGAAGTTGGAGAGAGAGAAAGGAAAGCTTCAGGGCACAATAGATAAGTTAAAGGCAGACCTAGCAAATGTAAAGGCAAATGAGAAAGCAACAAAAAATAGGTGCAAAGAATTAGAGAAAAGGATAAAAAATTCATCCTCTAAAGAAGCAATTGGATAGCAAGAACATATGGACGCAGAACTAAAAACTTTGAGGGAAAAACTAGAATAGAGAGAAAAAAAACTTGAGGATGAAAAAGCCTCTTCATTAAGTTTATACAAAAACTTGGAGAATGTGGGGTAGACAAACAACAACTTAAAGAAAGAATTGGAGAATGAGAGGGTAAAAACAAAATAGTGGGAAGAGAAAGCAAAAGAGTGGGAAGAGAAAGCATAGCAAATAAGACAACATAGTGAACACTAGTTCTCAAAAATGAGGACCTAAAGAAGGCAAATAATACAATTAAAAATTATGAAAACAACTTGAATGACCATGTAAATAATACAGTCAAGCAAATAAAAAAATTCTTTTGGGGGCAAATAAAGATGTCTAGTGATAGGTTGTGTGATTGGTTTGAACTAAATGAAAATCTTACAGATGTTTTTGGGAAGCTAAAAGAGCACATTGAGAAGAACAAAATTTTTTGTCAGGGACAGAAAATTGCAAAGTAGATTATGCAAGAAAACAACAAAACTAGTGACAAGCATTTGGCAAGCAAGGGAATTCAGGACCCCATTAGTGCAATAATAAAGGCAACCTCTATCTTTCAAAAATGTCAGAAACTAACAGAATCAGAAGAAACTCTTGCCTTAGTCAGGCCAAAGCTCACCAAGATGAATAGTAAAACAACCAAACTGATATATCTTGGTTTGCCAAGTCCTGGACCTGATTACTCATCAATGAATTTCATTGGAAGAGAAGCTTACAAAAAAAAGTTAGAGGACACAATGACATCTGATTTAGGCAACCTTCCTCAGGATAGAACTCATGAAGGCATTGCAAAGTGCATCAAAAAATTCACAAATTTGAATGCAGTAATGGAAGGAACATTGCTTTCAACTCACTCTTCCAAGTATGGATGGCTGATGAGGTTGCAGGTCATTTACTATAACATCAAAAAAATTTCCCTTCCAACCAATGAAGAATGGAGCATACTAAAGAAACTAACAGAATCATCTTGATCTCATCAATCATAGTATGTGAAAGTACTTTCACTTTCAATCATCTCTATATCTTTAGTATATATCTTTGATATTATCCTAAATACTAGAGTCTAGAATTGAGTTTAAAGTAACAAGTTTAAACATTGTTTTTTGAATAGGATCAATGTTGCAATCTTGCAGATGCTATTGCCAATGCTAATTTACTAAACCAACTTGTCAAATGCAGAAATATACAACTAAAGTTGTAGAGATGTTGTAGACTTGTAGTTGTCTTACTAATTTAGATTTTGAGACTTCTCACATCACATTAGGCAAATTGACCTAAAGCTTTTGTTATTCCCTTGTTTCTATAAAAGGGAATTCAGGGTCATTCGCTTAGGGTAATGAAATTGAAATTGGGCAATGTGCGAAATTGCCAAACCCAATGGGTATTGAGTCATTGACTTTTGTAAATAGAATCACAGAGTTGTGTTCTTACTAGTATTAATGAATGAATTGTTACATTTTATCATATTTGTAATTAAATTAATGAGAATCAATATTTCTAACTCTAAGAATTGTAACATATGAATTGCTATGTTGTCAAAAAAAACAATGAAAAATCTACAAGAATTGTACCATATGAGTTGAATAATTCAAATGAAAACCATTATTTATTATGGAATTGAATCTTGATGACATTATCAACCACATTCATGTTTTTGACATTGGAATATGCTATTATGCATGATTGATGATGAGATACAGAAACTGATAGTAGACTTCAAGAAAAAGCTTACTAAATACCTAGGAACCTACTACTTCTAAAACTGTTCAACTTCAAGCTGCCACATCATATCATCATTGAGATCATCAGATTTAGCACCATCAACTTCATAGCTTCCTTGGTTCTTCGATATGTTTTCTTCACTCTGCATACCACCACTTAAATGGTGTTCAGTGCTAGCAGTACCAATACCAATACATGAGTCAATGACATCATTGTCTCTGGCATTCCCACTCCTAGCCCCACTTTAGTTTGAAATGTTTCCCAACCCTCTTCTCTGACATTTCTTCCTCCACAATTTTAGTGCCCTTTCATAAGGAAAAGTATTGACTTCATACCTGGATGTATAGAGCCTCAAGAAATTTTCCAAATTCTTGTCTAGTTTATTTCTTAGCTTTGACTTTAGGAATCCCAAAGCACTAAAAAATCTCTCATCCTCCACCAACCCCAATATCATGGTCAGACATAATTTAGCAAGCTTGAAATATTCTTATATTGAATCAGTCAATAAATCACTCTCAGCTAGATTTTTCCAAAGCCTTGATACTGATCTATCTTCATGAGGGTTCTGCATAATATTATATTGTTCCCTCATTGTCATTGAAAAATGACCCAATTGCTCTCTCAAATGATTTGCATCTAAAATTCTATTTAGAGTTACTCCATTTAACTCTTTGGTTTTGTAGAAATGATCTATCAAAGTTAGTAGCTTAGTTTTAAAATCTTTCGGACTGTTCAGATTCTAATATCGAGGAAACACAATAGTCAAGGATTCAAGTAGTTTGACTGGAGGGAATCTTGCTCTAATCTGTGAGGAAAGATCAAAGGCAATGTGCTTCACAGAAGCTATTACAGACTCAATGATCTTGGTAAAGTCTTCCCTTTTAATACTTGATACTCGCCTCCTAGGGTTCTTTCCTGGTTCCTTGGACTCAATCTTAGAAAAGTAGTGCATTGGTATCTCAACTCTATGAACTTCTGCACATAACTCCCCATTTGAACCAATTTTTAAAAAGTTATCAGGATTATCCTAATCTATGATTTTCAGCCAGCTAGAAAATTTTACATCATCGACACATAATCGATAGAGATTATTGAGCATCACGCATGTCAATTTATGTAGCGCATCATATTCTGCAATATACATAACTCTTTGCTGGGCCTTTTTCATTAAATTTCTCATTTCCTCAAGCATGGGGAGAAGACCTACTAATGTTAATAGTATCTCTACATTACTTAACATTTCCAACAGTGTAGAAAATTTTGGTTTCCCTGCTTCGTCATGACTTGAGTTCATTAGACCAAGCAACGATTGATATTTTGAAAAAACTTGATGTGTTGGTCCATCCAAAGAGATCCATCTAGTATCATTAACCTTAAGAAGCTTGGTCCTATCGATTAGTCCTTTGGAAAAGTGTTGAAATTCCTTCAATCATTTAGAACTTTGACAGAAGTATTGGTAGAGCTCTTTGATTAAAGCTTCAATTTTTTGTACTGGAGCATGCTTGCTGACAAGTCCAAAAGCTAGATTGATTCTGTGGGCCATGCAATGAATGGGATTAATGTAGGGTGCACAAGAAGATTGTATCTTTGTGCAAAGACCACCCTTGTGGCCTTGAATTACTAAAACTCCATCCGCTCTAACACACACCATCTTTTTGGCAATAGTCATGTCATTTATACCTCCATATTCAATTAGAGAACTCTTTACTAGTTCAAAGAAATTTTTCACTATCGCATTATACCTCATTTTAGCAATAGTTAGTAGATGAGGTTGGCGAACAAAATTCTGTATAGTATAAACATGCATGCATGCATGCCTAGAAATTATTGTCTACTGTTGTAACCTCCTCTAAAGACAATTTAATAAAATTTGACTCTTTAATTTTTACCTTCAAATCCTCTTTTTCAACCTCGGCAAGACAACTTGCACATTCCCATCAATTTTTTACTGACCAGTGACTGTTAGGATAGTTACGAACTTTCAGAAAGTGTAATAAAGCACTCAATGATGGGTAGTCTATCATAGGATGCCCTCTGCTCAAAATATTAAACACAACATTTAACTGAATAGCTTTTCCCATTAGTTCTACTTCCAATGCTTTTCCAAAACAAGCTTCAATAGAGCCTTTAACTTCACCAAGCTTCATCTTTATATTATGCTAAAATTCATATAATTTTGCATTCCTAACATGTTGAGATTCCTCCTTTGTTTTCCATATTATCACTAATTTTTGAACTCCATCTATGGTTTTCTTTTTGTAAACTTTACCCATATGCTTCTCTATGGTGTCAATTTTTAGCTGCAACCTCATTTCCTTCTTATTTATCTAGCTGAAAATCTTACATCTGCATTCTATTGGAGGCTCCCCTTCAATTGGATTATCCACTAGTTCAATGAATGGATACTTTGACACCCATTCTACTTGAAAATTCCTTGATAGATCCCACATTCTATCATTCTTTGATTTGTATTTTCTTTTCTTCCCTGCACCATCATCTTCTCAGACATTCTTAGTCTCATCCAAGTCGATTATATCATTATGGCTACTCTGGGTATTTAACTAAAAATCTTCTTCAAGTTCATCGTGATCTGAGATATCAAGTTCACTAACTTCTTCAATATGTCATGCAAGTTCAGCCTCATGTTGTGAATCTTGAAAATCTTCTTGTGATGAAGTAGCTTCCCGATTTTGGCTAGAAAAATTTCCAACACCATTACCAAAGTACGATGATAAGGTTCTATGTTTTGTTGGCCTCTCTTGGCTTTCCCCATATGCCGGAGCCTTACCCTTATTCTTGTTCAACATCTTGATTCTTCAACGAAATAAAGACTACCAACCTACCAGTGAAAAAAAAATATTAAAAAAATCATTAGAAGAAGTGACAAATGACAATAGAACTATAACATACAATGTTTGCATAGTCACAGAATAATAATCACTTACCTTTGCCTCAAATTCAATTGCAATTGTGACTCACCAAAGCAATGAAGACTCAACAGTCTGAACTTCGCTATCGATCAAATTGAACCAATCCAAATTGTGTACAATAACACTGATGACTGATGTATGAATGTATTTATACTAATCTTTTTTTGCGAATTGGGTGGGAGGTATTAGGTCGGTGTCCAAATATTTGGTGAAGCCTACATAATTATAACATGTCTTGTGTTATTTCCTAGGTGATTATGGGTCATCCAATATCTTGGTATGATTAATAAAGGTGGCAAAAACCCATCGGTTTGAGACACGCGTCCATAAAATGGGTAGCGAAGTTGGGGCCACCTATATATATATATATATATATATATATATATATATATATATATATATATATATATATATATATATATATATATATATATATATATATATATATATATATATATATATATATATATATATATATATATATATATATATATATACTATTTGAAAATATAGGCTGTCCATTTGGGGCTGCTTTAAAATTATAGGCGAATGATAAAAATATATTGTGCCTAAAACGTATATGCCATTGGCAATAATGTGAAAGAAATTGGCAAAATTTAATAAACTGCTGGGCGATGGACCTGGGCATTGGACCCAATATTAATAAATGTGGGGTGAGAGGGTCACTCCCATATGGACAAAATATTTTCCAATTTGTGGGTTGCCGACAAGAAACATTCGCCAAATGGTGAATAATCACCACTAAAGTTTTCACTAATAAACACCAAACAATGTCTCCACAAGCAGATCACATTGACCAATACACCCCTCTTTATAAGAGTTCAAAAGATCAGAGTTGGGAAGGTTAGTTTTGGTTTTGAACAATGATGCCCTAGGTTAAATATTTCATATGTATTCAACCAAACAAGTTGAAACTCGACTGCAGCAGGAGACAAAAACCATGTGGGATCAAGTTGTTGGATGAATTGAGCCCTTAGAGTTCATGGGTTTCCATATATATTCCTTTTATTGATTGTTCCTATATAGTGCTTGGCATGCAAACAATCTTTGTCTTGAAGAACCAATGATTTCCTAGGCTCTGTCAAATAGTTGGCAAGAAATGATGTATTCAATATGTCTAAAGTGCTTCAAAAGGCTTAAACTCACCAAGACTCTTCACAAGTCTTCTAAGTGATATATTTGGTGTTATTGACTTACATTTTCTTGGATTCAAGGACTTTAGAATATTGACTTACATGGGGGGTGTATTGGTGCAGGGCACCTAGGCCATTCAGTTTTGCTTTAAGACTTGAGTTCTATATTTTGTTTTACTTTCTAATAAATGATGTCTTCTAAATTCCTAGACCATCATATGGTTTGGTTTTAGTCCTTCTTGTGTGGAGGTGTGTATGGTAGAAGAAGACAATGTAATGAACTACCAAGCAATAAACTTTTAATTCTTTACAAATAGTCACTTTTATGCTCGTGAAAACACAGTCTGGTGTTTATATTATTAAACTCTCTATTCAATGCAACATTGATAGGAAAAGCATTCATTGATTTCAACCTAGGACATCATTGATTGGTATTATAAGTTTTGATCATTTGATGTAGGAGGAGCCTGGGTGTAAGAACAATCTTGCATCACCCAAAAAATATTTCTGGTTTCTTTTCAATAAGGGCTATCTTGTGTAGAGCTGCTATTTTTTTGGAAAGTTACTATTTTTAGTAAGTTTTTTGTTTGAGCTCAAAATGTTCTATTTTCTTTCTTGGAGGTTCATTTTGGTCATATCAACCTACCAATAAAGTTTCATTGCTAGACGAAGTCTAGTTTTGAAGATATTGAAAATTTTTGGTATTGGCAGCAAGGTATAGAAACTTTGAACTCAATTTTGAAGGCTTTAGAGGTCCCTGATAAGGTCAAAATTTTAGCTGAATGAAGCTTTCTTAATTCAAACATTGTAGAGTGCTTCATTCCCTTTCTAAAATGGGGTCATAATAGTCAATCGAGTCAATGGGTGATGACTTATGGTCTCCGGAAGTTGGATCACCTGAAATGGCAAAAAATGTTTTTCCTTCAAAATTTCTATTTAGGTTTCAAAATTTGTTTTGAGCTAACTTTGATGTAATAAATTATAAAATAAAATAATTCTAAGTTTGGTCGGCCTTATTGGCTAAAATTCTAGAACCTTCCTAGGCGGTGGAAAAATGCCTATATAAGAAAGGTTGTAGTGTTGTCTTAGGGAGTTCGAAGTAGTTCAGAGTAGTTCTTGGTAATAATTCTAGGCTTTGTCCTACAGAATATTGTAAGGGAAGGTGCCCATGTGGCTTTGCATATTATAATTCTAAAATTTGTAATTCCACATTTGTGAAGATAATAAGAAGCCCATTTTTTGTTCTTGCAATTTGTTGTTGTTTCTCTATTTCTGTTATGTGTTTATGGTATTAAGGGAGCACCCTTCATCAAGTGGTATTAGAGCGGGAGTTCCTGAGTGTGTAAACAAATCACCGACTGTGAGGTAGTTTGCACTAGGACCGTGGTTAGGGTTCCAACGAGCAGTGCGAAAATGCCTCCACGAAGGGAACGTGGTGGAAGAATTATTGGTGTAACACCTAAGGTTAGAGCTCTCCAGAGACAAGTGCGAGAATTGCAAGAAGAGATTCTTAGAGGAATGAATCTTAATATTAGAGACAAAAGTGAGGATGAAGCTGAAGAAGGAAATTCTGAAGGAGAAGTCAAAATTGTGAATCAGGAAGAAGAAAGACTTTTCTGAGCCATTTCCAAAATCAAGAAAAGACCTAGGATTGAGGTTCCTACATTTTCAGAAAATCTTAACCCAGAGGAATTGATCAACTAGATTAATGAATGTGAAGAATATTTCAAGTATGAAGATATTGAGGATCCTGATAGGGTCAAGTTTGCAAAGGCTAGACTGAAGGGTCATGCAAAGATTTGGTGGCAAGAGATTCAATAGGAGAGAAATAGAAGAGGAAAGGAGAAAATCACAAGATGGGATCGAATGCTAGATAAATTAAAGTGACAATTCATTCTTGTTGATTATGAGCTTGACATACTAAAGAAAATACAAAGTTTGAAGCAAACATGAAGATTTGTTCAAGAGTATACAGAGGAGTTCTATCGAATCATCATCAGAATAGGCCATGCAAAAGCTGATAAGGAGAAAGTTGCCTACTACTTTAATGGGTTGAGGCCGAGCATTCAAGAGGAGTTGAATTTAGTTTGAATGAATAGTATTGAAGAGGCATACCAGTTTGCCCTAAAAGTAGAGGAAAAGTTGAACAATAAGTTTGGGAGAAGACAAAATAAAAGAGGTCATGGTGGAAGATCTAGTGGATGGTCATATGGAGGCTAAAATGAAGATCTGAAAAAGAAAGATGAGGCCAGTAGTAGTCAAAATCAGAGAGGAAACAATTCCAATCATTTCCATGATCAGAATAATAGAGATTAGAGAGGAAGAGGAAGAGGACAAGGATCAGGAAGAGGAGGCTTCCATGGAACATGTTTTCACAGTGGAGAAGAAGGTCATAGGGCATATGAATGTCCTCAATGCCAAGGAAGGATAGATAGGAGAACTAAAGGCTAGGCTAGAGTTGCACATGTAGATGAAGATGCCAGATCATCACATTCTGAAGATGCTGAAAGAGGAGAGATGCTAATTAATAGAAGAGTCTTGTTGAGTGGTGAAAATGAACCTGAGCAAAGGAGGAGCTTGTTTCGCACTAGATGCAAGTGTGAGGGTAAATGTTGTGATGTGATTATTGATAGTGGAAGCATTGATAATTTGGTGTCAAAAGAGATGGCGACAAATTTTAAGCTCAAGAGATAGAAACACCCACATCCATATCAAATTTCTTGGGTACTAGATGACCACAAGGTCATGGTTAGTGAACAGTGCCTCTTGAAGTTCAAGATTGGTGGATACCATGATGAGGTACTATGTGATATCATACCTATGGATGCATGTTATATGTTTTTGGGTAGACCTTGGCAGTTTGATAGGTGTACTATACATGATGGTCACGCAAATACCTATTCCCTTACAAAGGATGGAGTGTGAAATAAGCTAAAGCCATTAAAGGAGACTGAAGAAAAGGTATGTGGTAATGCAAGAATAACTTTTGTTTAGGGAAGAAAATTCCTAGATGGTATGAGGCATGAGCATGTGTTTTTTTCTTTAATTCCAAAAGCTGGTAAAGAGGAAGTAGAGGATGTACCTGTAGAAGTTGCATATTTGTTGAATGAGTTTTAGGATATTGTACCTGATAATGTACCTAATGGATTACCACTGGTAAGGAAGATCAGTCATCAGATGGATTTGATTCTAAGAGCTAGTTTTCCAAACAAGGTAGCACATAGAATGACACCAGTAGAAAGTGAAGAGTTGAACAGACAAGTGCATGAGTTGTTATAAAAGGGATTAATTCAAGAGAGCTTTAGTCCATGTGTTGCACCAGCATTATTAGCACCAAAAAAGAATGGAGAATGGAGGATGTGTACAAATTCCAAGGCTATAAACAATATCACAATCAAGTATAGGTTTCCATTGCCATGGATGGATGATATTATGGATTGTTTGAGTGGAACTATGTATTTCTCAAAGATAGATATGAAGAGTGGATATCACCAGATTCAGATCAGAGAAGGATATGAATGGAAGACTACTTTCAAGATAAAGGAAGGATTGTATGAATGGTTATTCATGCCTTTTGGGATAACTAATGCATCAAGCACTTTCATGCAGCTCATGAATGAGGTTCTGAAAGAATTTTTGGGTAAGTTTGTCATTGTTTACCTAGATGATATTTTGATCTTCAATAAAATATTGGAGGAACATATGGTGCATATTCATATGGTGTTTGAAAAGATGAGGGAAGAGAAATTGTTGATTAATTTGAAGAAGTGCACTTTTGTGAAGAAGGATTTAGTGTAACTGGGATTTGTAGTTTTAGCAGAAGGTCTAAAAATGGACCCAAAGAAAGTGCAGACTATCCTTGAATGGCCTAATCCAAGGAGTGCTACTGAGGTAAGATATTTTCATGGTTTGGCTAGCTTTTACAAAAAGTTTATCAAAAAATTTAGCAGTATTTGTGGACCCTTGACTGAAACAATGAGAGAGGATAGAAAAGAGTTCAAGTGGACTAATGGGGTAGATAAGAGTTTTAAACTGTTGAAACAGAAAGTTACAGAATAACCTATTTTAGCACTTCCAAATTTTAATAAGGTGTTTCAACTAGACTGTGATGCTAGTGGTACTGCAATAAGGGCTGTTATGAGCCAAGAGGGTAAACTTGTTGCTTATTTCAGTGAGAAGTTAAATGATGCCAAGAGAAAATATTATGTTTATGATCAGGAATTTTATGTTATAGTTAAAGCATTAAAAAAGTGGAGACACTATCTTCTTCCTAAGGAGTTTTTTTTGTATACTTATCATCAAGCTTTGCAATAGTTGAATAGTCAAGGAAAGTTGAATCAAAGGCATTTGAAATGGGTTGAGTTTTTGCAGAGTTATATATTTTTTTTGAAACACAGGAGTGGAAAGTCTAATAGGGTTGTAGATGTGCTTAGCAAAAGGCAACTAATGCTGACAGAGATGCAGATTGAGGTGGTTGGGTTCAAGGAACTCAAGAATTTGTATCCAGAGGATCCTGATTTTGGTGAAGCTTTGAAAGTTTGTAAAGAACCTGTTACTCTAGACAGAATGAAGTGGTTGGGTTTCATCATTCAAGATGATATGCTATTCAGAGGGAGTTAGTTGTGCATTCCAAGAATTTCTATGAAGGAGAATCTCATCA
Organism: Chamaecyparis obtusa; assembly: GCA_027943335.1. Lineage (NCBI taxonomy): Eukaryota > Viridiplantae > Streptophyta > Pinopsida > Cupressales > Cupressaceae > Chamaecyparis > Chamaecyparis obtusa. The sequence goes on from BSBK01009759.1 coordinate 92,420, forward strand.
AGAAGAAGCATAGCGGAGGATTGGCTGGACATTTTGGTCATGATAAAACCCTTGCTTTGGTTAGTGAGAATTATTATTGGCCACAGTTGTAGAAACATGTCAAAAAGTTTGTACAAGGTTGCAAAATACAAGGTTGTATTAGCCATTACCTGTACCAAAGAAACCTTGGGAGGATATCAGTATGGACTTTGCTCTTGGTTTACCAAGGACTCAGTGGGGACATGATTCAATTTTTGTGGTGGTTGATAGATTTTCAAAGATGACACATTTCATTCCCTGCAAGAAGACTAATGATGTTGTTCATGTAGCAGAATTATTTTTCAAAGAAGTGGTGACACTACATGGTTTGCCAAAGAGCATAGTTTCAGATCGGGACACTAAGTTTGTTGGATATTTCTAATGTATATTGTGGAAGAAGTTAAAGATAGATTTGAAGTTTAGTTCATCACATCATCCACAAACTAATGGACAGATAGAGGTGGTGAATAGGAGTTCGGGGAATTTTCTGAGATGTTTGGTTGGAGATAAGCCAACAAGATGGGATTTGATTTTACCATAGGCAGAATTTCATACAATAATTTTGTCAATAGGAGCACTAGTAAATCACCATTCTAGATTGTTTATGGAAGTAGTCCTAGAAATGCATCTAAGTTGAGGAAGATAGATAAAGGATAGATAAGTAGTGCTGAAGTTGAGGATTTTGTAGAACATTTGAAGAACATCCATGAAGAGGTGAGGAATCATATTACCAAGATGAATGGACAAAATAAAGCCAAGGAAGATGAGAAGAGGAGGCATAAGGAATTTCAGGTTGGGGATGAAGTCATGGTTCATCTTCGAAAGGAACAATTTCTAGTTGGTACATATAACAAGTTAAAAATGAAGAATTTTGGGCCATGTAAGATACTAAAGAAGCATGATTCAGGAAATGCATATGAGGTAGAATTGCCTACTGAGTTGAATATTTCACCAGTATTTAACATTTTAGATCTGATAGAGTATCATGAGGGAGGTGTTGAAGATGAGGTCATGGTAGCACAGTGGAGTATTCTAGCAACTACTTCAGCCTTCAAGGAGATTGAGGACATACTGGATAGTCATATTGGCAAAAGCACAAGGAGCAGGATATATGGAGAATATCTGGTCAAATGGAAAGGATGACTTGTTGAAGATTCATCATGTCTGATAAAGGAGGAGGTTAACCATCTTGGTTTTCCTCTGTACACATGAGTTGTGATAGGGTCACTTCTCAAATTACCCCGAATGTCTGATGCAAGAGCATCTTAGGTGTAAGAGCAATCTTGCATCACCCAAAAAATATTTATGATTTCTTTTCAATAAGGGCTATCTTGTGTACAATTGCTATTTTTTGGAAAGTTACTATTTTTAGTAAGTTTTCCATTCAAACTTAGAATGGTCTATTTTCTTTCCTGGAGGTTTATTTTGGTCAGATCAGCATGCTAGTAAAGTTTCATTACTAGACGAAGTCTAGTTTTGAAGATATTGAAAAATTTTGGTATTGGCAGTAGGGTACATAAGCTTTGAACTCAGTTTTTAAGGCTTTAGAAGTTCCAGATGAGGTCAAAATTTCAATTGAATGAAGCTTGCTTAATTCAAGTGTTGTAGAGCGCTTCATGCCCTTGCTGAAATGGGGTCATAATAGTCAATCGGGTCAACGGGTGATGACTTATGGTCTCCAAAAGTTGGGTCACCTGAAATGGTGAAAAATAATTTTCCTTCAAAATTTCTATTTGGGTTTCAAAATTTGTTTTGAGCTGACTCTGATGTAATAAATTGTAAAATAAAATAATTCTAAGTTTGGTCGGCCTTATTGGCTAAAATTCTAGAACCTTCCCAGGCGGTGGAAAATTGTCTATATTAGGAAGGTTGTAGTGTTGTCTTAGGGAGTTTGGAGCAGTTTAGAGTAGTGGTAATAATTCTGGGCTTTGTCCTCCAGAATATTGTAAGGGAAAATGCCCATGTGGCTTTGCATATTGTAATTCTAAAATTTGCAATTCCACATTTGTGGAGATGATAAGAAGCCCATTTTTTGTTCTTGCAATTTGTTGTTGTTTCTTTGTTTCTATTATGTGTTTGTGGTATTAAGGGGAGCACCCTTCATAATCATTCCATGTACTAATTATATTGTTTTGAAGTCTTAAAATCAAAGAATTTTAGTCCTTTTATTGACTGTTCCTGTACAGTGCTTGGCAAACAAATAAATGGAAAAAGAAAACATTACTCAAAGAAATATAATAATAATTGAGGCCATGTATCCACATGTCACATGAAGTGAATATCTACTTGATGAGCTCTAAAAGAAAAATGCACACCCTGAAGCAACAAGAATTCTTGTGCAGGCTCCTTTTCTGAGTTTCCCATCGACTCCAACTTGATAGATATTCATCTCATGTATCTCTTTGCTAGCTTAATGGAACCTCATTTTATCTGTATCAAAGAAGATCATTAAATTATGAGTTTGAGGATAAGCATAAATTCATACATTTAAAAGGGACAACAATACCAAAAATATGGGCTTCTAAATGATCACTGATAGCTAATAAGCATGCATGACATACCATATAACGCTCTCTACCCAACACCATTCTTAGAGTAAGATGTCCCAAAACTTCATTTTTAAAATATGTACTAGGAATGTAAGTTTCAGTTGAAGTTGAGAGAGAATGGATTTTGAATTTAAGGGAAGTTTCCATGAAGTGAGAAGCCTCACTGATGTCTCCAACCAATTTTAGTTTTATGTCAAAACTGATAATTTCTACCAATTTAGGGCTCATAACCTTTATTTTTTATATTCAAGTTCAATCCGATCATGATACTCATCTAATGCATGGTTTTTTTCATTTACACATCTATAGTGAATACAATGCCACAAATGATAGTTTGTCATATACACTAAAGGAACTTTATATTTGCAAAGAGGCTTGAAGCATAAAACAACTCAGAATCTTCAAATATAAAGGTGGATATGAGAAAAAAAAGGAAACCTCTAATCCTTGCCAATCCTTGCAAATGTAGAGACTGTGAAGGAAAAGGATACAAATTTCTAATAGAAATTGAGTCAATTAAGCTATTCTTATTAACTAATCAAGCAACTATTTCTCCAAAAGTATGTAATAGATAGATCAAGATGCATAGACTTAGAGTAACTGACCCAAGATGGGCAGAAATGGAAATAAGTTATTCAAGAAAACTTGATAACCTATTTTCAGCCTAAAAAGAATAAAAGGAAATGGATTCCTTTCTTAGCTATAACTGGCACTTTAATAGTAATGTAGCAGAATAAAGATAAACTTGTTCCCAACATGACATAATTGGAACTTTGTCAATATTCTAATTTTTAAAACCATTCTTCAATAGAACTCAATCCAGCCTTAACTTTTAAAAGGTATTAGCTTAGGACAAACTTATTAATGCTAAATATAGATTCAAAGTTGCATTGTTTTAAAAAAAATGAGAGTCATCATTCATGTAAAGACATATTTGCAAGGTCAATGTTGTAGCAATCATGACAATAATCAAGGTCATTCATAAAAGTGTCAAATTTAATATACCATTGCCAAGGTGCTTGCTTCAAGCCGTATAGACTTTTCTACAATCTGCACACCAAATTCTCCTTACCCTTGACCTCAAATCCTTGTGGTTGTACCATATATATTTCTTCATCCAAATCACCATGAAGAAAAGTTATTTTAACATCAAGCTGCTCTAAATGCAAATCTTCAACAGCCACAATATTTAAAATAGTATGAATAGAAGTCATTTTAACAACTGGAGAAAATATCTCATCAAAATCAATGCCCTTTTTCTGTGCAAATACTTTTACAACTAACCTGGCTTTAAATATTTTCTTACCTCCATCCTCTTCTTTCAACCTATAAACCCATTTGTTTTGTAAAGCTCATTTTCCTACAGGTAACTTGCATAAATCCCAAGTTTGATTTTTTAGCAAGGATTCCATTTCCTCTATCATTACAGACTCCCACTGAATCTTTGTATCCACCTGCACAACTTCATTATAACATTCAGGTTCACCAACATCTGTTAAAAAAGTAGAATACAAAGGAGAGAATCTTTCTAGAGGTCTACTTAACCTTGTTGACCATCTAACATTCACTGGGGTGTGTGGTATTTTTTTGTTGTTGTTGTTGTGGAGCATAAGGAACTACTGAAACATCATCTTTAGGAATATCATCTAATACTACATAATCATTTTCTTTCTTCTCATGCTACTGCAACAGATCTTTGTACAACACTTTCTCATTGAATATGACATTTATGCTTCTTACAATTTTATGATTTTCAAAATTTCAAAGCCTATAGCCAAATTCATCAATGCCATATCCAACAAATACACATTTCTTTGACTTAGCTTCCAGTTTGGTTCTATTTTCAGAATCTATATATGCAAAAGCTTCATACTAAAGGTTTTGAGAAAAAGAATAACTCACCTTCTTACCACTCCATGCTTCCTCTAGAATACCATAGTCCAAAGGAGTAGAGGGGCATCTATTGATTAAATAAACAATAGTGTTTACAACCTCTACCCACATGTTTAAGGGAAGCCTAGCATGCAACCTCATACTCCTTGCATGCTCCATTATTCTCCTATTCATGTGTTCAGCTACTCTATTTTCTTGTGGAGTCCTTGGTACAGTTTTCTACCTATGAATACCATTAGAGGAAAAATAATCTTCAAGTACTATGCTGCAATACTCACCACCATTATCAGATCTGAGACATTTTATCTTTTTACCAGTCTCATTCTCAACCAAGCATTTCCATTTCTTAAAAGTTTGAAATACATCAGATTTTTGTCTAAGGAAATAAATCTATACTTTTCTTGTTGCATCATCTATAAATGTAACATAATATAGAGAGCCACCAAGGGAAGATACCTGAGTTGGTCCCCATACATCTGTATGCACAAGCTCTAATCTCTCATTTTTCTTTTCCTTCCCACTCTTTACAAAACTAACTCTCTATTGTTTTCCATAAACACAACTTTCACACTTTTCTTGTTGCATCATCTATAAATGTAACATAATATAGAGAGCCACCAAGGGAAGATACCTGAATTGGTCCCCATACATCTGTATGCACAAGCTCTAATCTCTCATTTTTCTTTTCCTTCCCACTCTTTACAAAACTAACTCTCGTTTGTTTTCCATAAACACAACTTTCACAGAAATCTATATTGACACATTTTAGATTAGGTAAAACTTTCTTTGAATGAAGTAATTTCATACATTTTTCACTCATGTGCCTGAGTCTGTTGTGCTAGAGTGCTATGTCAGAACCTATAGCAAAAGTTTGATGTTCTTCTTGCTCAACTGCAGCCATTGTTCCTGAACATTCATTATCTTTTGAAATAATTAAAGTAGAAGGAACGATATGACCTATACAAAGATATAAGGTGCCTACTTTCACACCTTTTTCTACTACTAAGGAACCTTTTGAAACCTTTCTATCATTAAAATTAATTGTGAAACCCTCATCACCTAGTTTTTCTACTGAAATTAAATTCCTACTCAGCCTTGGAACATGTCTTACCTCTTGTAGTAGCCAATGATTCCCATTCGACAAGTTAGTCTTAATTTTTCCCTTTCCAACTATCTGATAGGGTTCATTATCACCTAAATAAACTTGCCCAAAATCCCTTTGGACATAATCAAGAAAGTAACCTCTATGGGGTGTAGCATGAAATGAAGCCCCAGAATCTAAAACCCATGAATCATTAATACTTTCTAAAGAAAGAAGCAAGGCATCCTCTTCGGGTTTATTACTTACCACATTTACCTCCTTGTTACCTTCTTGCTTGTCTCCTTCTTTATTCTTTTGAGACCAGCAATCTTTCTTCGTATGACCTAGTTTTCCATAGTACCAGCAATCATTTGGCCCTTTGGATTCAAACATCTTTCCCTTTGATTTTCCTCTTAATTTCCCATGATTTCCAGAGTTGTTTCCTCTCTCATTGGTTCTACCTCTACTTTGTGCATTTAAAACACTACCTAATGTGGATCCACTTGAGCTTTTCCTACGAATTTGCTCACTTAGAATAACACCAATAACATCATCAAATTTTAGGGTATTAGAACTAGGAATAGAGTTACTAACAACCATTACCAATCCATTCTAGCTTTCAGGCAAATAACACAAAATCAAGAGAGCCCTAACTTCATAAAAAATAACATTGACAAAAGTTAATTGACTGGTAACAATATTAAACTCATTTAAATGATTAGCAACTAACCCACCTTCCACCATTTTCATATTAAACAAATGCTTCATGAGAAATACCTTATTTGAAGTGGAGGGCTTTTCATACAACTTTGCTAGGGTTTTCATCAAATCTTTAGTCATCGTTTCTTGTGTAATATTAAATGCCACCAATTGTTCCAAGCATAATCGAATACTACCAAGAGCCTTTCTATTAAGAATTGTCCAGTCCTCATAAAAAATGCTTGCCAATTTCTTGGCTTTTCCTTCCAACGGCCACCATAGATCCTTCTGATAGAGATAGTCCTCCATTTTCATTTTCCATAACTAAAAGTTCTACCCATTAAACTTGTCAACCTTCAGCCTACCCTCATCTTCCCTTTCTCCCACTCAACCATGACACTCCCACTAAACCATGAGATCTTCCTGTAGAGGATAACTGAAAAAACAAACTCACTCTGATACCACTTGTTAGGATTAACAAGGTAGAAATAACAATTAAATACAAATATAACCAATATCAGAAAACAATAAACCATCCAGAAAAGAACAGAAGACACAAAGATTTAGTGTGGTTCACCCAATCCCTAGGCTAGGTCCACCAACAACGAGTCCAATATTTTATTATCCAATGATTTGATACAAGAGCATCCTAGGATTCTTTGTAATCCTATATCAACCAAAAATATGTTTGTCTTTGAAGGTAGATTGTTAGTTTTGATCTTGGTTTGGTGGAGTACTTGCTCAGTTTGGGATACTTGTTTCTTGGTTTCATTATTTACTGGGGTGCTCGGTCTCTGAAGAATTCTCGGTAACTGAAGGCATTAGTTCATTGGTGCTTGGTAATAACTATGTTGGTCGGTCATTCTTGGCATGGTCGGTTGACTGCGCTTTGTTATTTCTCTATTGCTCAATGTTCTTACTTACCGAATCGATTGTTTGGATGGATCAGCTTGGCTGAGTAGTGCATTTAATTTGGGTCACATTCCTCAAGTTATGGATTGACCGTTGGACTTGTAGGGACCTAGATCTGGTGTGTTGCATTCTTCTATGTGGATCTTATGACCGTTTGGGGCCATCTTGGAGAATATATTTTATTACAAGGCTATTGGAGAGTTGACTGATGTTTTGCATTTAATATTTGTATATCCTTGTAAAGATGACTTGTGGCTGGGAACTAGTATTTATAGGATGTTTTGGTAGTTGTTTAGGGGAGCAAGAAAAGATGATAGAAAAGTTAGTAGCTTGCAAGCTTAGGAACATGAAGATTGCTTGGAAGTTGTGAGTACAAGTTTAGATCTTTCTTGGGATCTCTACCAGTGTCATGTTGTGTTGTAGACCTGGACTAACTGAGTGGTGAAGTTGTGGAAAAGATTTGGATCCTGCGAGATCTTGAAGAACTATTACTTTCTTTGTAATTGGACGTAACTGGGAAGGCCTTACATCCCAACACATTGCATGTAATCAATTTATTAATGAATAAAATATATGTTTTATGTAAGATCTAGTATTGTTGTTGATTATTCTATTGTGTTATTGTTTGGCTACAAGTTTGGATAGTCCTTAATTGATTCTCCATCTTGACTACATCAAGTGGTATGAGAGCTGAGTTGATCTTGTGAGAGAAAATTTTGTTCTTGTTGGAGTGAAAGTTGATCTAGTGGAGCAAGTTGTTGAAAATGCTTTTGAGGAGAAATCGTGAGATCTTAGAGGAAGAACCTATTGGAGAATTCTGTTTTGATGATTTTAGGGCCTTGTAGAAACAAGTGCAAGATCTACCAGAGGAATTGAGAAAGAAGAAGACTACCTTGAAAGAGGATCGTGATGATGAATCTAAGGAAGATCACTTTGAAGAAGCTGTAGAAGAAGCTAGATATCTAGAGGAAAGTAGAATCCTAAAAGCTATGTCTAAAATTAGGAAAAGACCTAAGATTGAAGTTTCTTCATTTTCTAGAAGCCTTAGGCCAGAAGAAGTGATTGATTGGATCAATGAGATAGATGAATATCTTGAGTATAAAGAAATAGAAGATCCTGATAGAGTCAGATTTGCAAAGACCAAGTTGAAAGGTCATGTGCAAATATTTGGTGGAGAGAAGTTTAGTTGGAAAGAGGTAGAAGAGGAAAAGAAAAGATCACTAAATGGAACTAAATGGTTGACAAGTTGAAGAAGCAATTCATTCCGGTGGATTATGAATTGGACATGTTTAAGAAGATGCAAGCTTTGAAGAAGACTAACAAATCAGTATAAGAGTATACTGAGGATTTTTATAGAATCCTGATTAGGACTGGTCATTCTGAAGCTGATAAAGAGAAGGTTTCTAGGTATGTCTATAGTTTCAGACCTAGTATTTAAGAAGAGTTACTTACTGTTCGAATGAAAACAATAGGGGATGCCTATCAGATGACATTAAAGATTGAAGAGAAGCTGAATAAGAAGTTTGAAGGAAGACAAAATAGTAGGAACTGATGTAGTAAGACTGGTGAGATAGTTGCTAAAATTAATGTGACAGAGAATCTTAAGAAGCTTGATGTAGGATATGGAAGTGGTCAAGACACTAAGAGAGGAAGGTGGAAGAATGAGTTCACTAGTACTTGTTATCAATGTGGTGAAGCAATATCCTAAGAAGAGGGTGGCACTGATTGCTGAAGATGATATTGTGAATGTCTCAGAAAAAGATGAGTCTCTCATCACTAGGAGGTTAGCTGCATGTGTCCATGAACCAGTATAGAGAAGAAATTTGTTAAAAACCAGATGTAAGTGCAAGGATAAGGTATGTAATATCATAGTTGATGATGGCAGTTATGAGAATTTTGCTTTAGAAGAGATGGTTAGTAAATTGAATTTTGAAAGAAGGAAGCACCCTAACCTTATCAGGTTAGTTGGATACAAGATGTTTTGAAGGTTAGAGTTGAAGAACAATGCTTGGTTGATTTTTGGATTGGATCTTATTATAGTGAGATATTGTGTGATGTATTGTCTATGGATGCTTGTCATTTGTTTCTTAGCAAACCTTGGCAATTTGACAGAAATGTTTTGATTGATGGCCATGCTAGCACCTATGTGGTTAGGCATGAAAGAGCTTGGCATAAGATGTTACCTTTACAAGAGATAGGAACTAAGGAATGTGGAGTTATCAAATGTTGTCTATGTGATAGTGAAAAACCTTAGAAGCACAGGGTTGAGGAACCTGTCTCTTCAAAGTCTAGTTTGAAAGAGAAGGAGAATGAGATATTTGAGGAGTTTGTTGAGATTAAGAGGTAGATGGTGTTTTTGATAGAGATAGTGCATCAGATGATGACATTTATGACACAAAAAGATGTAGATGATACTAAGTTGATTGATGATTCTGAAGAGGATGAGATTTACCGAGGTACTGATGTGATTGGTAGTAGAAGAACTGGTTAGAATTGGTTGTTATCAGTTGCAAATAGGGAGGATAAGAGAATTGAGAAGCAGGAAAATTTGTTGCAGAAAACAATGAATGAAGTAAAGACAAGTTGGAATGAAGGACAAGAAGAGATATGGGTTAAGAATAGATTTGGCATACCTGTTCTAATTCCCTTAAGGCATTCTTGATTTCCTTATGAGAAAATCTTCTTTACCTGGGGTGATGTAGGAGCATCCTAGGATTCTTTGCAATCATGTATCAACCAAAAATATGTTTGTCTTTGAACGTAGATTGTTAGTTTTGATCTTGGTTTGGTAGAGTACTTTCTTGATTTAAGAGACTGGTTGCTCACTTTCAGTATTTACTGGGGTGCTCAACCTTTAAAGAATGCTTGATAACTAAAGGCATCAGTTCACTAGCACTTGGTAATAACTATGTTGCTTGGTCATGCTTGGCATGGTTGGTTGACTGACACTCAATTATTTCTATGTTTCTTAGTGTTCTTGCTTCTAACTTGATTGTTTGGATGGATCAGCTTGGCTGACTAGTGCATTTAATTTGGGTTGTGTTCCTCAAGTTATGGATTGATCATTAGATGTGTGGGGACCTAGATCTGGCATGTTGCATTCTTCTATGCAGATCTGATGACCGTTTGGGGCCATCTTGGAGAATATATTTTATTATAAGGCTATTGGAGAGTCACCTAATGTTTTGCACTTAATATTTGTATATCCTTGTAAAGCCAACTTGTGGTTGGGAACTAGTATTTATAGGATGTTTGGGTAGTTGTTTAGGGGAGCAAGAAAAGCTGATAGAAGAGTTAGTAGCTTGTGAGCTTAGGCACAGGAATATTGCTTGGAAGTTGTGAGTACAAGTTTAGATCTTTCTTGGGATCCCTACTAGTGTCCTATTGTGTTGCAGACTTGGACTAGCTGAGTGGTGAAGTTGTGTAAAAGATTTGGACCCTGCGAGATCTTGAAGAACTATTAATTGCTTTGTAATTGGCCATAACCAGGAAGGCCTTATAGACTAGCACATTGCATGTAATTAGTTGATTGATGAATAAAATATCTATTTTATGTCAGATTTGGTATTGTTGTTGAGTATTCTATTGTGTTTTTGTTTGGCTGAAAGTTTGGATAGTCCTTAATTAGATTCTCCATCTTGACTGCATCACGATTACAACCTAATTACAATCTGTAATCCCTTACAACTCAATTCCACCACAACTACTAAAATCATATGTCTTGAAATCCCTAACCCTAAGCCATATTATACACTATTTTTCTGCTTCAGGGTTAGAATGAGTTACAACATGTCAGCCCAAAAATAATTGAAAATATGTACCCCGGCGAGGGCAAGAGGAAAAGTGTATAGTACTTTCTTGATCAGTCACCACAAGCTAACATTTTAAAGGTATAAATTCATTATCGGCAATCAACAATAACATCTACATAACACCTAGGCTAGAAACATGGGTAGATCTAGGAAACGATGGTGAATTATCACCAATACAGATACTTTGATCTGTATCTAGCATAGCAAATGGCACTGATGTATCTCTTACTCCACAAAATTAATCCACTATGAGATGCACCCAAGATTAAAGTAAAAATTATCAAATCATAATTAACATAAAACTAAATATAGAAAAACAAGAATTTACCAGGCATAGACCATGAAGGCATCTATGTTTGCATGCCCCTTGTTTTTGACATTTCACTCAGAAATCTTTGATGGACATCAGTCGACCTCCTAGGAGGAGTCACCTACACTTGATCACCTAAACAATACATTGTTAGCAAAGACATTCTGAAATAATAAAAGTAAGAGTTAACTTAAGAAGTTTTTGAATGTTCCAAAGAAAAATTCCTTGTAACTTGTCAACTTAAGGATTATTTTACCTAAGGTGGCCAGAGCTCTGCTAGTACCGGCCTCACCATGATGTCCATGACCAGGTACTTAAGAAAGCAAAAATCCTATAACAAGAACACATACATATTTTAGTTCATGACATAAAACAGTATAAAATATAAACCTTTATTGAACTTTTGTTATAACTAAAGATTCATTACTGCTTACTTCAAAATGACGTGCTTGTGCCATCAATTCATCTAGCCTCTTCAACATCTCTTCAGTTGGATTTGCATCTTCCAAAATGCTAATAATTTATGTTTTGACTTTTTTTAGTTTTTTCTTCAACATATTTATTATATTAGGTATTTCTAAGATATCCTCATTTGTATCTACAGCTATTGCCTCTGTTGTTGCAGGTGCTTTTCCCCTATCCTAAACATCAAATTGTGATAGGAATATTAGTAAAACTATCATAATAACTCCAAAACCTTAAATAAAATAACATAATAATATAACATTTTTCAACTATCTAATTTGTACAATTTCAATAAAGTTTACCATTGCTGAAGAATGGGTAGGAGGATCATCCTCATAGCCTCTATCATGTGGGGGATCCATATCATCCTGTGACAAAGATTAAATATAAAAACTTCAAGGAACTAAAAGCAATAGACTTGGAAAAATAAACTTATTAATAAAATGGTATATTGAAGTCATAAACTTGAGGTTAGTTTAAATGGTATATAGTACTTACCACCCTCATGATAGTAACTTTGTTTGTATCTATGTGATTTAAATGGTAATCTATTAGCAGTTCTTCCCCTGCACTTATTGATTTTATCGCACATACAAAAACTTGATTCCCCTCACGCACCTCAAATATGTAATTGGGTTTCTTATTAGTTGAGGAAGGTCACGTACTATTTATAAAACCCACAATATTCCCTATTGCTTTTGGTCTCCCATCAATGTACATTGTAAATCTTTTACTTTGATCATTTTCTTTCCATTGTATATAATTTTCTGATAGTGCATGCCTACACATACTTTTTTTATATTGAAAAATCTGCATCCAATCATTGTAATTGTAACAAGGACCAACATACTCCATCAATTCAATAACTTTGTTGTAACATACCTTTATCCCATCCATGGAAAATAGGCCCAAACCATGCAATGAGAATGGAGCTATGCGATATATCTTCTCATTAACACAAAAATCAGTGTTAATTGGAGGTAGCTCATTGGGTATCCATTCTTTCTCAAGATGTGTGTACCAAAAGGGCATCTTGATGTTGTCTTTGGTCTCATCATCATAAGAACATGACCCCCTTTAGCAAGGAAAAATTGCATGTGTTTATTAAATTTTTTTATAATCTTTTGACCTCTAGTTGATCTCTCTATTTTAGTTGTACTACATGTAGAACTTTCATCTACCATTCCCTCATTTCCCTCATTCGATGTAGATATATCTAACAAGTACCTATTTGGTGGGTCCTGCAATCCATCAAATGAGATATTGTCACGTCCCCGCTTCAAATAGAATTTTAATAATAATTAAATAATATATATAGAATAATCAAGTCATGACACATACATATGGTTCTTCTTTGTCTATACGTGGGAGCTATAAAATGTAAGTTGAAAATGAAGGAAAGGCACAAAAACATGAATCATATAAAAGGATAAACAAGAAGAATATAACATGTCAAACTTTTTGCGTCGATTATTCGACACATTATATGATTATATAATGTCTATTTATAACATATGTGCTCAGTGATAAACAAGAAGAATATAAGAAAAATATGTCTATTTATTGACTTATACCTGTTGATCCATGTCATTGTGTAGGATCCTCACCAAAGGGGTTAAATTTCTTGCATATGTTAATCATTTATCTTAAGTTAGCTAAAAATTACATGATACGTATGCTACAAATAACATAGAAGACAACATGAACAATATGCAAGATTGTAAACATGAACAAATTTACCTTATATATGGAATGCAAGATCGTCAATAAAAGAGGTGGCGATGTCTATAGTCAATTGCCTATTTGCAAAAAGAGTGACAATCAAACAAAATATATACATGTATCAGCAGTAATTAATTGAGCATCATAAGCAAAACATTGGTAATTATATATCACATATGTTGTAATCATTAGAATTAAACACAATAAATATGTAATCATTAGAATTGAAATCAATAAATCAATATTAAATATATATACTAATTAATATAAATATATATAAATAATTAAATCACATACCATGTACATTTCAATTATGTCATTGATCATCTTCTTCATCCATCTCATCATCATCTAATTTGAAGGAGTTAAATTTGCACTCAATTATATCATCCAAGATACCATAGTATCGATTTTGAGATTGTTGAAGATGTATGTTGTTTCTAGATGATATATTAGTGACCTCAAAAATTGTAGTTATCCCAGAATCACAAGTTTTCTTTGTGTCATCCAACTATTTTATGCAAAATTTGTGGTGCTTGACCTACAATTTTTCAAGCATGTGAAAATTATTTGCATCGTGAGTTGATATGAAACATATGGTTTATGATCATTAATAAATTTTTACATACCTCTCTACCTCTTAAACCATATGCTAGATCAATTACCATTGGTGTAACATTAGAATCTCCATTATGATGAGCTTCTCTAACCAATGAAGCAACACCTTTCCATGTTAATGAGCAACCATTTTGTTGACATCGTTCAATCCATACCATCATCCAATCAAGATTGTTCGCAATACACAAATGTATTGCATCCCACTCTCGACCAATTGTATAAAAAAATACACCAATTGCAAATAACTTATATTGAAGATTTATAAAAATTAATTATCTACAATAACATCTTATATTTACCTCTCACCTTCCTCAATCTACCTTTGTCCATCAAATGCTCCCCTTCAAATTTTTTAATGGAGTTGGGATCCCAAATACGATCTACATGGATCTTTGCTACAAACTTCGGAAGATATTCACTAATGTACACCATGGTCTGGTATACCATAGATCCCTCCACTATAGAACCCTAGGGATGTGCTCTCTATCAAACCAAGTCTTTCAAAAATTTCAAGTGCCTCTCAACCATCCACATTAACCTAGTTGGTATAGGTCCACACAATTCAATCTCCTCAACTTGATGTATGAGGTAGTGTTCTTGTCCATTGAAAAAAGTTGAAAGTAAACACTTTTTCATTTCACACATAAGATGAGGAGTTTTTCTCTTCCAATATTTTATATCTTCTTTATTGATTTCTTTTGATGACAACCTCCTCATTTTTTTTCCAAGATCATATATAACTTGTTTGACACTGTTGTCGAAGTGGTGTGGAAGAGATAGAGGTAGAACATACTGTAATATTTGTAAAATGATCTTATCAATATTTTATAAAAGAATGCAATGAAAACTACATGCAGTATACAAATATATAGTGAATAAAAAATAACATGAATTACCTTAATAAATGTATGACAATCATGTGATTTCATTCTTGGACCAAATTCACTTTTCTTTGATATGAGATTATTTATGTTCGCAGCAAATACTGTGGGAAATTATATTTTTTTATGACTTCTTTTATAGCATTGTTCTACTGCTCTAACAATAACCAAGTAAGGGCACTTATATCAATTTGGTCTCCATTGTTATTTGATCGAATGATATTTTTCATTGCATGGTTGGGTTCTTCAATGTCACTACAAATTTTGATAATTTTTTCTTTTTCACGCCTTCCATCTAATATTTTCTATAATGTCTCTGTTACATTCTTTCCAATATGCATAGCATCAAATAAATGCACGATTAGAAGTTTCTCATAATACGATAACCTAATAAATTATGTAGGATAAAATTTTAGTCCTTTTGGAAGTTGGTCATTAATGCCTTGAAAACCTTCACAAGCATCAATTACATCATTAGTAAATAAAACACAGTATCAAAATATAAATTTCAAATAAAAACCATCAGATGGAATGACATTACCTCGATGATTTATTTTATTGTATTCCAACTTCCATGGGTAAGGTGTCATTCTCCATAGCTTTGATGTAGTCTCTTCTTTTCCATTAAAAATATATTTTTCGATAATTTGGTACTTATGATTTATGTGGAGAAAGTGTCTATGCTCATCGAACATCTACTTTCCTAAACTTTTTGAATGATGAGATTTCATCTCTGGACCACAAATTGGACATGAAAATTTTTCTTTTGTCTGAAGACCTATAAGATCATGTATAATTGGATTAAATATGTTAATTTTGTGTTAGCACTATAACATACCAAAAAAGAGATGTTAAGAAGATAACATACCAAAAAAATGTGTTAGCCCAGGGGCATCATGTATTGTCCATACAAGCATTGCATGGAATTGAAATTGTCTTTGTCCTATTGGTCTAGAGATGTCATACATAGTGACCCCATTCCATAACACCATCAACTCATCGATAAGGGGCTCAATATATACATTGATATCTTTAACTTGGTACTTACCTAGTTGAATGAACAAAAACATTACATAATTATTATGACCATTTTGATGGATTATTTTTAATAAATTAATTTAGATGACTATTAAATGAAAAAATACCTGGAACAATCATTGCCAACATTATGTGCTCCCTCTTTATAGACATCCAAGGAGGAATGTTATTGCTGATAACAAAAATAGGCCACACCGAGTAAACAGATCTCATCTCTCTAAACAGATTGACACCATCTGTTGCCAATGAAAGCTTGAGATTACGAGGTTCTTCTTTAAAGTGTGGCCAAGTTTCCTCTATTTCCTTAAATTTTGAACCATCCATAGGCATTTACATAATGTCATCTCAACTTCTATTGTGTGCATGGTAATCCATTAATTATGCCAAGCTATGGCACCTGAATAATCTTGCAAATGTGGAATAATGAGAATATATTGAAGAACCTTGTGAGGCACCTTTTTTGTTATTCGATCTGATTGATATCTACTAATATGACAATTAGGGCATTCTGTTGTAAAATCATGATGTTTTTGATATATAATATGATCATTTGGACATGAATGTATTGTTTGGTACTCCATTCCAATTTCTTTCATAATGGCAGATAATTTACGGTACGAGTGAGGTAGAATGTTTGATGGTGGTCAAAAACACTCACCTATCAACCTACGACCAAAAATATAATTTTTTAATCTAAAGAATATTAATTGCTACATGATTCACCCTTTGTTAATTGTAAGGGAATTACGACTAAAAAAATAAAAAAAGATGACATACCTTAACATACGTGTCATTGCTACATTGGATAAACCATTCATAACCTTCAACTTCACCAACAACAATACAATGGTAAGAAGAGTTATTTGGGAGCCTTCATATAGGAGCTCATATGCCTTCTCAAGTATAGGTACATCAAGGTCATCTACATCAACATCATCATCATCATCTTGATCATCGTGATCTTCTTGATCATCGTGATCCTCTTCCATGGGATCATTACCTTCTACTTCTATATTCACACCTCCATGTTCCCTCATTTGGAAATCCACATTCTCCGAATTTTCATGGTCCATAACATAAAACCTAGGGTGGTTGACCTATATCAAAATGATGACCTTAAATTAACCATGACCATGATGTCATTGTCAAATCATGTCTTATGTATTTTATAAAGTATTAAAATACATACAAATGGATGAAATTTGTTTCCCCCTTCAATGTGACCATGTTGCCTACAATGTTCCTCAGCTTTTTTGATTAGATATCTTTGAGTCTTTAAGCCCTTACAAATTTTTCAGGGACAATAACATTTTCCATCACCTTTTCTTTTAAAGATAGACCACAATCTAGCAATTGTCTCCCTATTTTTTTGTGGGTTGATATCATCAAACATGGTCTTTCTTGAATGGAATGACTCATTGGTGGAAGAAGGATGATTTGTTTACAACTTGCAGATCCAAATCATCACTGAACAACCATTTTCTCAACTCTAATTTTCTCAATGCAAAGGGACATTTATCATACCATAGAAACTTGATTATTTTTATATGGAATACACCAAGGAGTGCCATTAGAAATATTAACCATTTACAATCATGAAAAGTAAACCTAAATCAAATAGCTCATTTTTTTATCAACATTTGTAGTCTCTGTGTATATGAAAAATGAAAGAAATATCAAGTTGAAATAAAATAGTGAACAAAATAGTATACCACATAGAGTGAATGAAATATACCATCAAAAGAAGGTGAAAAAGTCCTGTCACAAAGCACAGACATAGGAAATCAAAAAGGGACAAAAGACAAGAAATAAGAAAAAATATTATGACTATAGAAAAATCATTAACACTATAGAAAATAATTAAGACTATAATCACAAAAAGAAACACTCTTTGTCAACAATGTTCAAAATCATTAGGACTATAGAAAAATAATTAAGACTATAGAAAATCAAATTTTAGAAATGGACGGTTCTAATGTTTTTCCATTACAACAATTGAGCATTCATCATTTGGTATTGTGTATTCGATTTAAGTAATCCATTTAAGTATGTCAACAATGTTCAAAATCCTCTCACCAAGCACAAACATAGGAAATAAAAAAGGGACAAAAGATTAAAAAATAAGAAAAATCATTAGGACTATAGAAAAATCAAGTTCTAGAAATGGACGATTCTGATGCTTTGTCATTACAACAATTTAGCATTCATCATTTGATACTTCTTGGTGTATTCCATTTAAGTATGTTAGGCACAAAGTATTCTATTTACATTTGACAAACATGCAGATTTGACCAAGCATTTATGTAAGGGTCAAGGACCTATAGGTATATCTAAGTTTTTTATATGGCCATTGATTCCATTATTATCAATTGCACTTCAAAGTGCAAAGATGCCAAAAAGATGTAAAATCACATTTTTATGCAATTATGGCATAAAGGGCTAAATGAGGGTTTAGTAGAGGTTCAGGGAGTTTAGGGGATTAGGGTAGGAACCCTAAACCTTTTGAAAGGTTAAAGATGATGCAAGAAAGATTAAAGTAGTCGAAGTTGACAACTAGTTGTCAGCTAGACAATGATGCAAATGAATAACTAACTGTAATAGTCATATAACTAACTATGCAGGTTGAGAAGAGGTTGAAAATCAATTTGCAAGGGGATTTTGGTCAGTTTTGTATGTGAGTTTTATGGGAGAGGAGTCTTAGAAGTTGTGGGGAGGTGTCTATGGTCGAAGAAGATAATGTAATAAACTACCAAGCAATAAACTTTTAATTCTTTACAAACAGTCACATCTCTACTCATGAAGACACACTCTAGTCTTTATATTATTAAACTCTCTGTTCAGTGCAACATTGATAGGAAAGGCATTCATTGATTTCAACCTAGGGCATCATTGATTGGTATTATAAGTTTTGATCATTCCATGTACTGATTATATTGTTTTGAAGTCTTAAAATCAAAGAATTTCGGTCCTTTTATTGACTGTTCATGTGCAGTACTTGGCATTCAAATCATCTTTGTCTTGAAGAACCAATGATTTCCTAGGCTCTCCCACTTTTTGTGTTTAATGTGACTTGTGGGAGAAGCCTTGCCTTGTATTACCTGGGCCTATAAGTGTTTATGCAGGGAAGGTGAAAGGAGGCAAGGAACGGTGACTATCTTCCAACTTTTAAATTACATTTCTATTGCACTACTAATGTTGTTGAATATGAAACCTTCATTCCAAGTTTGTAATTTGGTGTTAACAAGGGAAAATAGTAATCACATCACTACCAGGATATTACAACAAACTTGTAATTTTTTTTCAAGTATAGCATACAAACATTATAAGTCTTGTGAAGAGTCCTGGTGAGTTTAAGCACCCTTTTGAAGAACTTTAGAAATATTGAATACATCATTGCTTTGTCAAATAGTCTTGGTCTAATAGAACTCCCAACAATTCTTAAACATACTTTATCTGATATGACGAATTCTTAAACAATTAAGGTTGGAGTAGACATAGTTATCACATAGTTTTTTGTGTGGTACAAGGAAGATTTGGCTAGGTCAAATCTTCTTTCATGCTAGCAGTCTATAGAATTAGACCTTTATTAAGAATTCATCATATCAGATAAAGTACTTCTGACCAACACGGGAATAGAAGTAAAAAAAGGTCAAATTTTATACATATATCCCGCCTACCAGCACATTTCATTTTATTTCATTTTGGCATAGTCTGTGAGCAAAGGAGTGCTAAAGGAGGCAGTATAAGGTGGGAAGTTGCATTAGGTTGACACCGTGCACCTATATGTAAGTAAGTTTGAACCAGTGGTTGAATATCATAGAAGTGCGGACCGGTGAGTAATAAAATCTTCATTTTAAATCTTAACTAATAGATTAAGCATATTATTACTATGCTTAATGTTCCATTTAAATGCATTTAAAACAAAAAACAAAATTACAAAACTGAACCAATGGCATATTTACAACAAAGGTCTAATAGAACTCCCAACAATTCTTAAACATACTTTATCTGATATGATGAATTCTTAAACAATTATTAAATAATTCATCATATCAGATAAAGTATGTTTAAGAATTGTTGGGACTGGTCCTTTGGCATGTATTAAATAGAATAGAATATTCAACATATTATTATCATTCTATTTCTTTTTTGTAAACATGCCATTGGTTCAATTTTGTATTTTTTTTTTTTTGTTAAATGAATTTAAAATAAAGTTCTAAATCCATAGACTATTGGTCAGAAAAATCTTCATTATCTTCTGATTGTCTTCTTTATATACTAGCATTTAAATGGAACATTAAGCATAGCAATAATATGCTTAATCTATTAGTAATTATCTGCATTTAATTTGCCAATTACTAATAGTTTTGTACTACAAATGCAACATATTTTCAGTTTGAAGATAGTCTGTGCCATGTGTGATGGTTAAGTAATGGTAAAGTTCTGATGATTTAATTTTAGAAATCACCAAGTGCTTCAAAAGGCTTAAAAAGGCTTAAACTCACCAAGACTCTTCACCAATACACCCTCCATCCGGCCACCATCCACACCAATCCACTCATGTCAAGATCTTGTCCAAAATTTGTTAGGAATGAATGCTAAATATATCCTTGTTGGCAATTTGGCTGAAGTGAGTACATAGATGTTGTCATTATGGAAACATATGATCCTCATGAAGATTGCATAAGTTAGAGAGCAAGTATGGAAGGGCGCATCACAAATTTGTCTAAGTGTGAGACAGTGTTTTCACAGTGTACAGGACATAGTTTTTGTTTGCGATGTTCACTGGAGTAATTTCAGTGCTTGCACACTTGAACATAGACTCTATGATGGCTAATGATGACCCATCTCAGAGTGCAAGTTAGTACGGCATGTACGGAATTATTTATGATAGTTTTACCGAAGACAGTGTGAAGCCGACAAGATAGAATATGAAGGCAGAATTGGTAAAGAGTTTAGGGATTATTTTGTTTATCAAAATAACGACTTAAAAATATAAAGGGATGACATCCTATATGTTAACTCTTAGTTAAAGATATATGGAATCCGACCATGTAAAGTTATTAGCCTTAATAACTTGTATATATGCAATTGTAATTGTAAAGAAAGTAAGCGATGAAAAAGTGATGTAATGTATGTAATTGAAAAGCGAATGTAATAGTGATGATGTGAAGATAAGAGTAGCAAAGGAATATTGATACAAGAAGAATAAGGTTATGTACCTTGACCTATTTTGTATACATTTTATATTACTTTTTTGGGTAGTGGGCTCATCTGGTAATCAAATTTTGTATTGACAACTCCTAACAGGATTGAGGCTTCTAACAAGGCCTATAGTCCCTTAATCAGGACTGATACACTATATGATTGTATTAGGCTCCTAACAGGGCCAATATCCTTAATAGGATACTTTTGATTAGTGGATCTTTGTGGGTGCCATCCCCATTGTGGTTTTCCCTTGGCTAGGGTTTCCTCGAGAACAAATAATGTGTTATGAGTTCTTTGATGTTATTGCTATGCATGTTATTTAGTTTCTTATATTATACATGTGTGAAGATAATCTTTTATATCCATAATTGAGAAAAAGATAAATTTTTTAGAATACTAATTCACCCCCCCCCCCTCAGTATTCCCTATTTCTAACAATTGGTATCAGAGCCAGGTTACTCAGACAAGAATCATTCAAGGAAAGCCTAGCAGCTTGAGTAAGATCTCTATGGATATGGATCAGCTATAGAAGAATCTTGAAGAAGCTCTTGAATAGATTGATATGCTTACTAATGAAAGAAACACTCTAAAAAGGAAATATGATGATGCAAAGAACCTTATTGAGAAATTGAAAAACAAGATAAAAGATCTAAAATCTAAAAAGGAATCCAAAGTTCTTATTGAAGATTGTGATGACAATTTAGAAAAAGAAAATGTGATCCTTAAGCATGAATTGAAGATAGCAAATTTGAAGCTTAGTTTGAAAGATGGAAATGACAAAAATGAAGCAAATTTGAGATCTGAGAATGAAAGATTGAAGAATGAAAATGAAGAATTAAGATCTAAACTTGACAAAGTAACATTTGAATTTGAGAAAGTAAATATGCAGCATGCAGAACTCGAGAAATACAATAAGATTGTGAAAGGTGAATTGACTCAATCCAAACAACAACTTGAGAGGCTATATTCAAATAGTGAGAAGATTGATGAAAAAGTATCTTTTGGGAAACCATCCTATGATAAGACTGGACTTGGATTTAACATATTCAGAACAAATGATGAAAGAAAAGAACCAGATCTGAAAGTATCTAAAAGCATTGATAAAAAGAAGTCAGATGAGATCAACAAATCTGAAGATGCACCTAAAGAAGAAGAATCACCGAAGCAAGAAGAATCACCCAAAGGTATGCAAAGAGAATTCAAAGGTAGATGTTTTGGTTGTAATACTATTGGTCACATGAAGAGAGATTGCACAGGTAAACAATTTAAACCTCTTAATGGTTATTGTTATAATTGTCATGGTTTTGGACATAGAGCTATTGAATGTAGAAAACCTAAAGTTATTGAGAATAATTATGGTAGTAGAATGTTTAGGAATACTAACAATGTAGATAAGAGACCTACTGAAGATATGAACAGAAGAAATGGAGTAGTATGTTATAGATGCAACAAGGTTGGACATATTGCTAGAAATTGCAAGTCACAGATCAATCAGCAAGGACTGAGATATGGGACCAATGGAATTGTTTGTCAGATATGTAGTAAGATTGGACATACAACAAGATTTTGTAGAATGAACAATGGAGTTTATCATCCTAACCCTAACCTTAGAAATCATGCAAGAAGAAATGAAAGTATAGGAAACAGTCAAAAAGGTTGCTATAGTAATGAAGATGAAGTAAAGTTTGTTAAAGGCACAGATCAAGGAGACATATTCAATATTGAAGGTAATCAGAAAGGTGAAGTATCAAGTGGTAAGAGTGAATCCTTACCTAACCTATCTTTAAGTACTTAAATTATGTAAATTACAGTAGTTTAGGTACTTAGAATTAGAGTAGAAGTATATTTATGATGAATTAAGTTTTGCGCAGTTAATGGAAGGTAGTTTATGATGTACTAATGCTATGGTTAAGAGCGCAAAAGAAAATATTATGTTTTGCAAGATCGCAAGAAGTTTTAAGTTTTGCAGGTTGAAAGAAGCAGCAAAAGAATTGAATGCGATGTCAGACTTAAGTGAGATTCAAGTGATAAAAGGTTATGATCAAAGTTATTTGACTATCAAAGAAAATTGAAGTGTTTAGGAGAGCAGAAAGTAGTGTTTGGAAGCATTTTGCAGTGATTTGGTGAAAGATTAAAGTGCCAAATCTGTGGAAGCCCTAAAATCATGAATTTGAGGTATTTATCTTGATAGATCTTTGAATCGGTATAAGAGATTAGAAGCAATCATGGATGTATCCTTAATTCACAATGTCAGAGATAAGAATAGACCTAGACTAAAGAAAGAACCAGTAGAACCCTTGGAAGATGATCCTAGGTTAGTACTATCATCCGTACCAGACGGAGTTTTGCATTTGGAAAATGTAAGAAGTTATCTTGGATGTAAGATAGAAACCCTAAGTGACAGTGACTTTACCGGTGAGTATCAGAAGATCTACAATCATTGTATGTCTTTGAAGCAAGGTTATGAACATTTGAAAGACAATTAGATTGTTAGGTATTCATTGAAATATGAGTTTGACAATGAAGAATGCACTAAGATCATTTTGAGCAGAATTCATAATGGGAAATTTTGGCTAGAGGATAGAGTAATAGACATTATTGCTGATTTGATTCATGATGTAACTAGATTATCTAAATCTAGTGCTATTCCCTTAAATGAGAAGAATATGAGGAAAATAGTTATTGATAACACAGGTTCATCCTATAATGGTAGAGGAATTGTAATCAGTAAAATCAAGCAAGATGATGTGAGATATTTGTGCAAAATCCTAACCACTAAGTTTTGTGCAAATTCTAGAGAAGATGATATGGCAACTGGTATGGTACATATAGCATATTTGATGTGTGTTGACAAGGTACCAGTAGATATGTGTGAAAGCCTGAGAATTCAATTGTTTGAAAACTTGGAGAAGATTAAGAAAGCAAAGTATACACAATTTAGATTTTCTTCTTTGATCACTTATATGTTTTTCCACCTATTGAGAAGATTTCCTTACACAGTTACAAATGATTGGAGTGATGGACAAAACACCATGGAAAGAATCAATAAAGTATATTTGAAACATGTCATTGATAAAGTGAATGAAAGTACTTTGTTGGTATTGAAGACATTTCAGAGATTGGTATCTAGCGGATCAAGGATTCCACAATCTCTTGTGGAGAAATATAAAAATGATATATATTTTATGGTTGACACTGACTTTACCTATATAGAAGTAGTGTAACCTAGAATTGAGTTCATAGACCCTCTTGGCTATGAGATATCTGAGGCAGAGGTAGAAGGATATGTTGGCAGGTTACTTAAGAGTAAGTTGGACACCCAGTGCAATAGATTTGGAACATTTGAAGAAAAATTCAACTTTGTAAAAGCTATATTGGAAGAAAAATAGTCTAAGAAGAGAGTGGACAGCACTATAAGGAAGATATTGAAGAATTCTAGCATGACAAAGCATGAATTTGATATTGCAAAGAATACAGCAACAACAATTAGAGGTATTGGGCAGAAAGAAATCTTGTTTGTACCACCCTTGTCACCGAGTGTAGTTGAGCATGAACCTACACAAGTAAAGGTAAAATTTGAGGAACCTGAGGAAGAACAAGAAACAAGGAAATCCACTAGATTCTCTTCTTCCACACCCAGCAAGAGAGTGAAGGAATGTACAAAAGGACCTGGCAAGAGGCAGAAAGTTTTGGTACAACCAGTCCCTAGGAAAATTGCAGAAATTAAAGTTGATGACACTTTTGTGAAGAAGAAAACATGGAAACCTAGAATTGAGAGAGTGAATGAAGAAATCATAGAAGAAGGAGACTTTACTAAGATGAATAAGTACTATGATCTTTATGACTATTCTAAGAGATTGAATCTTGAAAATTCTATTGTTAAGCACATGATTTTGGCTAACAAGAAGTTTGATACTATTCAGGGCAAGATTCCTAATGAACTTTTCAAGAAACTAGTTAACAGGAAAATGAGAGCACAAGAAGAAGATAAAAATATGAGAGAAAATATGGTGAAGAAACTTTGTTTTGTGAAAGATGATGAGCATCTTAAATAGATTTTGAAGCCCCTTGGAACTCTTTTGAGAACTAAAAGGAGAACCATTCAGATAATGGCAGGACAGTATGAGTAAGTTAGAATAGAAACAAAACAAGCAATTATTAAAGTTATGGGAGAAATTGTTGGAGAGACTTCAGTTGCAACAGAGCAAGAGAAAGAAGAAGAACAAGAGGATATTCCCTCTCCACCAGCTATAAATATTGAAGAAGAATCTATGAATGTTGAAGGTACAAAGATTACTTTGGACACTAAAGAAAATGTATTTTAGAACTTAGAGAACATTGTTGACAATTCGGCTCTTGATGAATCGGATAGAACTAATGAAGTAGAACAAACCCAATCTATGATTGAAGAACCTAAAGAAACTGAGGTTGAAGTACCCCTTCCTACAAAAGAAGACATCAATCTTACTCTTGAGACTGGAAAGAAGAAATAATTTGGATCTTTATTTGAAGATTTAGGAAAGGAAGTTGATGATGATGATCAGTTAGAATTGATCACCTCCCTGAACAAAATTATTGGTAAAAACAAGAAGGTAAAGAATCTTGAAGGTTGTCTGAAAGACTTAACTAATAAGTTACAAGGAGTTGTAACCACACAGATTGCAGATGCAGACCCTCTTGAGAAAGCAAAGAAATTAATGAGAACCTTTGATGATGAGTTTACAAATCTATCTGAGATTGCAAACATTAAGGCACAAGTAGATTATGAGGCTGGAATGCTTTTGACTATTAGTCAAAATATCAAAGATGATGTCAATAGTCTTGATATCTATATCAAGGATTTGAGGAGACATTTGGGAATAGGAAAGTCTTTGTACATACAGTGTACAACACCAGAGCTTTTGACAGCAGAAGAAGACAAGCAAATCAAGCTAAAGGAAGCAAAGATTTAGAATGAATCAAACCTTCTTTCTAATCCTAATGTGAAGGTTAGTCTTGTTGAGAAGAATGTTTGGAAGCTATATGATGAAATTAGAATTTTGCAAGATGAGAGGAATAGAAAAATGAGGAGACTCACTCTTCTGAGAGAACATACTTTAATGAAGATAAGTGTTATTGAAGAGCAGCTAGAAGAATGTCTTACAACCAGGGTATCATTTCAAAAATTTAACTTTGAGACCCTCCAAGCATGTCAGATTGCAGCTTATGGACTGAGCACCTTACTTAATGTGGTAGATTCCATTAAGAAGTCATGGGAAAAGGAGTTAGAAGCTATAAAAGTTGATTTTGCAGATTGTGTTGCAAGCCTACCGGCTTTGAAATAAGACATTGAAGGTATAATCTTTTGTGATACAATTTTGTTAGCGTCCCTACATTATTTTGTCATTGTTGTCAAAGGGGGAGAGATATATAGAAAATTGAGAGTTATACAGAGTAGAAGATTGATAGTATTATGTATACTCTTAGGGGGAGTATTGCAATATACAATAAGTATTTTGAGGAGATATAAGGATAGCATATATCTTATACTATGGCCAATTTTGAGACAATTTTGAAATTATGTTATTGTACACTTAGCCAATTTTCTCATATGTTGCCACCAATGACAAAGGGGGAGATTGTTGGAAATTTGGCTAAAGTGAGTACATAGATGTTGTCATTATGGAAACATATGATCCTTATGAAGATCACATAAGTCAAAGAAAAAGTATGGAAGAGCACATCACAAATTTGTCTGAGTGTGAGATAGTGTACTAGGACATAGTTTTTGTTTGTGACATTCACTGGAGTAAGTTCAGTGCTTTCACACTTGAACATAGACTCTATGATGGCTAATGATGACCCATCTCAAAGTGCAAGTCATTACGGAATGTACGAAATTAGTTATGATAGTTTTACCAAAGACAGTGTGAAGTCGACAAGATAGAATATGAAGGCAGAATTGGTAAAGAGTTCAGGGATTATTTTATTTATCAAAATAATGACTTAAAAATATAAAGGGATGACATCCTAGATTTTAAATCTTAGTTAAAGATATATGGAATCCAACCATGTAAAGTTATTAGCCTTAATAACTTGTATATATGCAATTGTAATTGTAAAGAAAGTAAGTGATGAAAAAGTGATGTAACATATGTAATTGAAAAGTGAATGTAATAGTGATGATGTGAAGATAAGAGAAGCAAAGGAATATTGATACAAGCAGAATAAGGTTATGTACCTTGACCTATTTTGTATACATTGTATATTACTTGTTTGGGCAGTGGATTCATCTGGTAATCGGATTTTGTATTGACAACTCCTAACAGAGTTGAGGCTTCTAACAAGGCCTATAGTCCCTTAATCAGGACTGATACACTATATGATTGTAATAGGCTCCTAACAGGGTCAATATCCTCAATAGGATACTTTTTATTAGTGGATCTTTGTGGGTGCCATCCCCACCAGGGTTTTCCCTTGGCCAGGGTTTCCTTGAGAACAAAAAATGTGTTATGAGGTCTTTGATGTTATTTCTATGCATGTTATTTAGTTTCTTATATTATGCATGTGTGAAGATAATCTGTTATATCCATAATTGAGCAAAAGATAAAGTTTGTAGAATACTGATTCACCCCCCCCCCCTCTCAATATTCCCTATTTCTAACAATCCTATGGGGGAATATTAGTAGCCATTGTGTAGTAGTTTTTGTTGCATTCATGACTATGATTATCATTGATGTCAACACAGTGATCTGCTGAAGATTAGCAGTGAAGCAGACAATGTTTGAGTTAGTGCACTTGAGATATTGAAGATAAAGCTATGCAGAGTTGGGGAATTAATCTTTGATGTGTTATTAGATCATGGTTAAGAGCGTAGATAGTAATTATTTTATTTATGGAAGTTATAAGCATTTTAGTGGAAGTAGTGTTCAGATAGTGTTCCTGAGTAGTGGTTTGTGGAAATCGGATGATATCTCCTAATCAGGATGGAATCTGATTATGCGTAGTTATAGAGAAATTGAAGACATATTGATAGTGATGTGGATGATAGCACAAGATCTGAGGTCACACAAGTGAAGAATTATATTGATTGGAAGCTGATAGTTTTGTGTAATTTTGATGTAACATGTGGAAACTTTTATTTTGTAATTTTTATGCCAACTCATTTGTAATTACTTTAGTGTGGTATATAGGAAGGAATGTATTCCTTGTTGTAATGTGTAATTTGGAATGAAGTGATGAATGTAAGAAAAATTGTGAAAGAGGATATGTGAAATACTAAGATCTGCTATTGAGATCTGGGGAAGCTGTTGGTGCGGTTTGGCACAATCAGAGAAGGAGTATTCGATTGTTGAGGTTAGTAATCTAATGGTATTATTTTGTTGATTAATATGAAGGTTAGTTGGATAGTGAGTTCAGTTATCTTACCCTGAAGCTGTTTGGGCAGTGGGTCCTTCTGTCTTCTATAACTCCTAATAGAGTTAGAATCTTTTAGCAGAGATTCAAAATCTCCTAATAGGGATTCATATGCACTGAATTTATTTCATAAGACTCCCAAAAAAGTCCATCCTTGCACAAGGAATATTCATATTAGTGCATCTTTTGTGGGCATCATTCCCACCGGAGTTTACTCTTTGATCAAGAGGTTCCCTAGTCAACATATCTTGTGTCATTGTATTATTATGCATGTATATCTTTCTATGGTTTTTGATTACATTGCTTACATGGTTAAAATCTGAAGCTGATAAAAGTTATAATTTTCTAATAACTGATTCACCCCCCCCTCTTAGTTATCTTGGTGGACTTTACTTTCTAACAATTGGTATTAGAGCAATAGGTCCTTGAAAGAAAATTTTAACAACTTAAGGAGATCCATGGAGAATTTTAGGTTAGAAAGCCCTAAGTTTGATGGAGTAAATTTTGACATCTGGAAAGAAAAGATGAAGACACATCTATTGTGTTTAGGACTCGGTTATTGGTTGATTACAAAGAATCATAAGACAATCATTGATGAGGATAATATTGAAACGTGTACTGATGAGGAAAGAGATCTATTCATGTGTAACATACTTACTAGAGAAGCACTTTTGTCAACCCTTCCGGAAAATGAGTATAGTCAGGTAAAATATCTGAAAACATCTTATGAAATTTGGTTAGCTTTACACTACTTTTGAAGGTGATGAGCATGCAAAGAAAGTCAGATTACATAATTGTATATGTGCATTTGAAGATATAAGAATGATGGAAGATGAATTTTTTAGAAGCTATATTGGTAGAATGTTAGAGATTGTTGCAAGTATAAAATCTTGTGGAGGAATCAAGATAGAGAATGAAGTGATATGGAAAATTCTAAGGACATTTACTCCTATATTTAAGCAGACAACACAAATTATTGAACAAGTTATTCCTTGCACTACGAACTTTACAAGAGCTTCTTGGAAGATTGGAAGTAGCAAAAATGAATTTGAGGCTATCAGGAGACTTACCTAGAATGGAGATAGCATTCAGTGCACTTAGTGTTCACCTTACTTTGTCAAGAAGCATCAATGTGAGTGGAGATTATGCTAGTAGTAGTAGATCTAGAAATGAAGAAGATAGGAAGATTGAAGAAGGTATTGCCTTGCTTGTGAAGAGAGAACCAAACGGTAAGAAAAATTTTCAATCTTGGACTTGTCAAGAATATGGTCATTTTGTATCTAAATGCCCTAAGAGAGTTAAGAAGTATAGGAAGAAGTTTAATCCTAGAAGATCTAAACAATGTTACTATGCAAATAATGAAGAACTTGAAGCTAGTTTAGAGAAATCTTTGAGTGAAAGTGATATTGATAATAATGATGATATAGGATTTTTAGCAATTAAAGAAGAAAATCTTGAAATTGAAATTAAGGAAGAAAAGGCTTTAGTTTCTCAAGTAGAAAAGAAAGATGATTGGATTATAGATAGTGGTTGTTCATATTATATGACTGGAGACATGAAAAATTTCATAAAGTTTAACAATTATGATGGAGGAGTTGTTAGAGTTGGAAACAATGCACCTTGTTTGATTAAAGGTATAGGATCTATTACTCTTGATGGAAAGACTAATATTGATGATGTTTACTTTGTGGATGGTTTGAAACATAATCTTTTGAGTGTTGGAAAGTTAGTTGATAAGGGATATCAAGTTTGGTTTACTGAGAAAACTTGTGTAATTAAAGATAAAGATGGTAATTTGATTGGTACTAGATCTAGAACTAGAGGTAATGTATTTCAGTTGAATCCTACTGAGATGACATGTTTGATTACTAAGATTGATGACAGTTGGTTATAGCATAGAAGATTTTGTCATATAAACTTTGATAACATTGTGAAAGTGAGTACTACACTTGTAGTAAGAGATTTGCCTAAAGTTATGAAGCCTACTAACATGATTTGCAAAGAATGTGTGTTAGCTAAATAGATGATAAGTTCATTTCCTAGCAAGAAGTTTACAATAGCAAAGAAGTTGGAGATTTTTCATACAGACTTGAGCGGTCCTACAAGGACTAGAGGAGTCTATGGAGAAAGGTATTTTATGATTCTTGTTGATGACTTTACAATAATGATGTGGATTGCATCTTTTAAATAAAAATCTGAAGCATTTGATAAATTTAAGGTCATTAAGAATAAAGTTGAGAATGAATCTGGAATGAAGATTAAATGTTTGAGATTAGATAGAGGTGGAGAATTTAACATCTTTTGTGAAGTGAATGGTATTAAGAGATAGTTTTCAGCCCCTAGGACACCTGAACAAAATGGTATTGCAAAAAGAAGAAATAGATCAGTGACTGAAGTAGTAAGAGCTATGTTATTTGAGAATGACTTAGTGAAGATATTCTGGAGAGAAGCAATGAACACAAAAGTGTATACAATGAACAAAGTACAAATTAGAGAAGACATAGATAAGACACCCTATGAACTATTGTTTGGACATGCACCTACAGTTAAGTATTTTAGAATTTTTGGAAGCAAATGTTATATTAAAAGAGATGATGATATTGGAAAGTTTGATCCTAGAAGTGATGAAGGTATATTTCTTGGATATTCTTTGAAGAGCAAAGCTTATAGATGTTACAATAAGAGAACTAAGACTATTGTTGAGAGCGAAAATGTTAAAGTTGATGAGAAGTTCAAAATTTAGGAAAGAATGCTTGATTATGAATCAGATGAAGGAACTCATTCTACACCTAATCCTGAGACTACTGAATTATTTTATGAAACTGATAGTGATTTGTTGAATGAAAGCCACAGTGAGATCAATTAAGAACTAACACCTGAAGTAAGATCTGAGACAGTGACACCTAATAGGCATTTATCAAGGAATCATCCTGTTGAGCAAATTATTGGAAGCATAGACATAGGAGTTCAAACTCAAAATAAGGTAGAAGAACAATTATGTTTAATTTCTCAAATTAAACCTAAAACTGCTAGTGAAGCTTGTGAAGATGAACATTGGATTAAAACTATGAAAGAAGAACTAGATCAAATTGAGAAGAACAAGACATGGGAATTAGTCCCTAGACCTCAAGATAAGAATGTTATTGGAACAAATTAGGAATTCAGAAACAAGATGAATGAACAAGGAGAAGTTGTAAGGAACAAAGCGAGATTGGTATGTAAAGGATACTCACAACAAGAAGGAATTGACTATGAAGAAACTTTTGCACCAATAGCAAGAATTGAAGCAGTAAGAATGTTTTTGGCCTATGCAGCTTACAAGTAATTCAAAGTATATCAGATGGATGTGAAGTCAATATTTTTGAATGGAGAGTTGGAAGAAGAAGTCTACATTGAGCAGCCTAAAGGTTTTCCTTTAACTCAAGAAGGAGACATGGTATGTAAACTTTAAAAAGTATTATATTGACTGAAGCAAGCACCTATAACTTGGTACATGAGATTGGATAAGTATTTGTTGAGATTAGGATTTACTAAAGGAACAATAGATAGAAACTTGTATACAAAAGAAACTGAAAATGGCTTGTTGGTTGTTGTTATATTTGTTGATGATATTATCTTTGGAGGAGAAGATGAAGATAGTGATAATTTTGCAGATGAAATGAAGATTGAATTTGAAATGAGTATGATTGGTGAGATGAAATAGTTTTTAGGATTGTAGATAACACATAACAGTGATGGTATCTTTGTAAGTCAGACAAAGTACTTGAATGATTTATTGAAGAGATTTGGAATGGAGAACTGTAAACTAGTTGGAACACCTATGGTAACTGGACATAAGTTATCTAGTACAGATGAGACTCCTATAGTAGAATAGAAGAAGTACAGATCTATGATTGGAGGATTGCAATACTTGACTCATACAAGACCTGATATAGCACATTCAGTTGGAATAGTAGCAAGATTTCAAGTTGAACCTGGAGGATCACATTAT
Source organism: Chamaecyparis obtusa (assembly GCA_027943335.1). Taxonomy (NCBI): domain Eukaryota; kingdom Viridiplantae; phylum Streptophyta; class Pinopsida; order Cupressales; family Cupressaceae; genus Chamaecyparis; species Chamaecyparis obtusa. The sequence goes on from BSBK01009759.1 coordinate 125,012, forward strand.
GCAGTAGTAAAGAGGATACTAAGGTACTTAAGAGGCACAATTGAGTATGGATTGTGGTGTGAAAAATCTAATGATTTTACTCTATGTGCATATACAGATGTTGATTGGGGAGGTAGTGTTGATGATAAAAAGAGCACCAGTGGAGGAGCATTTTACCTTGGAGGAAGATTAGTATCTTGGCTAAGCAAGAAGAAGAATTGTATTTCACAAAGCATAGTAGAAGTAGAGTATGTAGCAGCAGAAAACAATTGTAACCAGATAATTTGTGTTGGTACTCCTCTTCTTGCTACTTGTAGATTTACACTCTGATTGATAAATAATGTCATTGACTCTATCACCACTCCAAACTCTGCAAGGAAAAGGGCCAATTAACAAGGATGAACTAGGATCCTCCTACACTTTGAGCCTTGATGCTCAGGTGGGTGTACTTTGATTCTCTTCTTAAAGGAATCACTAAATATTACACATTTATACCCTTGACAAACTGATTTAAAGATTTTATCATTTATATTTGTGATTGATGATGATGAATTGCTTCCAAAGAATAGATCAGTTTCTTAACCTAGGGCATAGAGTCGCCAACAATACACATCAACTGAAATCCCAACTCCAACACACCCAAATCAAGAATAAGTGTTTTTTCTATTATTACTCTCCAATCTCATACCTAGACATTAGATTCTCATTCAACCATGGATTCTCTGAAACTACCTTTAAGGATTTAATCCTGACTTTGGCAAGAACTCAAAGATATTTTCGCAATATACTTTGTATACCATACATTAACTCACTTTGTGACATTAATATATAAGAATGTGGGGTCAGAGTAAGAAGACACTCATAAATTTGAGACTGGGATTCAAGTGCATTTTCATTAAAATTTACAAAATCAATACATAGCAAAGTGACAAAATGCTAAGGAAACAAAACCCAAAATCTGAGCTCTCCTTATTCAATTGCTTGAGTGACCATCAACAACCTTTACCAATATAATACGCTACAATATATATCCACTAATCATCTTGGGATCCCAAAAATATCAGGATGCATCAAGCTTCAGATGACTAGGGAAGGGTTAGGGCTTGCAACCACCTCACCAACCAAATTATTGCAGGGGAGGAAACCAAGCAATCTAAGGAAAAATAGATCCAAGAATGATCTGTATTCATGATTTTATCTTAGACTGGTATATAAGGATAGGAAACCATCAATTTTACTCTCTATCCTATTTACTTGCAGCACCACTTGAGTAAGAGCTTCACCCACCCCATGGCATAGACATCCCTAGCAGTCAATAAACACCCCTGGACCATGCTGCACCAGTGAACAAAATCAAATCATGTAGATTTAGCTACCCATGCATTAAATAATGGTCCTCTATCCTTGAAAAACCCTCTGAATTATTCAAATCCTTGGTCACAATGGTCAGACAGGTAGGTTTGAAATGTGATCATCGATTACAACTTTTCTCGGTAGATTGGGTGGTGCATACAATTCTTCAATAGTCTTTGATCTTCATTAAAGAGACAAATTGATGATGGTCATTAAACTTGTGCCCCACTAGAAAATATCTGTCACCATCTAGCTCGACCAATGAAAAGCAAGAACGATAGATCCACCTGATACAGGACCCACCGCATCGTCAAGCCTTATATGCTGGAAGATCGGACGGTTGTCACATGATCATGAAGGGGAAAAAATTCCTTACAGATATGTGACAGCCATCTAATTAAAAGGAGACTAACCCTCTTAATCAGATGCTGAAACATTAGGAAAATTAACTGCTGGGGCCCAGAAAATTAAGGCATCAGGACTTAGAACTTAGGAAAATATTGTCATCCCTAGGTGACAAAGACATTAGAGAAGCGGCTCCACCTGACGAAAAAAATAACATGTGCTTTTAAAGGTTTTAAGTCATTCCAAAAAGGTAACGAAGAAACATAGTAGGCGAAGGGTTTTTATACTTAGCCTATTTTTTTGGACCCTTTAAAAATGAACAAACCCTAACTTCCTGCAGACCTTAAAACTTGAATAACTCACAATTTTCTACAAGTAAACACATGCGCCCTAGGATGAAAATTGAATACACCATGAAGAAACACAGGTTAAGGGCTCAAGCCATGAAACACTGCAAACCTTCCTTGCAAACTAAGACAAGTATGTAGCAAGACAAGACAACTTCCAAGATTTAAAACAAGGAAAAAGGCCATTTTGTTGAAATTTTTTTCATTGACATGAAAATGGCCTAACAATTTGGATGAAACAAATGCTAAAGGATATTGGAGTAAACTTTGTTGAGCTTGTTGTTATACATTGTGATAACACTAGCACAGTTAGTATGTCTAAGAACCCTGTGTTACACTCTAAGACAAAGCATATAGAGATAAAGTATCATGTAGTAAGAGAGAAAGTAGTAGAGAAAGAAGTCAGACTTGAGTACATAAACACAAAGGAGTAGATTGCAAACATATTTACAAAACCTTTGCCGAAGGATACATTTGAGTATCTGAGAGGTGTGCTTAGGGTTATGCCCCAACCTACTTTTGAGAAGTGATGCAGATTATTGCATCCGTCCAGTGGTATATGAGCCCTATCTTTCTTCTAGACTAGATGTTGGCACTTCCTCTATGGGGGAGTATGTGTATCTAAGCTGAGTCATGAGGACTCTAGTGAATGTATTTTCTGAACAGTGTCTTTTGACATTGGAGTTATTGTTGACATAATCATGCAATTTATGTCATTGATGTCAATGGGGGAGAAGTGTACATGAAAAACCAATTGTACCATCTATTGGAGAGAATTGAATGGGAAAACAAAGCAACATTTGATTGATGAAGAGGACTTGAAAATATTTTCAGAGCAGCAGTGTTGCAGAGTTGGATTTATTGAACTTGGATATTTTTCATCTATGTTGACATCAACACCAATGGGGAAGATTGTTAGTAATGATTGCTGAATATATCCTATGGGGGAGTATTAGCATCCATTCTGTAGTAGTTTTTGTTACATTCATGACAGTGATTGTCATTGATGTCAACATAGTGATCTACTGAAGATTAGCAGTCAAGCAAACAGTGTTTGAGTTAGTGCACTTGAGATATTGAAGATAAAACTATGAAAAGTTGTGGAATTAATCTTTGATGTTTTATTAGATCATGGTTAAGAGTGTAGATAGTAATTATTTTATTTATGGAAGTTATAAGCATTTTAGTGGAAGCAGTGTTTAGACAGTGTTCCTAAGTAGCGGTTTGTGGAAATCAGATGATATCTCCTAATCGGCATGGAATCTAGTTATGTGTAGTTAGAGAGCATTTGAAGACATGTTGATAGTGATTTGGATGATAGCACAAGATCTGAGGTCACACAAGTGAAGAATTATATTGATTGGAAGCTGACAGTTTTGTGTAATTTTGATGTAATGTGTGGAAACTTTTATTTTGTAGTTTGTATGCAGACTCATTTGTAATTACTTGAGTGTGGTATATAGGAAGGAATGTATTCCTATTTTTAATGTGTAATTTGGAATGAAGTGATGAACGTAAGAAAAATTGTGAAAGAGGATATGGGAAATACTGAGATCTGGTATTGAGATCTGGAGAAGCATTTGGTGCGGTTTGGCACAATCAGAGAAGGAGTATTCGATTGTTGAGGTTAGTAATCTAATGGTATTATTTTGTTGATTAATATGAAGGTTAGTTGGATAGTGAGTTTAGTTATCTTACCTTGAAGCTGTTTGGGCAGTGGGTCCTTCTATCTTTTGTAACTCCTAACAGAGTTAGAATCTTTTAGCAGAGATTCAAAATCTCCTAACAGGGATTCATATGTACTGAATGTATTTCATAAGACTCCTAATAGATTCCATCCTTTCACAATGAATATTCATATTATTGCATCTTTTTTGGGCATCATTCCCATCGGGGTTTACTCTTTGATCAGAAGGCTCCCTAGTCAACATATCTTGTGTCATTGTGTTATTATGCATGTATATATCTTTCTATGGTTGTTGATTACATTTCTTATATGGTTAAAATCTGAAGTTGATAAAAGTTATAATTATCTGATAATTGATTCACCCCCCCCCCCTCTCAATTATCTTGGTGGACTTTACTTTCTAACAAAATCGTGTTGAAATATCCATTCATTGACCTAAATCAAGTTCCTTCTCTCTCACTTCCTTCATTACATAATCACTTTTGGAGTATATTCTAAAGTCCTTGAATGCAAGCAAATGTAAGTCAATAACACCAAATATATCACTTAGAAGTCTTGTGAAGAGTCTTCGTGATTTTAAGTGATATATTTGGTGTTATTGACTTACATTTGCTTGGATTCAAGGACTTTAGAATATACTCCAAAAGTGATTATGTAACAAAGGAAGTGAGAGGGAAGGATCTTGATTTAGGTCAATGGATATTTCAACATGATTTTGGACAAGATCTTGACATGAGGGGATGGGTGTGGATGGGGGGATGGGGGGTGTATTGGTCAATGTGATCTTCTCGTGAAGACACAGTCTAGTGTTTATATTATTAAACTCTCTACTCAATGTAACATTGATATATAGGAAAAACATTCTTTGATTGGTATTATAAGTTTTGATCAACCCATGTACTGATTATATTGTTTTGAAGTCTTAAAATCAAAGAATTTTAGTCCTTTTATTGACTGTTCATGTAAAGTGCTTGACGTGCAAACAATCTTTGTCTTGAAGAACCAATGATTTCCTAGGCTCTGTCACATAGTTGGCAAGCAATGATGTATTTAATATTTCTAAAGTTCTTCAAAAGGCTTAAACTCACCAAGCAATAAACTTTTAATTCTTTACAAATAGTCACTTTTCTTCTCATGAAGACAAAGTCTAGTGTTTATATTATTAAACTCTCTATTCAATGCAACATTTATAGGAAAAGAATTCATTGATTTAAACCTAGGGCATCATTGATTGGTATTATAAGTTTTGATCATTACATGTAATGATTATATTGTTTTGAAGTCTTAAAATTAAATAGATTCAGTCCTTTTATTGACTGTTCTTGTACAGTGCTTGGTGTGCAAACAATCTTTGTTGGAAGATATGTCCCTAACTCACATTTTCACTATTGGGATTCAATGCCACTGTGTGAAAGGTGAATTAAGGAAATGCTTTATAAGAGTTCAAAAGCTCAGAGTTGGGAAGGTTAGTTTTCTTCTTGAACAATGATGCCCTAGGTTGAAATCAATGAATGCTTTTCCTATCAATGTTGCATTGAATAGAGAGTTTAATAATATAAAAACTAGACTATGTCTTCATGAGTAGATCACATTGCTCAATACACCCCTCTTTATAAGAGTTCAAAAGCTCAGAGTTGGGAAGGTTAGTTTTCATTTTGAATAATGATGCCCTAGGTTGAATATTTTGTATGTATTCAACCAGACAAGTTGAAACTCGACTACAATAGTAGACAAAAACCATGTGGGATTAAGTTGTTGGATGAATTGGGCCCTTAGATTTCATGGGTTTTCCATATATTCCTTTTATTGACTGTTCCTGTATAGTGCTTGGCGTGCAAACAATCTTTGTCTTGAAGAACCAATGATTTCCTAGGCTATATCAAATAGTTGGCAAGCAATGATGTATTAAATATTTCTAAAGTGCTTCAAAAGGCTTAAACTCACCAAGACTCTTCACAAGACTTCTAAGTGATATATTTGGTGTTATTCACTTTCATTTTCTTGGATTCAAGGACTTTAGAATATTGACTTACATGGAGGGTGTATTGGTGCAGGGCACCTAGGCCATTCAATTTTTCTTTGGGAATTGAGTTCTATATTTTGTTTTTGTTTTTAATAAAGGATGTCTTATAAATTATTAGACCATCCTATGGTTTGGTTTTAGTCCTTCTTGTGTGGAGGTATGTATAGTAGAAGAAGACAATGTATTGAACTACCAAGAAATGAACTTTTAATTCTTTACAAACAGTCACTTTTCTACTCGTGAAGACACGGTCTGGTGTTTATATTATTAAACTATCTATTCAATGCAACATTTATAGGAAAAGCATTCATTGATTTCTACCTAGGGAATCATTGATTGGTATTATAAGTTTTGATCATTCCATGTACTTATTATATTATTTTGAAGTCTTAAAATCAAATAATTTCAATCCTTTTATTAACTGTTCCTGTACAGTGCTTGGCAGACAAACAATCTTTGTTGGAAGATGTGGCCCTAACTCACATTTTCACCATTGGGATTCAATGCCACTGTGTGAAAGGTGAGTTAAGGAAATGATTTATAAGAGTTCAAAAGTTCAGAGTTGGGAAGGTTAGTTTTCTTTTTGAACAATGATGCCCTAGGTTAAAATCAATGAATGCTTTTCCTATCAATATTGCATTGAATAGAGAGTTTAATTATATAAACACCAAACTGTGTCTTCACAAGCATATCAAATTGACCAATACACCCCCCTTTATAAGATTTCAAAAGCTTAGAGTTGGGAATGTGACATAAGAGGAGGATGGGGAGAGAGGCCAAAGGCACACCCTAACCAGATCCACCCTACTCAACAACATGTGGAAGCAACAACAACACAAGTGGGAGAGAGAAATGTAGGATCATTCATATATTATTCTTCAAATAGATTCATATGTGCCAAGCTATAAGGGCTTCCCATTTTTAGCCAGATATTACAATCAAGTATAGAAGTCCTCAAACATGCAAGGATTTGTAGATAATCTCTAATCTTCTACATTCTATCTTCTATGAAAACTTGCTCCCTAGGCTCTAACCAAACAACTACATTTATACAAGAGGCTACTGAGCTGAGTAAACCTTCAGATCCACAATCAATGGAAGGGATGACTAGATCTAGGTCCACATGCTTCCCAATAATGGATACCAATAATAAATTTGTGACCCAAATTAAATGCACAAGTCGGCCTCAATAGAAACTCAAAAGAAACCCATCGATAAGAAAATCCAATTGAGCACTAGACAAGCATCACTGAGCACCAGGGAAAATAATTAAGCACTAGAGAGATAACCAACCAACACCGGTGAACAAAGGAAACTGAGCAACACCGAACCAACTCGGTCAAAGCAGGAACTGAGCAACACAGACAAAATGCAAATATGTTTTTGGTGACACGGGATTGCCAAGGGCCTGAGATGCTCCTACATCAGACACCTAGAGTTATTTTGAAATGATTTTCTGAATAATTCAATAGGTACGATCTGAGCTGCATCCAACTCAAACTGTGAAATCCATGAACTGTCTTCAATTGATCTATTCTTCCACTTTACCAGATATTCCATATACTATTTTCCTCTTGTACTTATGCCAATTCTTTGCTCCAAAATATGCCCAACTTCTTTTGTCTGCTTCTTAGGATATTCTATCAGTACTGCTATCTCTTCATTAGGTTCATGATACTCATACAAATCAAAAATGTTGAATATAGGTGATATATCCATGTCATCAGGTAACTCAATATCATATGCATTTCCACTGTCAAATTTCTTCAATATCTTGCAAGGTCCAAACTTCTTCATTTTCAGTTTCCCATATGTTCCAACAAGAAATTGACCTTTCTTCAAATGAACCATCACTTCATCACCAACATCAAAAGTCTTATGTCTCCTTGATCTATCAAGTCTTTCTTTGTATTTTTGATTACTCTTTTCTAGCTTAAGTTTCACATCTTCATGCAATGTCTTTATATACTCAACAAATTTTACTCATTTAGCACTTCTCTTTCTTTCATCATCAATGTCTCTCAAATTAGATATACCTCTCGGTTGTATGCCATTTATAGTCTCAAAAAGTGTTTTCCTAGTACTCCTATTCACTAAATTATTGTATGAAAACTCTACTTGTGCCAACACAGAATCTCAATTACTCGGTGTGACTCCAACTAAACATCTCAAAAGATTTCACAAACTTTTGTTCACAACCTCTGTCTGTCCATTAGTTTGTGGGTGAAATGTAGAGCTATATTTTAACTCAGTGCCAAACTTTCTCCAAAGAGTCTTCCAAAAGTATTTACTGTCTTGGTTAGAGATAATACTCCTCAGTAATCCACGCAATCTAACAATTTCCTTAAAGAAAAGATCTTCTACATGTGTTGCATCTGATGTATTTCTACAAGGTATAAAATGTGCCATTTTAGAAAATCTATCCATGACAACAAATATAGAATCATTACCTCTTACTATCTTTGGTAAGCCAAGAACAAAATCCATACTGATGTCAATCCAAGGTTTCTTAGGTACAGTAATCAGTTTATACAATCCAATATTTTGACTCACTCCTTTTGCAACTTGACAAACTCCACAACTTTTCACAAATTTCTGAATATCTTTATACAACTATGGCCAAAAGTATTTCTCCTTAACCAAATTCAATGTCTTATCAACACCAAAATGTCCAGCCAAACCACTACTACATTTCTCCTTTATCAGATTAGTTCTCATTGGTCCTCTTAGTATACACAACTGACTACCTTTAAACAACATACCTTCTTGAATAAAATATTCTTGCCATTTAGTACTTGGTTGATCTTGAATAGGTGCTCTGCACTTTCTCCATGGCTCAAAAAAATTAGGCTCAACTTCATAAGAATCTCTCATTTCATCAAAACCAAGAAAATTCAAATTTTCATCTCGGTCATCAAAGATCTCCTTCTACTCAATGCATCAACAACTCGGTTAGTGACTCCACTCATGCTTTATCACAAATGTATAACTCTGCAAGTACTCAACCCATTTCATATGTCTCTGATTCAATGTATTTTGACTACCCAAATACTATAAAGCCTTATGATCGGTATACAACACAAATTCACTCAGTATCAAATAATGTCTTCATTTCTTCAGTGATTGAACAATAGCATAGAATTCTTGATCATACACAAAATATTTTCTTCTTGCATCATTCAACTTTTCACTAAAGAAAGCAATAGGTTTACCTTCTTGACTTAACACAACTCCAATTGCACTTCCACTTGCATCACATTCCACCTGAAATACCTTATTGAAATCAAGCAATGCCAAAACAAGAAATTCAACAACCTTATGCTTTAGAGTCTCAAAACTTTTGTTAGCTCCATGTGTCCACTTGAATTCTCTTTTGTCTCCTCTCATAGTCTCAATCATAGCATTACAAATTGAATTGAAATTCCTTATAAACTTTCGGTAAAAACTTGCCAAACCATGAAATGATCTTACCTCACTAGCATTCATAGGTGTAGGCCAATTCAAAATAGCTTCAACCTTTTTAGGATCCACCTTCAAACCATCAACTGAAATTACAAATCCTGAATACACAATCTCCTCTTTCATGAATGAACATTTTTTCAAATTTATCAGCAACTTTTTTTCTTTCAACCTCTGCAAAACTTGTCTAACATGCAACAAATGTTCTTCTCTAATCTTACTAAATATCAGAATATCATCAAGATATACAATCACAAAATTACCCAAGAATTTCTTCAAAACTTCATTCATCAACCTCACAAAATTACTCAGTGCATTCGTTAAACCAAAAGGAATAACCAACCACTCATACAAACCTTCTTTTGTCTTGAAAACAGTCTTCCATTCATCACCTTCTATGATTCTGATCTAATGATACCCACTTTGCAAATCAATTTTGGTAAAATACTTTGCTCCAATCAAGGTGTCCATTATGTCATCCATTCTCGGTATAGGAAACCTATACTTCATAGTTATCTTCTTGATTGTTCTAGAATCAGTACACATTCACCATTCTCCATCCTTCTTAGGTGCCATTACAAAAGGTACTACACAAGGACTCAAACTTTCTCTGATCAAACCTTTCTCTAGAAACTCTTGAATCTGTCGCTTCAATTCCTAATTCTCGGTAGGTGTCAACCGATGAGGTGTCTTATTTGGTAAACTAGCTCCATGGATTAGATCCATGCAATGATCAATGCTTCTCTTCAGTGGAAAACCATTAGGTACATTATCAAAAATGATTTCATTGTACTCATTGAGTAACTTATCAATCTCCTCAGGAACACTCTCCTCTATTTTCTTACTTGATTTGTTAGGAATCATAGCAAAACATACATCATTCTTCTTCAAATCCTTAACAAACTTTCTTCCTTCCATCAAGAAAACTTCAAGAGATGTGCAAACATTACTAACAGGTTCTTCCATCAAAGGTAACAAGACCTATCTTCTTCCATTAACCCAAATAGTATATTTATGTAATCCCCCATCATATATAGCATGTCTATCATATTGCCAAGGTATACCCAACAAAATATGACAACAATCCATAGGCATGATATCACATAACACTTTATCATAGTACTTTCTAATTTTCAAATTCACATAACATTGTTCTCTTACCAAGAGTGTATGCTCATCCTTGATCCATGAAATCTGATAGGGCTTCGGATGTTCCAACCTTTTCAACTGGAACTTTGTGACCATTTCCTCAAATGCCAGATTCTCTAAGCTACCACTGTCAATAATTACCTTCCAAACTTTGTCAAAAACTCTACATCTAGTCTTGAACAAACTTTTCCTTACCAGATCTTCATTTTTACTTTCATTCCAAAGTGCTCTCCTTACCATAAATTTATTTTCCTTCTCAGGTTCATTCAATGACTCTTCTTGCACCAAAGCATTTCTACTATTACCAACCTTCTTACTTGCATGTGTACACTCAAAAGATCTATCTCCTTCTTCTCCAAAATTGTAACAAGTTCCTCAGAAACTTCCTCTGCTATAACCACCTCGGTAGTTACTATCTCTACCTCTAGATGAACTTTCACCTTTCCACTTGGTCTTTCCTTCATCTAGATTTAGTTTTTCAAGTTTAGATTTGTTGTTTTCACCATAAGATCTACCTCTTCCTCTAGGGAATCTACCACCTCAAACTCTTTGTCTTTTCTCATGTCTTTTGTTCAATTTCTCCTTAGCTTTCAATGCAAATTGATAAGCCTATTCAATATTCTCCAATTTAACCATATTGATTTCTTCTTGGATGGAAACTCTAAAACCATTTAGGTATCTAGCAATTCTTTCCACATCATCTTCATCATGTCTAGATCTGATATCTAATCTATAGAATTCCTCAGTATACTCTTTTACCAAGCTATCTTTCTACCTCAAACTTTGCATTCACCTAACTAGGTTAATCTGATAATCACAAGGTAAGAACTTTCCTTTTAATTTATTCACCATTTTATTCCATACCTTGATTTTTTCTTTGCCTTTCCTCTTTTTGTCCAACTACAGATGATCCCACCATGAGGATGCATGACTTTTCAACTTCATGCTTGCAATTTTCACTTTCTTATCTTCAAGTACATTTTCATACTCAAAGTACTTTTCCATCTCAGTGATCCAATCCACCAATTCATTAGAATCCAATTTTCCACCATACTCAAGAGGATTAAAATGTGGTGTAGACTTCAGACTTGTCAAAGCCTTCAAGAATATTTCCTCACCTTGATCCATCATAGGTGCAAGTTCTACATTCTCTTGTTCTTCCTCAACTTCATCATCACTAACATCTTCAAGATGTCTTCCTCTTCTTTGGGCTATTTCAACAACTTCTAATCTAGTAGAAAGTTGTCTCAACATGTCTACCAATCCTGGATCCCCATCTCGCCTCCCATGAACCATCTTGAAAACCCTCTGCAATTGCAGGCTAGATCATAATCTTCCACCACAAAATAATTCAACTAGGGCTTCTCAAGAAGGAACCTTCAAATCTAGATTTGAAAACCTAGATCTAGATCTCACCTCGCTCTAATACCACCTGACGCAAGAGGAGGATGGGTAGAGGGGCCAAAGGTACACCCTAACTAGATCCACCCTTCTCAACAACATGTGGAAGCAACAACAACACAAGTGGGAGAGAGAAATGCAGGATCATTTATATATTATTCTTCAAATAGATTCATACATGTTAGGCTGTAAGACCTTCCCAGTTTCAGCTAGGTATTACAGTAAAGTACAAAAGTCCTCAAACATGTAAGGATCTACAAATAATCTCTAATCTTCTACCTTCTATCGTCTATGAAAAATTTCTCCCTAAACTCTAACCAAACAACTACATTTATACAAGAGGCTACCGAACTAATTCAGCCTTCAAATCCATAATCAATGGAAAGGACGACCAGATCTAGGTCCACACTCTTCCCAATAATGGTACCAACATTAAATCTATGATCCAAATTAAATGCACCAGTCAGCCTCAACAGAAACTCAAAAGAAACCCATCGGTAAGAAAAGCCAACCGAGTGCCAAACAAGCATCACTAAGCACTAGGGAAAATAACTGAGCACCAGAGAGATAACCGACCAACACCGACAAACAAAGAAAATGGAGCAACACTGAACCAACTCGATCAAAGAAAGAACCAAGCAACACAGACAAACTTCAAATATGTTTTGGTGACACCAGATTGCCAAGGACCCAAGATGCTCCTGCATTAGAAGGTTAGTTTTCATTTTTAACAATGATGCCCTAGGTTGAATATTTCATATGTATTCAACCAAACAAGTTGAAACTTGACTGCAGCAGTAGACAAAAAACTATGTGGGATCAATTTTTTGGATGAATTGGGCCCTTAGAGTTCATGGGATTACCATATATTAACAAAAACTTAAGACTGTTACAACCAGATAAACACACGTACAGAATTTCAAATCAAAGTAGATTTTCAAAGAGTAAACACAAGTAAAACCTACTAACTCATTAACACACCAAACCAAGCAATGAAATAGTAGAAAATGAAAATTTACTTACCACCTTCAACCACTAGTTTGAACTTACTTACATACACGCGCTAGTGTCGATGCAGTGTGTAACTTCCCACCTTATACTGCCTCCTTCAGCACTCCTTTTCTCGCAACCTATGTCAAAATGAAATAAAATGAAATGTGCCGGTAGGCGGGATACATGTATAAAATTTGACATTTTTTTTACTTCTATTCCCATGTTGGTTAGAATTACGACCATGCTTTAGGGTCGTAATTCCGACCAACACAGGAATAGAAGTAAAAAAAATCAAAATTTTCTTCCATAAACCAACCATGGAAAATAATTTTATAGCTTGGTCAGAAATGTTGGTCTAAAAAGTGGGTAAAATGTACTAGTGAGATTTGTGGGGGTTTCCTTTGTGTTCAAAGTCTCATTTTAGTGTGACACCACAACTATGGAGGTATTTTTTGCTACAAGGTGTGGGGTGGGTTTTATCAAGTCCACAGGCTACGACATATGGTTTACCCTCTCAAGGGAGTCCTTATTTTTGAGATATGGTGTTAGGATTTCATCAATACTCTACAAGGGTATGATATTGGAGGAAATTATTTTAACAAGACTTTGCATGTGGAGGCTAAGAGCAGAAATTCTAAGGTCAAAAAAAGTTAATGGTTTCTTTGAAAGAAGCCAATATAGACTAATTCTAGTGATTCACCTAGATTTAGTTGTGAAGGATGTAAATTACCTAAGGACTCATGCTTTAATTTGAAATTTCTTAGGAATTCATGTTTCTTTTCCCTTTCTAGAGTTGTGGGTTCATTGGAACTAGAACCCTGAAGGGGATTTTCAATTTGATGAAGTTTATACTAAGTTAAGGTGGTCAGACACAAGAGTTTTTATATTCAAATAAATTTTTAGCAAAAATATCATAATTAATTATTTACTTGGAAAAAAATACAAAAAAATATACATCACATCCAAACATGAGTCTACTACTTATATCTAGAATCTTATAAAAAGATATTGTCATTTGATTTTGTTTAATGTTCTCGGACATACACCTAATTGTTATATGTTTAGTTCTTATTGATAGACTTGTTGAAAAATAGCTATAACTTTCAAACTGTATAACATTTTTGAAATCCAAAACATGTGTCACATTCTACGCTTTTCCTACTACAAGAAAAATAAAATAAAAATTCAATTTGATAAAGTTTAGACTAAGTTAACGTGGTCAGACACAAGAGTTTTTGTATTCTGAAAAAGTTGTAGAAGAAAAATCATAATTAATTATTTACTTGGAAAAAAATTACAAAAAAATATTTGCCACATTCAGCATGAGTCTACTACTTATATCTAGAATCTTGTAAAAAAAAATTATCATTTGATTGTGTTTAAGGTGGTCAAACATACACCTACTTCTTATTTTTTTCTTGAAATTTTTGTAGTACTACATTGAAATTAAAAATTTTCAACATATAGAATAATAGTTTTTCAAAAAAGGCCTAGTATCTTAGAAACTAGATTCAATTTTCTACAGATTCTCTTCTTACATATTTTTTATATAATATTTATAACTTGTTCAAATTTTTATGTCAACTTGCCTAAACCTGATTTTTTGAATTGTCATGATTGCCACTTAAGGGCCTAGTTTGGCATACCATGATCCTGCACATACCCAAATCTCTTCATCTAGTGGTGTAAAATTGGATTTTATTTGATTGAGGAGATCCCATCTAGGGTCCCAGTGTGGGTAAGACTTCCTTGGCTCTTCTTGGAATCCTAGCCAAAGGATATCATGCATATGATAGCATAAATTTTGTGAAAGTTGGTGGATCCATCATTGTAGATGATGAATAAAAGGGTGATTTCTTGACCTCATATCTATGTTGTACTTGATTTGAATAAACTATTACAAGATATAATTAAAATTTGGGTTGGATCCACCTCATGGGTGCAACATCTTGATTATGAATCTCTACCTTTCTAATATCATATATTCCATGAGTATGGACATCTGCATAAAAAATGTATGAAATCTAGTTCTATAGGGACTCCTTCAAGAGATGCTCCATCCAATAAAGACCCTCATGTGTAACTAATGAAGGAAAGAGGACATGTGCAAGTGACAGAAGGATAAAATGATAAAGAAGTATTTATGCCAAGCCTCGAATACGAATAGAGGGTTGAAGAGAAAACTCAAGAACAAGTAGTCTGAGAGGCTTTCTAACTACTTTGACATCCTAGAATATTTTGATAAAGATTTTATGAACCCAAAATGTATGCATGCAAGTACCAAGCTATTGGAATTAGAATAGATGGAGGTTAAGGTGGTTGAGAATCATATTAACTTTCAAGGGGAGGACATGTTGGCTCAAAAGGAAATTGATCAGCCCATAGGTGATCTATGTGATTTGGGTTTGTCCAAAACAAAGGAAACACTCAAGGATATGACTTGAAGTGAGTGTCATTGATCTAAGGGATGGTAGTAAAACTCAACCAATTCTTGGTTTCAAATAAAATAATTTTAAAATGAATATCCTAGAGAAGTTTACTAAGGTTAGAAAAAAGAAAGATCAAGAGAATAATAAATTGATGAAAGATAATTTACTAGAATCATGGGTTGTTAAGACCACTGATTCCCACTTTTCTAACTCTTAGATATGATAAATTTATCATGAATGTAAGGGGTTGAACAACAATCCTAGAAAAAAGGTTGTTAGGGAATTTACAATAGTTCATTCTCAAAATGTGCTAATTATTCAGGAATTCAAGTTATTTATGGAAGGCATGGCTAACATTTCTCCCAAGCTCTGGTGGGGGGGGGAAACTGAAATTTAATTGGTGCCTAAGAAAATGCTAAAGGGATTTCCCACCTATGAGATATTCATAAGCTCATTCCTTGTAGGTGGATTTTTAATAGGTATTCTCTTTCAATGATCACTTCTAGTTTTGACACTAGAGAAATACTCTTGTTTACCAATGTTTATTCTCCAAGTAACTTTGTTGGGAAGACTGGATTTATGACTCATGCATTAGATATGTGAGATATTTTAATTCTCTTTGTCCTTGGATTTTGGTAGGAGATTTTAATGCAATCACTAGTTTGGAGGAGAAAATAGGAGGAATTGAACTTGGCTTGATTCATCCTCATATTTTCTTAAAGAGAATAAGATCCTTATGCATTTGGTTAATATTAAGTCATGGAACTGTGAGTTCACTTGGTGCAATATGGGGTATAGAGAAGATTTTATTATTGATATTATGTTTACTTTGTCATTAATTTAAAACTGATCCATCCAACATTGTCCAAATGCTTCAAAATTTGGTTCATAAGTATTATGTGGTAAACAAGCAAAATGCTCATAATCCAAAGCAATCTATTCTTGTTCTGGAAGTATCAAGAAACTTTTTGGGTATAGAACGGAGATAGTGGCTAAGTTTTTTGGTTCAGACCTATCTTGAGGGTAATCCTTACCATTTCCATTTTAAATATTTTGTTTGAGACAAGTTTTTGGTCTTGGCCTATCTGTTGGTTCCATATATTACCGATGGATCAGCTACACATGGTATGACCTTTTGTGGGATGATTAATATATTGGAATATGGTTGCAATCAATAAAATTACATGCTCTAGCTATTTTAGCTAACATGTATTTATTTAAATGCTACTTCACATTTTACTATACTTATGGCCAACTTAGTCTTTTTTTTTTAAAGGAAAAAAGTTTTGGCTGACTCAGTCATATTTTTGAAAAGAAACTTTTTTTTACATAATTGGGATATGGTTGAAAAAGTATTTGTACTAAGTATCATTTTTTAATGAAAAAGGAACATTGTAGAAGATTTATATTTTTTAGATACAAGTTGAATCAATACTTAGATCAGAGTGTAGTATACCCAGATGAGTTATTCATTCTAGTTCAAATTACTCTATACTATGTAATGAATTTTGGGTTGTAAGCAAGTATGTATCTGACATTAAAACCATCTTAAATTATGTTTTATATCTTTCTACTCTAGCAGTGAGCCTCTATTAGTGAGTTTGGAGCAATAAGATCACTTTCTGTAATCATCACATATATACAATGAAGTGTTTTCATGAGTTAATTATCACTATCATTTTTCCCAGTTGGGTTTTCCACATATAAAATGTTGGTGTTATTATCTTTTTGGGTCTTTTGATTGCATGAATTAAATTGAATGTTTAACCTCATTGATTAATTTCTTAAAGAAGAGAATTTTTTTATGTAGGCTTATTCACCCCCTTCCCCCTCTCATCCTCTTGAGTGTGTTCAACAATTGGTATCAGAGCAAGGTTCCTCTACTTTAAGCTTAATTGCTTGAGGTTGATTTGGAAGTCATGTAAACCATGTTTGAAGAAAACCTAAATGATATATATGATTGGGGTATTGCATTTGTGATGAGGATGGTGAAGTTGAAACTCTTTAGAAGAAGAGTTGAAATCTACTTTGGCTAATCTGGATTCTACCAAATTCAAACTAAGGAAGGTTTAAGACAAAATTATATTTCAGAAATTCTTTTGGAAGATGCAAAAGGGGATATTGTTCAGATCTTGATAAAAAATTAAAAGACAAGTCTTATGTTTTCTCCAAACTTGAAGAATAATTGTAGGCTTATTCACCCCCTTCCCCTTCTCATCCTCTTGAGTGTGTTCAACAATTGGTATCAGAGCAAGGTTCATCTACTTTAAGCTTAATTGCTTGAGGTTGATTTGGAAGTCATGTAAACCATGTTTGAAGAAAACCTAAATGATATACATGATTGGGGTATTGCATTTGGGATGAGGATGGTGAAGTTGAAACTCTTTAGAAGAAGAGTTGAAATCTACTCTGGCTAATCTGGATTCTACCAAATTCAAACTAAGGAAGGTTTAAGACAAAATTATATTTCAGAAATTCTTTTGGAAGATGCAAAAGGGGATATTGTTCAGATCTTGATAAAAAATTTAAAGACAAGTCTTATGTTTTCTCCAAACTTGAAGAATAATTGTACAAACTAAAAAATGAACTAGCAAAAGCCAATGAATAGATTGAAAAAGGGTTAAAATTGAAAGGTGGAAAGGAAGTTCTTGATGTTTTTCTAAGTTCACAAGGACATAATTGCGACAAAGTAGGTTTGGGATTTGAAGATGAAAACAAATCAAATAATAAGGTAGCAAAAAAAACTAATTATTTTCATCCTCCAACAACTTAGAGGTTTGTCTTTAACGGCAATTGTTATGTTTGCAAACAATTTGGACATAAAGCTATAGTATGTAAAAATTGATATAAAATAGATCAAATTAATTTAAGATGCTATAATTATAAGAAGATTGGTCATAAGATTGATGAATGTAGAAGAATTCAATCTCAATTTCAATGAAAGTTCAACCTTTTAATGATACTTGTTATACATGCAATAAGGTTGGATGGAAAGCATTAACATGTAGATACGACTGTAGATCTGGAAGTATAATTATGTACAATTGCAATAATATTGGTCATATTGCAAAATATTGTAGAAGAAACTCTAAAATAACTACTACTTAAATTAATATAGTAGATATCAAAAAAGAAAATGAAAAATGAAGAAAATTTGGGTAAAGAAATCATATCAAAAGGTGTTCACTGAATTTGATGTAGAACCTTCTTCTGAAAAAAAATCAAATGAATTGACATCCCCTATTCATTCGACACTCTCTTATGGTGATGTTACTCCTACTAAAAATTAGTCCAAAACTATGGTTTGATGGGGAAAACTATGAAGTCTAAATTTTTAACCCCTAAAACCTTAAGGTAGTACACAATGAATTTTCTAGAAGATATCAAGCGGTCTTTTTGTTATGGATTGTGTTAGTAAAAAAAAGAATGTGGAACCGATGAGTAACTAGTACCAAAAACCTAAAAAGGTTGCACTTAATGCAGAAAAGATATATTATGGGCTTTCTCTCTTATTTCATCAAATCATGATCATTTTAATCTAAAAAGGTGATGATTCATAGTACCTTATGGAAAATAGTACAAACAAGAAAGGGGATTGATACATCGTGTGGGTCTCACTAGGAGAGTAACTATGACTTTTCCCTCATCATTCAAACACACCATAGAGAGAAAAATCACATTACATTCATAAAACATATATTTATTATGTTAATCTCATAACATAGGTTAGTCCATAATTGTAAGTATACATTTCAAATATAATCATAGAACATATTCATAAATCATGAGCATATGGCATAGTCATCATATACCATAGTCATAGTCATAGTCAAAGAAAGAAACATAATTAATGATTCTGCAAACATAAATATATCCATCCAAAACATAAATCAATCATCAACATCCTAATGCCATAAATACATGATAACTAGTCTATCACAATACTTCAATATATTGCAAAGTATGGAACACACACATATACTTAAAAGAGAAAAACATGAGGAAGTGAGCTACTAGACGTAAGAGATGAACCTAATAGCATCACTATGTCCATATGAAAATGACACCATCCAATATTAGAATTTTGAGAAATCACAATTGAGCTAACAAAATAGATTAGATAATTACCCTTACAAAGACACATATTGCAATGTCATGCTAACATATACTAAAAGGGGGCATAGAAATATCTCACAACATCCCATAGTCTCAACCCATTAGCATAAAATGTAAACTAAAGATCATTATACCTACTAGTTTGTGTTAGGGTCAGAGGGGTCTTTGATGCAATATGTTGATCTTCATACTTAAATTTAGTTATATATGCTTTCCATCTCACATATTTTTCATGATCACGTTTCCTTACATGATCTTTTTCCTTGAAGGCTAAGAATTTCTACAATCTTCTTTAATTTAATAACATATTTTAAATACATTAATTTTAAATTACTATTTTTTGGCATATAATTACTCCAGAGACTTATCCAAAGAAATGCATTTCTTAACATTGCCATATTCAAATGTATATTATTTCTAATATTTTATAAATAAAAATTGTCCTCTTCATGAGATATTAAAATCATTTATGTAGAGAATAAATTCATTTGTACTAGGAACAATAAATAATAAGAATATTACTTTTCTTTCTCTAGATTTTATTAACAATAATAGTATTACTTATCTTTCTCTAGATTTTATTAACATTGATAGTCTATGCATTAGGCTGTTTGATCTTTTTTTTCTTAAGGACTTTCTATAGTGGTTCTTTGTCAAAACTCGCATCTAGATTAAAAAAAACCATTTATATAATTCAATATTCCTAAAAGGGCAAGTTGGGTATGTGCACCACGATGGTATGTAAAAGGGGGGGGTCTTAAGTGGAACCTAATTTTCTAAAATAACTAAGCTTGAACTTGGAGAAGTAATTTGAGACTTTGCACTCAAAATTTTAAGATACCAAAGAACAAGAATCATAATAATGTGAATCGAGTTTTTAAACTACTAAAGTTGTTTTAATATAGGTAAGATTAAGAAGATCAAATGCTTCACAAATACACAAGTGTTTCTATTTTTTTAGCAAAAAATAACATAGTGTCCAGTTTGTGCCCCATATTTTTTTAATTGCATGTAGTATTTTAAAAACCACAATGGTAGGAATACAGTTAAGAGTGAGACTAGAAGTATATTTTTTTGTAATTTTTTGAGATTTTTAAAATAATTTTTCAAAGTGGATTCATCTTTAAAATCACATCACTATGTGTGTGTGTACACACACACACAGATATATATATATATATATATATATATATATATATATATATATATATATATATATATATATATATATATATATATATATATATATATATATATATATATATATATATATATATATATATATATATATATGTATATATATATGTATATATGTATGTATGTATGTATGTATGTATGTATGTATTGTTAGAAATAGGAAATAATGAGAGGGGGGGGTGAATCAGTATTTCACAAATTTTTTCTTTTGCCCACTTATGGATATAACAGATTACTTTAGTGCATACAAATATTATCAAGCTGATTAACAAACATAGCAGTAAATAGAAAGAACTCATAACACATCATATGTTTTCGAGGAAACCCTGGCCAAGGGAAAACCCTGGTGGGGATGGTACCCACAAAGATCACTAATCAAAAGTATCTTGTTAGGGATATTGGACCCTGTTAGGAGTCAATTTACAATATATAGTAGATCTATCCTGGTTAAAGGACTTTAGGCCTTGTTAGAAGCCTTAACCCTGTTAGGAGTTAGATTACAAAACCTGATCACTAGCTGAGCTCACTGCCCAAATAGGTAATACAAAAATGTTTCTAACTGTAATATGGTACTGCTTACAACTTTGCATCAATAGCCTTTGCTGCTATCACAATATACAACTATCACAAGTTATCTTTTCTTTCTTTTTACATATCACTTCTTTATTTCATTACATTTCAAGTATGCCTAATATATGAGTTATTAAAGCTAATAACTTTACATGGTCGGCATCCAAAATATTTATCCAAGAGTAACCATCTAGGATGTCATCCCTTCATAATTTTAAGTCATTATTTTGACAAGCAAAAATAATCCCTTAACTCTTTCGCTAAAACTATCTCCAAAAACTGCTCTGTCTGCAAAAACTGTCTTCGGTAAACTTTGAATAACTTTGTCCGTACTACTCCAAACTTTATGCACACTGAGATGGGGTATCCTCATACTATATAGAATCTTTAGTTAATTTTTCAAACAAAAATATTGCTCTAGTGGACATCGCCAACTAAATCTTCATCGGGTGCTCTGTCAGGATCACTGTATCCAAACTTAGACAATTTCTTCCTTCAACTTTGCATACTTTCATTCTAGATTATGCGCTCTTAATAGAGATCATATATTTCCATAATGACAACATATATGCATCCACATTAGCCAAATTGCCAACAATCTCCCCCTTTGTCATTGGTGGCAACATATGGGAAAATTGGCTAAGTGTGCAAACAAAACTTCAAAAAAATAAAAAAACTTATACAAAATTTGTGGCCAAAAGTTTATACAATATCATACTCCATAGAATAGCTCCCCCTATGAGTATCCTTCCTCAACATATATACAATTTCCTGCTATCTCTCCCCCTTTGACAACAATGACAAAGATAGGGTGAACAAAAATTTCAAAAAACTTTATACCTTATTATCAGTTATTGCAAAGCCGGTAGGCTTGCAACACATTCACCAAACTCTAACTTCCAAGATTCAAAATATTTCTCCCATATCATCCTGATGGATTCAACAACATTGAGTAGAGTACTCAATCTGTATGCTACTGTCTGACAAGCTTGCAGGGAATTGAAGCTAAACTTCTAAAATGATGTCTTTGTTGAAAGACACTGCTCAATTTGATCTTCAACAATTGATATCTTGATTGAGACATGCTCTCTCAAGATGTTAACCCTGATCATCTTTCTATTCTTCTCCTCTGCTATCATTTTGATTTCATCTTTCAATTTCCTTATGTTCTTCTCAACAGAACTTATCTTGACATTAGGGCTTGTCAAGGTGTTTGTCTCAGCTGAAATAGCATCTAACTTCTCTCTGATCTTCTTATCCTCTTCAACTGTTAGGATTTCTGATTTAGTACACTGTATGTACAAATTCTTTCCTGTCTCAAAATGTCTCCTCAAATTCTTTATGCATACATCTAAACTACCAATATCATTTCAAATATTTACACTTAGATTTTGCTGCATTTTTGCTTCAAAGTCTTCCTGAACTTTTATCTTCGCAATATCCTTCAAGTTAGAAAATTCAGAGTCAAAAGAATTTATTACTGATTGAGCTTTCTCAAGTGGATCCGATTTAGATACCTTAGTGTTGATCACACTCTCAAGTTTCTCTGTCAAAACTCTAACTTTGCCTTCAAGGTCTTTCACCTTCTTATTCTTTCCAATAATTTTATTTAGAGATGTGATGAACTCAAGCTGATCATCATCTTCAACTTCTTTTCCAAGGTCTTCAAACATTGAGCCAATATGCCTCTTCTTACTATCAGGTGCACTAATGTTTTCAACTGGTATAGAAGGTGCACTAGAGGTAATGGCCTCTATCAAAATTTGTTTTCCTTTGACTGTCTGCTCTGCTGGAACTAATTCTGATACAGTTGGTGCTTCCTCTATCTCTATATTCTCCTTTGATTTTGTGACCTTTTCTTGCTCTCCCAAAGCCAAATTGTCAACAATGTTTCCTAGATCATGAAACACCGCATCATTTGATTCTAGAGTCACTTTGGTGCCTTCAATATCCATTGATTTTTTGCCAATATTGATATGTGAAGAAGATGGAACTTCTTCAATACCAACTTCCTCTACATGCGGTTCCTCTAATTGCTTCTGCTGAGGGTCTGATTCAACATGCTTTTCTGCAACTATATCTGCAAGAACTTGCATTACTGCTTGCTCTGTCTCTTTCTGTACTTCCTCCTTTTTGCCTCCCATTATAAGGATTGTTCTTCTCTTAGTTCTCAATAAAGTTTGAAGAGACTTCAAGAATCTCTTCAACTGATCTTCATCCTTAACTTCATAGAACTGTCTAATTACATGTTCTCTCATCTTTACGTCCTCTTCTTGTGCTCTCTATTTTCTATTCACAAGTCTGTTATACAAATCTTCTGGGATCTTACCATGAATGGTGCTAAGTTTCTTATCTGCCACAATCATGTGTGTAACCATTGCATTTTCAAAGTTCAATTTGTCAAATGATCCATATAGATCATAGAATTTATTCAACTTAGTGAAGTCTCCATGCTTCAATATATCTTCATTAACTCTTTCAATTCTTGGTTTCCAAGTTTTCTTCTTGACTGAAACTACATCATCATCTTTAATTACTACTACATTTTTGGGTATAGGTGGTACAACCACTTTCTGTCTCTTATCGGGTCCTGTTGCACTCACTTTTACTCTTTTGCTAGGAATAGGAGAAAAAGATTTATCTCCTTCATCTTTTTTAGGTACTTCAACTTTTACCTTAACTGCAATAGGATCAACAGGATCTGCACTTGATGTCTCAGGTGGAATTACAAGATTTTCACTTTGCCTCAGGGCTTCTGCAGTCTTCTTAGCTATGTCAAACTCATGACTTGACATACTAGATTCTTTCAATATTTTCTTCATAGTAGATTCAACTCTCTTACTAGATTGCTTTTTAATTGTAATAACTTCAATTTTGACCTTATAAAACTTCACATTAACTCAATCTGACATTGCATTCATTCATTTTGCTGCTAAAACCTCAAAAAGTTGATTCTGCAAACCTGCAGTCATAAAACTTTCTGCGACCTCGCAAAACACAATATTTTCTTTTACACACTTAACCATAGCATTAGTACAACATAATAAACCTACATCTAACTGCCCAAAACTTAACTCATTCAAATTCCTAATCTACACTAATCCTAAGTCCTAAACTACAGAAACTTACAAAATTTAAGTACTTAAAGAAGGGTCAGGTAAAGATTCATCCTTACCATCAGTTACATTACCTTCCTGACTACTTTCAGTGCTAACTATACCTCCTTGATTTGTGCTTTTGTCAAATTCTACTTCATCTTTATTGCTACAGCAACCTTTCTCTTTGTTTCCTGCATTTTCATTCCTTTTTGCATTGTTCCTAGGGTTAGGGTTATGATGATAACCTCCATTGTTCATTCTGCAAAATCTTGCTGAGTGTCCAAACTTGTTACATATCTGATAGATGATTCCATTGTTTCCAAATCTCTATCCTTGCTGGTTAATCTGTGACCTGCAATTTCTAGCAATGTGTCCTACTTTGTTGCATCTAAAACATACTACCACTTTTCTTTGATTCATTTCTTCAATAGATTTCTTATTTGCATTGTTAGTATTCCCAATCATTCTATCATAATTATTCAAAATTACTTTAGGTCTTCTACATTCCTTAGCTCTATGTCCAAAACTATGACAATTATAACAATGTCCATTAAAAGATTTAAATTGCTTACCTGTGCAATCTCTCTTCATGTGCCCAATAGTATTACAAGCAAAACATCTACCTTTGAATTCTCTTTGCATACCTTTAGATGATTCTTCCTATTTTAATTCTTCTTGCTTTGATTCTTCTTTCTCTCTAGGTGGTTCTTCTTTAGGTGGATCTTCCAATATGTTCTCATCTAGCTTTATTTCCTCCACACTTTCAGATGTCTTCAGATCTGTCTTCTTACTTTCATGGTTTGTTCTAAACATACTATATCCAAATCCAGTCCTATCAAAGAATGGTTCTTCAAAAGAAATTTGTTTTTTAGTCTTATCACCTTTTGAATATAGCCTTTCAAGTTGTTGTTTAGATTGAGTTAGTTCACCTTTCAAAATTTTATTATACTTCTCAAGTTCCACATACTGCACTTTTACTTTTTCAGATTCGGATGTTTCCTTTTCAAGTCTTGACCTCAGATCTTCATTCTCAATTTTCAATTTTTCATTATCAGATCTCAAATTTCCATCTTTCATACTAAGCTTTAGATTTACCATCTTCAACTCATGCTTAAGGATCTCATTTTCTTTTTCTAATTCATCACAATCTTCAACAGGCATATCAAATTTCTTTTCAGATTTCAGATCTTCAATCTTACCTTTTAATTTGTCAATAGCATTCTTTGCATCTTCATATTTTCTTCTTAAAGAGTTTCTTTCATCAGTAAGCATATCAATCCGTTTAAGAGATTCTTCAAGATTCTTCTGAAGTTGATCCATATCCATAGAGATCTTACTCAAGTTGCTAAGCTTTCCTTGAATGTTCCTTCTCCGAGTAACTGTGCTCTGATACCAATCATTAGAAATAGAAAATACTGAGAGGGGGGGTGAATCAGTATTTCACAAAATTTTTCTTTTGCCCACTTATGGATATAACAGATTACTTTAGTGCATACAAAGATTATCAAGCTAATTAACAAACATAGCAGTAAATAGAAAGAACTCATAACACATCATATGTTCTCGAGGAAACCTTGGCCTAGGGAAAACCATGGTGGGGATGGTACCCACAAAGATCACTAATCAAAAGTATCTTGTTAGGGATATTGGACCCTGTTAGGAGTCAATTTACAATATATAGTAGATCTGTCCTGGTTAAAGGACTTTAGGCCTTGTTAGAAGCCTTAACCCTGTTAGGAGTTAGATTACAAAACTTGATCACCCAGCTAAGCTCACTACCTAAACAAGTAATACAAAAATGTTTCTGACTGTAATATGGTACTACTTACAACTTCACATCAATAGCCTTTGCTGCTATCACAATATACAACTATCACAAGTTATCTTTTCTTTCTTTTTACATATCACTTCTTTATTTCATTACATTTCAAGTATGCCTAATATATGAGTTATTAAAGCTAATAACTTTACATGGTCAGCATCCAAAAATCTTTATCCAAGAGTAAACATCTAGGATGCCATCCCTTCATAATGTTAAGTCATTATTTTGACAAGCAAAAATAATCCCTTAACTCTTTCGCTAAAACTGTCTCCAAAAACTGCTCTATCTGCAAAAACTATCTTCAATAAACTTTGAATAACTTTGTCCGTACTACTCCAAACTTTATGTGCACTGAGATGGGGTATCCTCATACTCTATAGAAGCTTCAGTTTAATTGTGCAAACAAAAATATTTCTCCAGTGGACGTCGCCAACTAAATCTTCATCGGGTGCTCTGTCAGGATCACTGTATCCAAACTTAGATAATTTATTCCTTCAACTTTGCATACTTGCATTCCAGATTCTGCGCTCTTAATAGAGATCATATGTTGCCATAATGACAACATCTATGCATCCACATTAGCCAAATTTCCAACATGTATGTATGTATGTATTTGAGCTTCAAATATATGCTTATGATATGATTTTAATCATACATTAATTGAATTTTTATATATGGTGTACTCTATCACACTAGGGTAGATTCTTTACATTGCACATATACACTTTAGCTAATAGAAATTTAGACATACTCTACATTCACAAGTACTACACATTGTATCTATATCATTCTAGAAATCACCAAAATAGTGGGTCGACCAAGGAAAAACCCCTATTCAACCACATGCATAGACACTTTTCATATTTTCAAGTGTGAAAGACTTTGGAATCAAATATATTGGGAGAAAGAAAATACTCTTTTCCCTATGACAATCACTGTGTAGCTAGTCTTGGCTCTAGAAGAAGGTTACAAAATGGCCCATCCATTATATTCCAAAGTACAAAATGTCCTATGTGTTTTGTACCTCATAGATCAAGCTTAGGTTATCTAGTAGATGGGTGTTAGCCTGGAGATCCCATATTTGTAGTTTACAAGTATTTTTGGGATTCTATCTATTGGAAATTTAGATCCTTATCAACAGACTTCCTATCTTGATTTCAAGTACTGCACACAAATCCTTCCTAATTTCAATTTTACTTCATTTATAGTTTAGAAAGTACATTTTTATCTTATTTAGTCTATTTGCATTATTGCATTACATCTCTCCTCAATTCTAAGAAATAAAGGAATAGAAACCCCAAGAGTATAGATATTGCATTGGAATCCTTTCACTCAAGTGGTGTCACACTAGTATAATTTGGAAAATAAATGACTACATGACTAAAACTTTTAGTTACATAACTAAAAAATTTAGTCATGTGACTAAAACTAATCAAATTCTACCAATTTTTTGTAATTCACAAGTATAAATGACTAATTTTAACCATCAAGTAATATCACAAGGTCAAACAAATAAAAATGACTAAATAATTAGTCACCCCTAAAAATGACAAAATGAATGTTTATTACTCCTTATACTAACATTTGGTAATATCGTAGACTTATATACTTAGAAGTTGCATTTCACCCAGTAATGCTTATTCACCAATAGGTCGAGTTTGCTAAAAATGAAGATTTATCCCTTAAAAAAAGAATATTTTTCCCTAAAAAATATAGATTGATTCACTTCTATCTTCACTTGTTTGATATACCTGACTACCTTAATTAGATAACTTGTCACACAATAAAAAATGACTAAATAAATGACTATCACTCTTCTATTCTAACATTTGATAATATCATAGACTTATAAGTCACTCAAAAATTGTATTTTACCAATAATGTTTTTTAGTTGATAGACTTATTGTGTGGGTAATCCATCTGTACCTATCTCATGCCAAAAATATGGTTTTAAGGTGATTTCAAAATTAATACCAAACACATTCCAATAATTGCACACTCCACGCACACTTGACCCCCTTATTACTAATTTTAAAGGATCCCCAAGAATGAGAATGCATGTACCAATGATCATTTTTTAGCATTTCTAGTTAATAATTGCGCCCATTTTATGACTATTAGGACATTTGTGCATGACTACTACTACATTTGTTCACAAGTACTGACAATTTTGAGTGAATGGTTATTGGGGCATTTTTTTAGTCGGGTATCGAGTGACACTTTGAAATGGTCACTTTTTGACCATTGGACATCTAACAATCTCTATGAGGAGTTTTGTGAATATCATAATCCAAGAAATATTTTTGAATGTGCCAACTTGTATGCGAGGACAAAAAAAAAGTCATTGAAATCTAACAAAAATATTTAGGCTCTACAGTGTGAAAATTTAGAGTGTGCGAGTATTGGTGCCTTTCTCTTCACCTCCCTCTCCCTCTCACTCCCCCTCCTCCCATCCTTCCCCCTCCCCCTCACTTCCTCTTCTCCTCTCCCTCCCAACTCCCCTCGTCCACTCTCTCCCTCTCCCTCTCCCTCTCCCTCTCCCTCTCCCTCCCTCTCTCTCTCTCCCCTATCACTCCCTCCCTCTCCCTCCCCTCTCCCTCTCACTCCCTCCCCCTCCCCCTCCCCCTCCCTCTCCTCTCTCTCTCACTTCCCCACCCACTCTCCCTCCCACTCCCCTCTCACTTCTCCACCCCCTCTCCCTCCCACTCCCCTCTCTCCTCCCCCTCCCACTCCCCTCTCTCCTAGTTTCCCTCCCACTCCCACTCTCACTCCCCTCTCCCTCTCCCTCTCTCTCACCCCCCTCCCACTCTCCCTCTCTTCTTCCTTCCCCTCCCACTCTCCCTATCACTCCCTCTCTCCCCCTCTCACTCCCCCTCCCTCCTTCCCTCTCCCTCCCCCTCCCTCTCACTCCCTCCCTCTCATCCCTCTCCTCCCCCTCCCCTTCTCTAAATCCCTCTTCCTCCTCCCTCCCTCTCTCCCTCCCCTTCCCTCCCCCTCTCACTCCCAATCCACCTCCCCACTCCTCTCTCTCTCTCTCTCTCCTCTCTCTCTCCTCTCTCTCTCTCTCTCTCCTCTCTCTCTCTCTCTCTCCTCTCCTCTCTCTCTCTCTCTCTCTCTCTCACTTCCCCCACCCACTCTCCCTCCCTCTCCCTCTATCACTCCCTCCCCCTCCCCCTCCCTCTCCCTCTCCCTCTCCCTCTCACTTCCCCACCCACTCTCCCTCCCACTCCCCTCTCACTTCTCCACCCCCTCTCCCTCCCACTCCCCTCTCACTCCCCCTCCCACTCCCCTCTCTCCCAGTTTCCCTCCCACTCCCATTCTCATTCCCTCTCCCTCTCTCTCTCTCTCACCACTCCCACTCCCCCTCTCTTCTTCCTTCCCCCTCCCACTCCCCCTATCACTCCCTCCCTCCCCCTCTCACTCCCCCTCCCTCCTTCCCTCTCCCTCCCCCTCCCTCTCACTCCCTCCCTCTCATCCCCCTCCCCTCCCCCTCCCCCTTCTCTTCATCCCCTCTTTCCTCCTCTCTCTCTCTCCTCCCTCTTCCCTCCCCCTCTCACTCCCAATCCACCTCCCACTCC
>BSBK01009760.1:0-27500 GCA_027943335.1 Chamaecyparis obtusa
ATAAAATCAAATCTCCCAAAAATGCAAGTGAAACGAAGAGACTACAATCACAAAAAATGCACAACTTCCAAATATTCAATTGAAACGAAGAGAATAGCTCACAAAAAATGCAAGTCTTACAAAAAAATCAAGGGAAACAAAACAGAATAGCTCACAAAAAATTCAAATCTTCCAAAAAAACCAAGTGAAACAAACAGAATAGCTCACAAAAAATTCAAATCTTGCAAACATTCAAGTGAAAACGAAGAGAATAGCTCACAAAAACATTCAAAACTTCCAAAAATTCAAGTGAAAAGAATAAAATAATAGCCCACAAAAAATTCAAGTCTTCCAAAACAAAAACCAAGGAAAAACGAAGAGAATAGCTCACAAAAAATCCAAAACTTCAAGTCAAAACGAAGAGAATTTTACTACCTCGCAACAAACAAAATTCAAATCTCGCAAAAATTCAAGTGAAACGAAGAGACTTAACTCAAAAAATTCAAATCTTCTTGCGACATGCAGACCCAAGAGCTAGACGGGGGCTCGCCCACAGATCGACTTCAGTATCACTATGACGACGCGCTGGAACGACTACCGCTGTCGAACCCTTCTCTGACTTCCGCCATCGAGTGACCCAAAAGACACGACCCAAGGGAGCCCACGCATAAAAATTGGGTGGCTTCATGCCCCTCCAATAGAATCTGTGCTGCTGCTCACATTTTTAAATCCGAGCGGCAAATCCGTCCGAGCACCAACACTCATTCACTTGGAGGGGCACCTATCCAAACGACCGAAAAGCTATACGCGGCTCCATTCGCAAGGCACGGAACTGTTTCAGGCCAACTCCCTGTGAAGGCCGCATCTCTGCGTTCCATGCGTGCTAGAGCCAACACATAGCTAACGAGTACCGGGATAGGTGTTCGCGGAAAGTACATAGCAGATCGCTTGTACCAAAGCAACCCAAGAGCTAGACAGGGGCTGACCCGAAGATCGCCTTCCATGTCGCTGCGACGACGCATTGGAACGACAACCGCTGCCGAACCATTTCCGACTTGCGCCGTCGAGCGACCTGAAAGATGAGACTTTGAGCAGCCCACGCATAGCAATCAGGTGGCTTCATGCCCCTATAATGGAATCAGTGCTGCTGATCCCGTTTTGAAATCCGACCTAATCATCCATCCGTCTGTCGGATTTCAAAACGGGATCACCAGCACTGATTCCATTAGAGGGGCATGGGGGAGCTTCCGCGAACAACACCTCCCCTATATAAGTTATTAGTCCAAGTATTGCACTTCCGTAGAAATTTGAGCCGAAGAGAATATCTCACAAAAATTTCAAATCTCTCAAAAATATAAGTGAAACAAAGAAGAATAGATCACAAAAAATTCAAAACTTCCAAAAATTCAATTGAAACGAAGAGAATAGCTCACAAAAAATGCAAGTCTTGCAAAAAAAATTCAAAGGAAAAGAAGAGAATAGCTCACAAAAAAAATCAAATCTCCCAAAAAATGCATCATGCATAACTTCCAAAAATTCAATTGAAACGAAGAGAATAGCTCACAAAAAATGCAAGTCTTCCAAAAAAATCAAAGGGAAATAAAGAGAATAGCTCACAAAAAATTCAAATCTTCCAAAAAACCAAGTGAAACGAAGAGACTACATCACAAAAAATGCATAACTTCCAAAAATTCAATTGAAACGAAGAGAATAGCTCACAAAAAACGCAAGTCTTCCCAAAAAAAAACAAAAAAAAAAAAAAACAAAGGGAAACAAAGAGAATAGCTCACAAAAATTCAAATCTTCCAAAAAAAACCAAGTGAAACAAAGAGAATAGCTCACAAAAATTTCAAATCTTGCAAAAATTCAAGTGAAACGAAAGATAATAGCTCACAAAAAAATTCAGAACTTCCAAAAATTCAAGTCTTCCAAAAAAAAATCAAGGAAAAACGAAGACTTAAACTCACGAAAAATTCAAATCTCCTTGCGGCATGCAGACCCAAGAGCTAGACGGGGGCTCGCCCACAAATCGACTTCAGTATCACTATGATGACGCGCTGGAACGACTACCGTTGTCGAACCCTTCTCCGACTTGCGCCATCGAGTGACCCAAAAGAGGCGACCCAGGGGAGCCCCCGCATAGCAATCGGGTGGCTTCATGCCCCTCCAATAAAATCAGGCATGCTACTCACATTTTAAATCCGAGCCGCAAATCCGTCCGAGCACCAGCACTGATTCACTTGGAGGGGCACCCTATCCAAACGACCCAAAAGCTATACGCGGCTCCTTTCGCACGCACAGAACTGTTTCAAGCCGACTCCCTGTGAAGGCCGCATCTCTCCGTTCCACCCATGCAAGAAACAACGCATAGCTAACGAATACCCGGATAGGGTTTCGCGGAAAGTACAAGCAGATCGCTTGTACCAAAGCAACCCAAAAGCTAGACGGGGGCTGACCCGAAGATCGCCTTCCATGTCACAGCGACGACGCATTGGAACGACAACCGCTGTCGAACCCTTCCCGACTTTGCGTCATCGAGCGACCCGAAAGACGGGACTTTGAGCAGCCCCCGCATAGCAATCAGGTGGCTTCATGCCCCTCTAATGGAATCAGTGCTGCTGATCCCGTTTTGAAATCCGACCTAATCATCCGTCCGTCTGTCGGATTTCAAAACGGGATCACCAGCACTGATTCTATTAGAGGGGCATGGGGGAGCTTCCGCGGACAACACCTCCCCTATATAAGTTATTAGTCCAAGTATTGCACTTCCGTAGAAATTTGAGCCGAAGAGAATATCTCACAAAAATTTCAAATCTCTCAAAAATACAAGTGAAACAAAGAACAATAGATCACAAAAAATTCAAAACTTCCAAAAATTCAATTGAAATGAAGAGAATAGCTCACAAAAAATCCAAGTCTTGCAAAAAAAATCAAGGAAAAAGAAGAGAATAGCTCACAAAAAAATCAAATTTCCCAAAAATGCAAGTGAAACGAAGAGACTACATCACCAAAAAATGCATAACTTCCAAAAATTCAATTGAAACGAAGAGAATAGCTCACAAAAAATGCAAGTCTTCCAAAAAAAAATCAAGGGAAACAAAGAGAATAGCTCACAAAAAATTCAAATCTTCGAAAAAACCAAGTGAAACAAAGAAGAATAGCTCACAAAAAATTCAAATCCTGCAAAAATTCAAGTGAAAGGAAGAGAATAGCTCACAAAAAATTCAAAACTTCAAAAAAATTCAAGTGAAACGAAGAGAATAGCTCACAAAAAATTCAAAACTTCCAAAAATTCAAGTGAAACGAAGAGAATAGCTCACAAAAAACTTCAAATCTCGCAAAAACTCCAGTGAAACGAAAAAGACTTAACTCACAAAAAATTCAAATCTTCTTGCCGCATGCAGACCCAAATGCTAGACCGGGGCTCGCCCACAGATCGACTTCAGTATCACTAATGACGACGCGCTGGAACAACTACCGTTGTTGAACCCTTCTCCGACTTGCGCCATCGAGTGACCCAGAAGAGACGACCCAGGGGAGCCCCCGCATAGCAATCAGGTGGCTTCATGCCCCTCCAATAAAATCAGGCATGCTACTCACATTTTAAATCCGAGCCGCAAATCCATCCGAGCACCAGCACTGATTCACTTGGAGGGGCACCCTATCCAAACGACCCAAAAGCTATACGCGGCTCCATTCGCACGCACAGAACTGTTTCAGGCCGACTCCCTGTGAAGGCCGCATCTCTTCGTTGCACACATGCAAGAGACAACGCATAGCTAACGAGTACCCGGATAGGGTTTCGCGGAAAGTACATAGCAGATCGCTTGTACCAAAGCAACCCAAAAGCTAGACGGGGGCTGACCCTAAGATCGCCTTACATGTCACAACGACGACGCATTGGAACGACAACCGCTGTCGAACCCTTTCCGACTTGCGCAATCGAGCGACCCGAAAGACGGGACTTTGAGCAGCCCACGCATAGCAATCAGGTGGCTTCATGCCCCTGTAATGGAATCAGTGCTGCTGATCCCATTTTGAAATCTGACCTAATCATCCGTCCGTCTGTCGGATTTCAAAACGGGATCACCAGCACTGATTCTATTAGAGGGGCATGGGGGAGCTTCCGCGGACAACACCTCCCCTATATAAGTTATTAGTCCAAGTATTGCACTTTCGTAGAAATTTGAGCCGAAGAGAATATCTCACAAAAATTTCAAATCTCTCAAAAATACAAGTGAAACAAAGAGAATAGATCACAAAAAATTCAAAACTTCCAAAAATTCAATTGAAATGAAGAGAATAGCTCACAAAAAATCCAAGTCTTGCAAAAAAAAAATCAAGGGAAAAGAAGAGAATAGCTCACAAAAAATGCAAGTCTTCCAAAAAAAAACAAGGGAAACAAAGAAAATAGCTCACAAAAAATTCAAATCTTCCAAAAAACCAAGTGAAACAAAGAAGAATAGCTCACAAAAAATTCAAATCCTGCAAAAATTCAAGTGAAACGAAGAGGATAGCTCACAAATAAACTCAAAACTTCCAAAAATTCAAGTGAAACGAAGAGAATAGCTCACAAAAAATTTAAGTGAAACGAAGAGAATAGCTCACAAAAACTTCAAATCTCGCAAAAACTCCAGTGAAACGAAAAAAAGAAAAAGACTTTAACTCACAAAAAATTCAAATCTTCTTGCGGCATGCAGACCCAAGTGCTAGACGGGGGCTGCACACAGATCGACTTCAGTATCACTAATGACGACGCGCTGGAACGACTACCGTTGTCGAACCCTTCTCCGACTTGCGCCATCGAGTGACCCAAAAGAGACGACCCAGGGGAGCCCCCGCATAGCAATCAGGTGGCTTCATGCCCCTCAAATAAAATCAGGCATGCTCCTCACATTTTAAATCTGAGCCGCAAATCCGTCCGAGCACCAGCACTGATTCGCTTGGAGGGGCACCCTATCCAAACGACCCAAAAGCTATACGCGGCTCCATTCGCACGCACAGAACTATTTCAGGCCGACTCCCTGTGAAGGCCGCATCTCTCCGTTCCACACATGCAAGAGCCAATGCATAGCTAACGAGTACCCGGATAGGGGTTCGCGGAAAGTACATAGCAGATCGCTTGTACCAAGCGACCCAAAAGCTAGACAAGGGCTAACCCGAAGATCGCCTTCCATGTCACTGCGACGACGCATTGGAACGACAACCGCTGTCGAACCCTTTCCGACTTGCGCCGTCGAGCGACTCGAAAGACGGGACTTTGAGCAGCCCCCGCATAGCAATCAGGTGGCTTCATGCCCCTCTAATGGAATCAGTGCTGCTGATCCCGTTTTGAAATCCGACCTGCTCATCCATCCGTCCGTCGGATTTCAAAACGGGATCACTAGCACTGATTCTATTAGAGGGGCATGGGGGAGCTTCCGCGGACAACACCTCCCCTATATAAGTTATTAGTCCAAGTATTGCACTTCCGTAGAAATTTGAGCCGAAGAGAATATCTCACAAAAATTTCAAATCTCTCAAAAATACAAGTGAAACAAAGAAGAATAGATCACAAAAAATTCAAAACTTCTAAAAATTCAATTGAAACGAAGAGAATAGCTCACAAAAAATGCAAGTCTTGCAAAAAAAAATTCAAGGGAAAAGAAGAGAATAGCTCACAAAAAAAATCAAATCTCCCAAAAATGCAAGTGAAACGAAGAGACTACATCACAAAAAATGCATAACTTCCAAAAATTCAATTGAAACGAAGAGAATAGCTCACAAAAAATGCAAGTCTTCCAAAAAAATCAAAGGAAACAAAGAGAATAGCTCACAAAAAATAGCTAGCTTGTGGCCCGGACGATCCGATCTCATGAAAACTGACTACATACCCGTGGCTCGGATCGACAAGCTAGCTCGGATCGGCGATCTGAGCTCATTCCATCATGCATTCCCGTCTTCTACTCCATAAATGACTCACCTCTTTGTATTCACTTGAGAACTAAACATCCTTTAGTTCAGCTCGAATCACAACGTGCACTAGAATCCGTTCCAGCTCGGGTCTCATCTCAAAGATCCTTGCATTCACCAACAACACCTCCCCTATATAAGTTATTAGTCCAAGTCTTGCTCTTCCGTAGAAATTTGAGGCGAAGAGAACAACTCGCAACAAATCCAAATCTTCCAAAAAATCAAGGGAAATGGGGAGAATAGCTCACAAATAATTCAAATCTTCAAAAAAATCAAGTGAAACGAGGAGAATAGCTCACAAAAAATTCAAATCTTCCAAATATCAAACCCAAAAGCTTCGCACACATTACAAATCAAACAGCTTGTACCGAGCGACCCAAACGCTAGACAAGGGCTCACCCTTAATAAGAGAATCAGTGTTTGACTTGTGGGCCGGGCGAGCCGATCTCATGAAAACTGCCTACATACCCGTGGCTCAGATCAGCGAGCTGACTCGGATCGTCGATCTGAGCTCATTCCATCATGCATTCCCGTGTTCTACTCCATAAAACGACTCACCTCTTTGTATTCACTTGAGAACTGAACATCCTTTAGCTCAGCTTGAATCACAACGCGCACTAGAATCCGTTCCAGCTCGGGTCTCATCTCAAAGATCCTTTCATTCACCAACAACACCTCCCCTATATAAGTTATTAGTCCAAGTCTTGCTCTTCCGTAGAAATTTGAGGCGAAGAGAACAACTCTCAAAAATTCCAATTCTTCCAAAAAAATCAAGGGAAACGGGGAGAATAGCTCACAAATAATTCAAATCTTCAAAAATATCAAGTGAAACGAGGAGAATAGCTCACAAAAAATTTAAATCTTCCAAATATCAACCCAAAAGCTTTGCACACATTACAAATCGAACAGCTTGTACCGAGCGACCCAAACGCTAGACAAGGGCTCACCCTTAATAAGAGAATCGATGTTTGACTTGTGGGCCGGGCGAGCCGATCTCATGAAAACTACCTACATACCCATGGCTCGGATCAGCGAGCTGGCTCGGATCGACGAGATAGCTCGGATCGACGATCTGAGATCATTCCATCATGCATTCCCATGTTCTACTCCATAGAATGACTCACCTCTTTGTATTCACTTGAGAACTGAACATCCTTTAGCTCAGCTCGAATCACAACGCGTACTAGAATCCGTTCCAGCTCGGATCTCATCTCAATGATTCTTACATTCACCAACAACACCTCCCCTATATAAGTTATTAGTCCGAGTCTTGCTCCCCCGTAGAAATGCTCGCCAACAGCCGAAAGGTCACAAAAAATTTAAATCTCATAAATGACTCAGCTCGACGGGCTGGCTCGGATCGTACATACCCGTGGCTCGGATCGACGAGCTAGCTCGGATCGGCGATCTGAGCTCATTCCATCATGCATTCCCATGTTCTACTCCATAGAATGAGTCACCTCTTTGTATTCACTTGAGAACTGAACATCCTTTAGCTCAGCTCGAATCATAACGCGCACTAGAATCCGTTCCAGCTCGGGTCTCATCTCAGTGATCCTTACATTCACCAACAACACCTCCCCTATATAAGTTATTAGTCCGAGTCTTACTCCCCCGTAGAAATGCTCGCCAACGCCGAAAGGTCACAAAAAATTTAAATCTTGTAAAAGACTCAGCTCGACGGGCTGGCTCGGATCGCCGAGCTGGCTCGGATCGCCGAGCTGGCTCGGATCGCCGAGCTGGCTCGGATCGCCGAGCTGGCTCGGATCGCCGAGCTGGCTCGGATCGCCGAGTTGAGCTCAATCCATCATGCATTCCCGTGTTCTACTCCATGGAATAACTCGCCTATTTGTAATCACTTGAGAATTCAACATCCTTTAGCTCAACTCGAATCACAACGCGCACTAGAATCCGTTCCAGCTCGGGTCTCATCTCAAAGATCCTTCCATCCACCAACACCACCTCCCCTATATAAGTTATTAGTCCAAGTCTTGCTCCCCCGTAGAAATGCTCGCCGACACGGATAGGTCACGAAAACTTTAAATCTCGTAAAAGACTCAGCTCGACAAGCTAGCTCGAATCCGTGAGCTGGCTCGGATCGACGAGCTGAGCTCAATCCATCATGCATTCCCGTGTTCTACTCCATAGAACAACTCACCTATTTGTATTCACTTGAGAACTCAACATCCTTTAGCTCAGCTCGAATCACAATGGGCACTAGAATCCATTCCATCTCGAGTCTCATCTCAAAGATCCTTACATCCACCAACAACACCTCCCCTATATAAGTTATTAGTCCGAGTCTTGCTCCCACGTAGAAATGCTTGCCGACGCCGATAAGTCACAAAAACTTAAAATCTCGTAAAAGGCTCGGATCGCCAAGCGAGCTGGCTCGGATCACCGAGCGAGCTGACTCGAATCGGCGAGCTGGCACGGTTTGCCGAGCGAGCCGGCTCGGTTTTCCAAGCTGGCTGGCTCGGATCGCCGAGCCGGCTCGGCTCAAATCGGATCGGATCCATCATGCATTCCCGTGTTCTACTCCATAAAACAACTTGCCTATTTGTATTCCTTTGAGAACTCAATATCCTTTAGCTTAGCTCTAATCACAATGCGCACTAGAATTTGTTCCAGCTTGGGTCTCATCTCAAAAATCCTCACATCCACCAACAACACCTCCCCTACGAGGATAAGTTATTAGTCCGAGTCTTTCTCCCCCATACAAATGCTTGCCGACGTCGATAGGTCGCAAAAAATTTAAATCTCGTAAAAGGCTCAACTTGACGAGCTGGCTCGGATCGTCGAGCTGGCTCAGATCGACAAGCTGGATCGGATCAACGAGCTGGCTCGGATCCGCGAGATGAGCTCAATCCATCATGCATTCCTGAGTTCTACTCCATAGAACAACTCGCCTATTCATATTCACTTGAGAACTCAACATCCTTAAGCTCAGCTCGAATCGTCTATGCACGAACCCATGCATAGCATTCAGGTATCAAATGGCATATCCAAAAATATCCGTAGAGAGCTAGCAAATCAATCATAGGCAGCATTGGCATAGATCGAGGTGAACATCATTTGATGCGATTTGACTAGTTACCATTGGGATGCCTTCGTGGCAATAGGGCCGACTTGAAACAAACCAACACAGCTTGATGTGATAGGGGTCATTTCATAATGACTGTTGGATGACTTTGTGGTGGTATGGCTAACTTACAATGGATGGGTGTAGTGTTGATGTGACAAGATCACCTCATACTAGAAATAGAGCTAACACGTCGACTGACTTGAACTGACATGTAAGGGACTCGATCCGAGGTGTAACAAAGGAGTTGTTTGGTGCACTCAGGAGTAGGGTCATGTCAGGGACTTGATTCGAGGAGCATTCATGGGGTTGTGCGACAAGTTGTTAATAGTTTTGGCCTGGGTAAGGTTTAGAGTCAAGTCGAGGTGTCATTCGAGCTGCATGAAGTAGCATGGACTGCTTTGTGCAGAGTGGCATTGGATCTTGTTGGGGACTCGATCCGAGGTGAAATCAACTAGGTATTGGAATGGGAAGTTGGGGACTTTTCCATGGGAGACTTGGAACATGTGCGAGATGGTGGCGTAATGAGCTAGTTCAGAACTATGTTGGACTATGAGATGCATTGGTTGCATGTACGTAGGAGGTCTTCATGACATTGGCTCGTGCAAGCCACAAGTCCTAATCTGGATGCAAGTTCACATCTTGAGGACAACTCATTAGTGGAGAAGTTCTCAAACTCAATTCTTGAGAGGTGTCTTGCTAGCTCAAATCGGTGAGTTGGCTCAGATCGGCTAGCTCAATCAGATTGGCGAGCTGGCTCCGATTGACGAGTTGGGCTCATCTCAGAGGTCGTTACATCCGTAAACAATACCTATCCCGTTATGACCCTAGAGATCTGGGTTACTTTGCCGACTCTAGTGATCCGGTGATCCAAGTCAATCCGGCGAATTGAGTCGATCCGGTGACCCGAGTTGTTCTGGTGATCTAAATTACTTATGTGACTGGAGTAATTCAAGTTGGGGGACTTGACAACTTGGCATGCTGAGCCGAATTCATTGATGAGTTGGCATACTCGTCAGCATAGGTATAGGAATGGGAAGTCATGGACTTTTCCATGAGAGACTTGGAATGAGTTAGCCTAGCTCACTTGTGAGTGGGGTCAAAAGTCACATTTGTTGACCTGAGTTGATCTCGCGACCTGAGCTGATTTGGCTGGCGGCCTGAGTTGGTGTGGTGACCCAAGTTGATCTGGCTAGCGACCTGAGTTGATCCAGCGATCCGACTTCATCCGTCGACCTGACCGAGTTGGTCAGGTGATCTGGTGACCCGACCTGACCTGGTTGGTGAGTCGAGTTGATGTGGCGACCCGAGTTGATCTGGCTGGCGACCCAAAATGATCCCGTGACCTGACCCGATCTGAAGACCTGACCCGACCCAACCCGAGTTGGTCTGGCAATCTGGTGACCCGAGTTGTTCTGGTTGGCGACTCGAGTCGATATGTTGACCCAAGTTGATCCGGTGACCCGACCCAATCCGGAGACCTGACCCGACCAAACTTGACCTAACTTTAGTTAGTCAGGTGATTTGGCGACCCAATATGATCTATATGGATACCTGAGTCGATGTAGGGACCCGAGTAGATTTGGCTGGCGGCCCGAGTCGATCTGACAACCCGTCCTAATCTGGAGACCCGAGTCGATCCGACGACTCGAGTTGATTCGGCAACCCGAGTGGATTTGACGACCTGTGTCGATCTGGTGACCCGAGTTGTTCTGGCGATCTGAGTTACTTATGCAACTCGAGTGATCTGAGCTGGTGGACTTGACAGCTTGGCATATTGGATCGAGGTGATCCAAGATTGAATGAGTTAGCACAGATCGAGGTGAACATCATTTGATGTGATTTAACTTGCGATCTGACTGGTTATCATTGGGATGCCTTCGTGGCAATAGGGCCGACTTGAAATAGAGATCTGAGTCGATCTGACGACTCCAGTGATTCGAGTCGATCTGGCAAGTCTAGCGATCCAAGTTGGCTAGGCAACTTCGTCAATCTAAGTTAGTCAGGTGATCTTGCGACCTGAGTTGATCTGGATGGTGACCCGAGTTGATCCGACTGGCAACCCAAGTTGTTTTGGGGACTCGAGTCGATCCAGAAACCCGAGTTGACTCGGCGATGCGAGTCGATCCAATGATCCGAATTACTTATGCGACTGGAGTAATTCAAGTTGGGGGACTTGACAGCTTGGCATGCTAAGGCGACTTCATTGATGAGTTGGCATACTTGTCAGCATTACTATTGTGCATATTAGATTGAGGTGATCCAAGTTTGAATGAGTTGGCATGGATCGAGGTGGACATCATTTGATGCAGTCTGACTAGTTATTGTTAGACGCAGTGTTGAAATGACCCGGGGTCATTTCATATAACCGCTGGGAGGCTTTCGTGGTAGTAGGGCAAGACCTGCGATGAGAACTTAACAAGGTCGCTGGCGGGGTCGAAACTCGTAGGAAAAAATGGATAAAGGAGGCTCTATACAAGGAAAAGAACAAAATTTTCAAGTTATAAAAAACTTAAATCACTAGAGCCATCCATGGAGTCACGCCTAGCTCGTTGGCGACGGGATCCCGGTGAGCTCGCTCACGAGCAAGATCTCGGACAGGATCCGGTCGAGCTCGTTGGCGATCCTCAGGGCGGGGTCAAAAGTCCTAAAAAAATAGACAAAGGAGGCTTCGTACAATGAAAAGAATGAAAAAACTAGAGTTGAAAAAGAAAACCACTCGTGCCATTCATGGAGTCACACCCAACTTAGTGACCCAAATTGATCGGGTGACCCGACCTAACCCGAGTTGGTTAGGTGATGTGGTGACCCGAGCTGATCTGGCTGACGACCCGAGTCGATGTGGCGACCTGAGTTGATCTGGTTGGCGACAAGAATTGATCTGGCAACCCGACCCGATCTAGAGAACTGACCCAACCCGATCTAGAGACCTGACCCAACCCGACCCGACCCAACTTGGCCTGGCAATCTGGTGACCCGAGTTGATCTGGTTGGTGACCCGAGTCAATTTGTTGACCTGAGTTGATCAGGCTGGCATACTTAGTTGACTTCATTGATGAGTTTGCATACTCGTTAGTATTACTATTATGCATATTAGATTGAGGCGATCCAAGTTTGAATGAGTTAGCCTAGCTCGCTTGCGAGTGGGGTCAAAACTCAAATTTGTTAACCCGAGTTGATCTGGCTGGTGACCCGAGTTGATTTGGTGACCCGAGCTGATTTGGCTGGCGACCTAAGTCGATGTGATGATCTGAGTTGATCTGGCTGGCGACCTGAGTTGATCTGGCGATCTGACTTCATCCGTCGACCTGACTCGAGTTGGTCAGGTGATCTAATGACCTGAGCTGATCTGGTTGGCGAGTCGAGTCGAGTCGATGTAGCAACTCGAGTTGATCTGGCTGGCGAGCTGAAATGATCCCGCGACTTGACCCAATCTGGAGACCTTACCCGACCTGACCTGAGTTGGTCTGGCGACCCAAGTTGATCTGGTTGGTGACTCGAGTCGATGTGTTGACCCGAGTTGATCTGGCTGGAGACCCAATTTGATCTGGTGACCCGACTCGATCCAGAGACCCGACCTAACCTAAGTTAGTCAGGTGATTTGGTGACCTGATTTGATCTATCTGGATACCCGAATCGATCCGATGAACCGAGTCGATCGGACGACCCATCCTGATCTGGAGACCTGAGTCGATCCGGTGACCTGCGTCAATACGGTGACCCGAGTCGATTCGAGGACTCGAGTCGATCCGGTGACCCGAGTCGATCTGGCGACCCGAGTCGATCTGATGACTCGAGTTAATTAGGTGACCCAAGTTGTTTTGGCAATACGAGTTACTTATGCGACTCGAGTGATCCGAGCTAGCAAACTAGACAGCTTGGCATATTGGAA
Source organism: Chamaecyparis obtusa (assembly GCA_027943335.1). Taxonomy (NCBI): domain Eukaryota; kingdom Viridiplantae; phylum Streptophyta; class Pinopsida; order Cupressales; family Cupressaceae; genus Chamaecyparis; species Chamaecyparis obtusa. The sequence continues at coordinate 12,906 of BSBK01009760.1, forward strand.
TGTGTTAACAACATAAGCTGATGTGTTGACCCGAGTTGATCATGTTAGTGACCCGAGTTGATCTAATTAGCGACCTGAGTTGATCCGGTGACCCGACCTGATCAGGAGACCTAACCCAACCTGACCTAAGTTAGTTAGGTGATTTGGTGACCCGAGCTGATCTATCTGGATACTCGAGTTGATGTGGCAACCTAAGTTGATCTGGCTGGTGACCCGAATTAATCTGGTGACCCGACCTGACCTGAGTTGGTTAGGTGATGTGGCAACCTGAGCTGATCTAGGTGATGACCCAAGTCGATGTGGTGACTTGAGTTAATCTAGCTAGCAACCCGAGTTGATCCAGCGACCTATCGCGATCTAGAGACCCGAGTCAAGCCGGCAACCCGAGTCGACCTAACGACCTGAGTGATCTAAGTTTATTATGGTAGTTGGAGTTACTTATGCGACTCGACTGATCTAAGTTGGAGGACTTGACAACTTGGCATACTGAGATGACTTCATTGATGAGTTTGCATACTCATCAGCATTACTATTGTGCATATTGGATGTGGTGACCTGAGTTGATCTGGCTAGGGACCTGATCTGGCTGGTGACCTAAGTCGATGTGGTGACCTAAGTTGATCTAGCTCAGGACCCGACTTGATCTGGTGACCCGACTTGATCTAGAGACCCCACCTGAGTTGAGTTCATCGAGCGATCTAGGGATCCAAGATGATCTAGCTGACTACCTGAGTCGATGTGGTGTCCCGAGTCGATCTGGCAACTCGAGTTGATCTGGCTGGCGACCCAAGTTGGCTAGGTGATGTGGCAACCTGAGTCAATGTGGCGATCAAGGCTGATTTGGTTGGCGACCTAAGTTGGTCAGGTGATCTGGTGACCAGAGCTGATCTAGCGACCCGAGTTGATCTAGTTGGCGACCCATGTGATGACCTAAGTTGATTTGGCTAGCGACACGAGTTGATCAAGTGACCCGTCCCGATCCAAAGACCTGAGTCGATTCGGCTATGTCAACCCAGCAACCTGAGTTGACTTGATGACCCGAGTCGACCCCGTGACCTGAGTCGACCTAGTGACCCGAGTCACTATGGTGACCTAATTTATTATGGCTATCTGAGTTACTTATGCGACTCGAGTGATCTAAGTTGGGGGACTTGACATACTGAGATGACTTCATTGATGTGTTTGCATACTCATCAACATTACTATTGTGCATATTAGATTTATGCGATCCAAGTTTAAATGAGTTGGCCTAGCTTGATCGTGAGCGAGGTCAAAAGTTGTAAAAAAAATAGACAAAGGAGGCTCCCTACGACAAAAAGAATGAAAAAACCAGAGTTAAAAAAAAATCACTCAGGCCATACATGGAGTCACGCCCTTCTTATTGTCGAGCTAGAAGCGGAGACTTGACTATGATAATACTTGAAGAGGAGTATGGGTCAATCATTCAAAAAGTGGACAGACTCACTGGAGATCTAAGTAGGTCAGGCTATCTAGTGACCTGACCTAATCTGGCTGGTGACCCGAGTCGATGTGGTGACCTGAGTTGATCTGGCTCGGGACCCGACTTGATCTGGTGACTCGACTCGATCTAGAGACCCCACCCGACCTGAGTTCATCGGGCGATCTGGTGATCTGAGATGATCTAGCTAACTACCTGAGTCGATGTCGTGTCCTGAGTTGATCTGGCGAACCGAGTTGGCCAGGTGATGTGGTGACCCAAGCTGATCTGGCTGGCGACCCGAGTCGGTTAGGTGATTTGGCGACCAGAGCAGATTTGGCTAGTGACCCAAGCTGATCTGGTGACCTGAGTTGATCTAATTGGTGACTCATGTGGTGACCCGAGTTGATCAAGTGACCTGTCCTGATCTAGAGACCCGAGTCGATCCAATAACCTGAGTTGACCCGGCGACCCGAGTCAACTTGACGACCCGAGTCAACCCAGCGACCTGCGTCGACCTAGTGACCCGCGTCGACCCAGTGACTCGCGTCGACCCAGTGACCCGTGTCGACCCAGTGACCCGTGTCAAACTGGCGACCCATGTCGAACCGGTGACTCGTGTTGACCTGACAACCCGCATCGACCTGGTGACCCAAGTCAACCCAAGTCGACTCGAGGCCCGAGTTGATCTGGCAACCCAAGTCGACCCGAGTCGACCCGATAACCTGAGTCAACCGAGTCACCTGAGTTGATCTGGCTGGTGACCCGAGTTGGCCAAGTAATGTGGCGACCTGAGTCAATGTGGTGACCCAAGCTGATCTGGCGACCACAGCTGATCTGGCTGGTGACCCAAGCTGATCTGGCGATCCGAGTTGATCTAGTTGGGGACCAGTGTGGTGACCTGAGTTGATCTCGCTAGCTACCTAACTTGATCTAGTTGGTGACCCGTGTGGTGACCGAGTCGACCCAGTGACCTGAGTCAATCGGTTGACCCAGTGACCTGAGTCAACTGAGTCAACCCGATGACAAGAGTCAATCGAGTCGACATGGTGACCTGAGATGACCGAGTCAGTCAGGTGATTGAGTCGACCCAGTGACCTGAATCGATTGAGTCGACCCGAGTCGACCAGGAGACCTTAGTAGACTAGGTCGACCCGTGTCAACCCAAGTCAACTTGAGGCCTGAGTCGATCCAGCAACCCAAGTCGACTCGGTGACCCGAGTCGACCCAGTGACCCAAGTCGACCTGATGACCTGAGTCAACCGAGTCGACCCGGTGACCCGAGTTGACCGAGTCGACCCAATGACCCGAGTCAATCGAGTCGACCCGAGTCGACCCAGCGACTGGGGTTTCTGTGGTGACCTAATTTATTATGGCAGTTGGAGTTACTCATTGGCGACCAGAGCTGATCTAGCAACCCGAGTTGATCTAGTTGGCGACCTAACCTGATCTAGCTGGCGAACTAATTTTGTCAGGTGATTTGGCGACAAGAGTTGATTTGGCTGGTGACCCAAGCTGATATGGTGACCTGAGTAAATCTAGTTGGGGACCCGTGTGGTGACTTGAGTTGATCTCGCTAGAAACTTGAGTTGATCCAATGACCCCTCCTGATCTAGAGGCCCGAGTCAACCCGAGTTGACCCGGTGACCCGAGTCACTCGAGTCGACCCGAGTCAATCGAGTCGACCCAGTGACTTGAGTCAACCGAGTCGACCCAGTGACCCGAATCAACCGAGTCGGTCAAGTGACTGAGTCGACCCGGTGACCTGAGTCGACTGAGTTGACCCAGTCGACCTGGTGACCTGAGTCGACAGAGTTGACCCAGTGACCTGAGTCAACTGAGTCGACCTGGTGACCCGAGTCAACTAAGTCGACCTAAGTCAGTCAGGTGATTAAGTCGACCCGAGTTGACCAAGTGACCCGAGTCAACCGAATCGACCGAGTGACCTGAGTCAACTGAGTCGACCCGATGACCCGAGTCAACTGAGTCGACCTGAGTCAACCGAGTCGACCGAGTCAACGTGGTGACCCGAGTCAACTGAGTCGGTCAGGTGACTAAGTCGACCCGAGTCAACCAGAGTCGACTGAGTCAACCTAGTGACCTGAATCAATTGAGTCGACCCGGTGACCTGAGTTGACTAGGTCGACCCGTGTCAACCCAAGTCGACTCGAGGCTTGAGTCAATCCAGCAACCCAAGTCGACTCGGTGACCCGAGTCGACCCAGTGACCCGATGACCCGAGTCGACCCGGTGACCCGAGTTGACCGAGTCGACCCAATGACCCGAGTCAACTGAGTCGACCCGGTGACCTGAGTCAACCAAGTCGACCCAGCGACCGGGGTTTTTATGGTGGCCTAATTTATTATGGTAGTCAGAGTTACTCACTGGCGACTAGAGCTGATCTAGCACCCCGAGTTGATCTAGTTAGCGACCTAACCTGATCTGGCTGGTGAACTAATTTTGTCAGGTGATCTGGCGATAAGAGCTGATCTGGTTGGTGACCCAAGCTGATATGGTGACTCGAGTAAATCTAGTTGCCGACCCATGTGGTGACCTGAGTTGATCTCGCTAGCGACTTGAGTTGATCCAATGACCCGTCTCGATCTAGAGGCTCGAGTCGAGCCAGCAACCCAAGTCGAGCTAGCAACCCGAGTCAACCGAGTCGACCTGATGACCTGAGCCAACCGAGTCGACTCGGTGACCCGGTGACCTGAATCAACCGAGTCGACCCGGTGACCAGAGTCGACTAAGTCGACCCAGTCGACCTGAGTCAACCGAGTCGACCCAGTGACCTGAGTCGACCCGATGACCCGAGCCAACCGAGTCGACCTAGTGACCCGGTGACCCGAATCAACCGAGTCGACCCGGTGACTAGAGTTGACTAAGTCGACCCAGTCGACCTGAGTCAACCGAGTCGACCCAGTGACCCGAGTCGACCCGATGACCCGAGCCAACCGAGTCGACCAGTGACCCGGTGACCCGAATCAACCAAGTCGACCCGGTGACCAGAGTCGACTGAGTCGACTCGGTGACCCGAGTCAACCGAGTCGATAGAGTTAACCCAGTGACCCGAGTCAACCGTGTCAACCCAATGACCTGAGTTGACATGGTGACCTGAGTCAACCAAGTTGACCTAAGTCAGTAAGGTGACTGAGTCGACCCGAGTCGACTCGGTGACCTGAGTCAACTGAGTCGACCTGGTGACCTAAGTCAACTAAGTCGACCCGGTGACCTGAGTTGACCCAGTGACATGAGTCAACCGAGTCGACCCGATGACTTGAGTCAACCGAGTCGACCCTGTGACCTGAGTCAACCGAGTCGACCCAGCGACCTGAGTCACTGTGGTGACCCAATTTATTATGGCAGTCGAAGTTACTGGCTGGCGACCCGAGTTGATCTAGTTGGTGACATAAGCTGATCTGGCTGGTGACCTAATTTTGTTAGGTGATCTGGTGACCAGAGCTGATCTAGCTGGTGACCCAAGCTGATCTGGCGACCTGAGTTGATCTAGTTGGCGACCCGTGTGGTGACCTGAGTTGATCTAGTTGGCGACCCGTGTGGTGACCTGAGTTGATCTCGCTAGCGACTTGAGTTGACCAAGTGACTCATCCCGATTTAGAGGCCTAAGTCGATCCGGCAACCCAAGTCAACCCGGTGACTTGAGTCAACCGCGTCGACCGAGTCAACCTAGTGACCCGAGTCGATCGAGTCGACTCGATGACCTGAGTCAACTGAGTTGACCCGATGACCTGAGTCAATTGAGTCGACCTGGTGACCCAAGTCAACCGAGTCGACCTAAGTCGACCCGGTGACTTGAGTCAACCGAGTCAACCCGGTGACCTGAGTCAACTGAGTCGACCGAGTTGACCTAGTGACCTAAGTCAACCAAGTCGACCCAGTGACCCGACTCGACCGAGTCGACCCAGCGACCCGAGTCGCTGTGGTGACCCAATTTATTATGGCAGTCAAAGTTATTGGCTAGCGACCAGAGTTGATCTAGCGACCTGAATTGATCTAGTTGGCAACCTAAGCTGATCTGGTTGTCGACCTAATTTTGTGAGGTGATCTAGTGACCAGAGCTAATTTGGCTGTCGACCTAATTTTGTGAGGTGATCTAGCAACCAGAGCTGATCTGGCTGGTGACCCAATCTGATCTGGCGACTCGAGTTGATCTAGTTGGCGACCTGTGTGGTGACCTGAGTTGATCTCGCTAGCGACTTGTGTTGATCTAGTGACCCATCCTGATCTAGAGGCTTGAGTTGATCCAACAACCCAAGTCGATCCGAGTCGACCGAGTCGACTCGATCATCCGAGTCAACCGAGTTGACCCGGTGACCCGAGTCGACCCGGTGACCTGAGTCAATCGAGTCGACCCGGTGACCTGAGTCAACTGAGTCAACCCAGTGACCTGAGTCAACCGAGTCGACCCGAGTCAACTGAGTTGACGCGGTGACCCGAGTCAACCAAGTCGATCGATTCAACCCGGTGATCCGAGTCGACCTGAGTCGACCGAGTCGGTTAGGTGACTGAGTCGACCCGATGACCTAAGTTGACCGAGTCGACCCAGTGACCTGACTCAATTGAGTCGACCCAGTGACCCGAGTCAACTGAGTCGACCCAATGACTCGAGTCAACCGAGTCGACCTGGTGACCCAAGTCAACTGAGTCGACCGAGTTGACCCGATGACCCGAGTCAACTGAGTCGACCCAGTGACCCAAGTCGCTGTGGTGACCTAATTTATTATGGCAGTTAAAGTTACTAGCTGGCGACCAGAGCTGAGCTGGCAACCTGAATTGATCTAGTGGGTGACCTAAGCTGATCTGGCTAGTGACCTAATTTTGTCAGGTCATCTGGAGACCAGAGCTGATCTGGCTGGTGACCCAAGTTGATCTGGTGACTCAAGTTGATCTAGTTGGCGACCCGTGTGGTGACCTGAGTTGATCTTGCTAGCGATTTGAGTTGATCCAGTGACCCGTCCTGATCCAGAGGCCTGAGTCAATCCGGCAACCCAAGTCGACTCGGTGACCCGAGTCTATCGAGTTGACCGAGTGACCTGAGTCAACCGAGTCGACTCGATGACCCGAGTCAACCGAGTCGACTCGATGACCCGAGTCAACCGAGTCGACTGAGTCGACGTGGTGTCCCGAGTCGGTCAGGTGACCGAGTCGACCCGAGTAAACCAGAGTCGACTGAGTTGACCTAGTGACCTGAATCAATTGAGTCAACCTAGTGACCTGAGTCGACTAGGTCGACCCGTGTCAACCCAAGTCGACTCGAGGCCTAAGTTGATTCGGCAACCCAAGTCGACTCGGTGACCCACGTCGACCGAGTCGACCCAGTGACCCGAGTTGACCCGATGACCCGAGTTGACCCGGTGACCCGAGTTGATCAAGTTGACTGAGTTGACTGAGTCGACCCAGCGACCAGGGTTTTTGTGGTGACCCAATTTATTATGGCAGTCGGAGTTACTCACTGGCGACCAGAGCTAATCTAGCGACCTGAGTTGATCTAATTGGTGACCTAACCTGATCTGGTTGGTGAACTAATTTTGTCAGGTGATCTGGTGACAAGAGCTGATCTGGTTGGTGACCCAAGCTGATATGGCGACCTGAGTAAATCTAGTTGGTGATCCGTGTGGTGACCTGAGTTGATCTCGCTAGCGACTTGAGTTGATCCAGTGACCCATCCCGATCCAGAGGCCCGAGTCGAGCCGGCAACCCAACTCGACCTGAGTCAATCGAGTCGACTCGAGTCCACCGAGTCGACCCAGTGACCCGAGTCAACCTGGTCAACTCGATGACCCGAGCCAACCGAGTCGACCCAGTGACCCGGTGACTCGAATCAACTGAGTCGACCCGGTGACCAGAGTTGACTAAGTCGACCCAGCTGACTTGGTGACCTGAGTCGACAGAGTTGACCTAGTGACCTGAGTCAACCGTGTTGACCTGATGACCTAAGTTGACCTGGTGACCCAAGTCAACCAAGTCTACCTAAGTTAGTAAGGTGACTGAGTTGACCCGAGTCGACCTAGTGACCTGAGTCAACCGAGTCGACCTGGTGACTCGAGTCGACCCAGTGACATGAGTCAACTGAGTCGACCCAATGACCTGAGTCAACTGAGTCAACCGAGTCGACCCTATGACCTGAGTCAACCAAGTTGACCTAGCGACCCGAGTCACTATGGTGACCCAATTTATTATGGCAGTCAAAGTTATTGGCTGGCGACCTGAGTTGATCTAGTTGGTGACATAAGCTGATATGGCGACCAGAGCTGATCTAGCTGGTGACCCAAGCTAATCTGGTGACCCAAGTTGATCTAGTTGGCGACCCATGTGGTGACCTGAGTTGATCTCGCTAGTAACTTGAGTTGACCCGATGATCCATCTTGATCTAGAGGCCCGAGTCGATCCGGCAACCCAAGTCGACCTGGTGACCTGAGTCAACCGCGTCGACCGACTCGACCCAGTGACCTGAGTCAACTAAGTTGACCTGATGACTTGAGTCAACTGAGTTGACCCAATGACCGGAGTCAACTGAGTTGACCCGATGACCTGAGTCAACTGAGTTAACACGATGACTCGAGGCAACCAAGTCGACCCAAGTCGACCGAGTCAGTCAGGTGACTGAGTCGACCTAAGTCGACCTAGTGACCTGAGTCGACCGAGTCAACCCGGTGACTCGAGTCAACAGAGTCGACCGAGTCGACCCAGTGACCCGTGTCAACCGAGTTGACCTGGTGACCCGAGTCGATCGAGTCGACCCAGCGACCTGAGTCACTATGGTGACCTAATTTATTATGGCAGTCAGAGTTACTGGCTGGTGACTAGAGCTGATCTGGTGACCTGAATTGATCTAGTTGGCAACCTAAGCTGATTTGGCTGTCGACCTAATTTTGTGAGGTGATCTGGCGACCAGAGCTGATCTGGCTAGTGACCCAATCTGATTTGGTGACCTGAGTTGATCTAGTTGGTGACCCGTGTGGTGACCTGAGTTGATCTCACTAGCGACTTGTGTTGATCTAGTGACCCATCCCAATCTAGAGGCCTGAGTCGATCCGGCAACCCAAGTCGATTCGAGTTGACTCGGTGACCCGAGTCAACCGAGTCGACCCAGTGACCTGAGTCAATTGAGTCAACCCAGTGACCTGAGTCAACCGAGTCGACCCGATGACCCGAGTCAACCGAGTCAACCCGATGACCCGAGTCAACCGAGTCGACGCAGTGACCTGAGTCAACCAAGTCGATGCGGTGACCCAAGTCAACCGAGTCGACCCGGTGACCTGAGTCAACCGAGTTGACCTGAGTCAACCCGACGACCTGAGTCGACCCGATGACCCGACTCGATCGAGTCGACCTGGTGACCTGACTCGACCGAGTCGACCCAATGACCCGAGTCAACCGAGTCGACCCGGTGACCCGAGTCAACTGAGTCGACCGAGTTCACCCGGTGACCTGAGTCAATTGAGTCGACCCAGTGACCCAAGTTGCTAGTGACCTAATTTTGTTAGGTGATCTGGAGACCAGAGTTGATCTGGTTGGTGACCCAAGCTAATCTGGCGACCAGAGTTGATCTAGTTGGTGACCCGTGTGGTGACCTAAGTTGATCTTGCTAGCAACTTGAGTTGATCCAGTAACCCATCCTGATCCAGAGGCCTGAGTCGATCTGGTAACCCAAGTCGACCTGAGTCGACCTGGTGACCCGACTCAACCGAGTCGACCCGATGACCCGAATCAACCAAGTCGACCTGATGACCCGAGTCAACCAAGTCGACCTTGTGACCCGAGTCAACCAAGTCGACCCGAGTCAGTCAGGTGACTGAGTCAACCCGGTGACCTGAGTCGATTAAGTCAACGGAGTCCACCCAATGACCTGAGTCAACTGAGTCGATCGTGTCAACCCAGTAACCTAAGTCAACCCGGTGAATCGAGTCAACTGAGTCGATCGAGTCGACCCGGTGACCTGAGTCAACTGAGTCGACCTGAGTCGACTGAGTCAACCCAGTTACCTGAGTCACTGTGGTGACCTAATTTATTATGGTAGTCAGAGTTACTGGCTGGTGACCTAAGCTAATCTGGCTGGTGACTTAAGTTTGTCAGGTGATCTAGCGACCAGAGTTGATCTGGTTGGTGACCCAAGCTGATCTGGCGATGTGAGTTGATCTAGTTGGCGACCCGTGTGGTGACCTGAGTTGATCTCGCTAGCGACTTGAGTTGATCCAGTGACCCGTACTGATCCAGAGGCCCGAGTCGATCTGACAACCCAAGTCGACCCGGTGACCCGAGTCAACTTGGTGACTCGAGTCGATCCGATGACCTGAGTCAACTGAGTCATCCCGAGTCGACCGAGTCAGTCAGGTGACTGAGTCGACCCGGTGACCTGAGTCAACCAAGTCGACCTGGTGACCCAAGTCCATCGAGTCGACCGAGTCGACCCAGTGACCTGATTCAACCAAGTCGACCTGGTGACCCGAGTCAACCGAGTCGACCTGGTGACCCGAGTCGCTGTGGTGACCCAATTTATTATGGCAGTCAAAGTTTTTGGCTGGCAACCAGAGCTGATCTGGCGACCTGAGTTGATCTAGTTAGCGACCTAAGCTGATCTAGTTGGCGACCTAAGATGAAATGGTTGGTGACCCAGGCTGATCTAGTTAGTGACCTGATTTTGTCAGGTGATCTAGCGACTAGAGCTGATCTAGCTGGTGACCCAAGCTGATCTAGTGACCCGAGTTGATCTAGTTGGTTACCTGTGTGGTGACCTGAGCTGATCTCGCTAGCAACTTGAGTTGATCTAGTGACCCGTGCAATCTAGAGGCCCGAGTAGATCCGACAACCCAAGTCGACTTGAGTCGACCTGAGTCAACCGAGTCAGCTGAGTCGACCTAAGTCACCCTAGTCGACCCGGTGATCCAAGTCAACTGAGTTGACTCAAGTTGACTGCGTCGACCCGAGTCGACCGGGTCGGTCAGGTGACTGACTCGACCTGAGTCGATTTGGCTACCTGAGTCAACTCGGTGACCCGAGTCGATCGAGTCGACCGAGTCGACCAAGTCCACCCAGTGACCTGAGTCACCTTAGTCGACCGAGCGACCAGAGTCGTTGTAGTGACCTAATTTATTATGGCAGTATGAGTTACCGACTAGCGAGCAGAGTTGATCTAGCCACCCGAGATGATCTAGTTTGCGACCTGAGTTGATCTAGTTGGTGACCCGAGTTGATCTGCCTGTTGACCTAATTTTGTCAAGTGATCTAGCGACCAGAGCTGATCAAGCCGAGCGGAACCGAACCGGTCGAGCTCTCCGGGGAGCGGCGGGGCGGGATCGGCGCCGAGCTCGCTCCCGGGCGGGGTCGAAACTCGCGGAAAAAAAATGAACAAAGGAGGCCCCGTACGAGGATAAGAACGAAAAAACCAGAGTTAAATTAAAAAAAAAAAAAAAAAAAAAAAAAAAATTACTTTCGGGTCATACGTGTAGCCACGCCCAGCTCGCCCGCGGACGGGATCCCCATCGAGCTCGTCGAGCCGAGCGGCGCTCGCGGGCGGGGTCCGATCCGAGCGGAACCGAACCGGTCGAGCTCTCCGGGGAGCGGCGGGGCGGGATCGGCGCCGAGCTCGCTCCGGGGCGGGGTCGAAACTCGCAGAAAAAAAATGAACAAAGGAGGCTCCGTACGAGGATAAGAACGAAAAAACCAGAGTTAAAAAAAAAAAAAAAAAAAAAAAAAATACATTCGCGTCATACGTGTAGCCACGCCCAGCTCGCCCGCGGACGGGATCCCCATCGAGCTCGTCGAGCCGAGCGGCGCTCGCGGGCGGGGTCCGATCCGAGCGGAACCGAACCGGTCGAGCTCTCCGGGGAGCGGCGGGGCGGGATCGGCGCCGAGCTCGCTCCCGGGCGGGGTCGAAACTCGCGGAAAAAAAATGAACAAAGGAGGCTCCGTACGAGGATAAGAACGAAAAAACCAGAGTTTAAAAAAAAATTAAAAAAAAAAAATTACATTCGGGTCATACGTGTAGCCACGCCCAGCTCGCCCGCGGACGGGATCCCCATCGAGCTCGTCGAGCCGAGCGGCGCTCGCGGGCGGGGTCCGATCCGAGCGGAACCGAACCGGTCGAGCTCTCCGGGGAGCGGCGAGGCGGGATCGGCGCCGAGCTCGCTCCCGGGCGGGGTCGAAACTCGCGGAAAAAAAATGAACAAAGGAGGCTCCGTACGAGGATAAGAACGAAAAAACCAGAGTTAAAAAAAAAAAAAAAAAAAAAAAAAATTACATTCGGGTCATACGTGTAGCCACGCCCAGCTCGCCCGCGGACGGGATCCCATTCGAGCTCGTCGAGCCGAGCGGCGCTCGCGGGCGGGGTCCGATCCGAGCGGAACCGAACCGGTCGAGCTCTCCGGGGAGCGGCGGGGCAGGATCGGCGCCGAGCTCGCTCCCGGGCGGGGTCGAAACTCGCGGAAAAAAAATGAACAAAGGAGGCTCCGTACGAGGATAAGAACGAAAAAACCAGAGTTAAAAAAAAAAAAAAAAAAAAAATTACATTCGGGTCATACGTGTAGCCACGCCCAGCTCGCCCGCGGACGGGATCCCCATCGAGCTCGTCGAGCCGAGCGGCGCTCGCGGGCGGGGTCCGATCCGAGCGGAACCGAACCGGTCGAGCTCTCCGGGGAGCGGCGGGGCGGGATCGGCGCCGAGCTCGCTCCCGGGCGGGGTCGAAACTCGCGGAAAAAAAATGAACAAAGGAGGCTCCGTACGAGGATAAGAACGAAAAAACCAGAGTTTTAAAAAAAAAAAAAAAAAAAAATTACATTCGGGTCATACGTGTAGCCACGCCCAGCTCGCCCGCGGACGGGATCCCCATCGAGCTCGTCGAGCCGAGCGGCGCTCGCGGGCGGGGTCCGATCCGAGCGGAACCGAACCGGTCGAGCTCTCCGGGGAGCGGCGGGGCGGGATCGGCGCCGAGCTCGCTCCCGGGCGGGGTCGAAACTCGCGGGAAAAAAATGAACAAAGGAGGCTCCGTACGAGGATAAGAACGAAAAAACCAGAGTTAAAAAAAAAAAAAAAAAAAAAAAAAAAAATTACATTCGGGTCATACGTGTAGCCACGCCCAGCTCGCCCGCGGACGGGATCCCCATCGAGCTCGTCGAGCCGAGCGGCGCTCGCGGGCGGGGTCCGATCGGAGCGGAACCGAACCGGTCGAGCTCTCCGGGGAGCGGCGGGGCGGGATCGGCGCCGAGCTCGCTCCCGGGCGGGGTCGAAACTCGCGGAAAAAAAATGAACAAAGGAGGCTCCGTACGAGGATAAGAACGAAAAAACCAGAGTTAAAAAAAAAAAAAAATAAAAAAATTACATTCGGGTCATACGTGTAGCCACGCCCAGCTCGCCCGCGGACGGGATCCCCATCGAGCTCGTCGAGCCGAGCGGCGCTCGCGGGCGGGGTCCGATCCGAGCGGAACCGAACCGGTCGAGCTCTCCGGGGAGCGGCGGGGCGGGATCGGCGCCGAGCTCGCTCCCGGGCGGGGTCGAAACTCGCGGAAAAAAAATGAACAAAGGAGGCCCCGTACGAGGATAAGAACGAAAAAACCAGAGTTAAAAAAAAAAAAAAAAAAAAAAAAAAAAAAAAAAAAAAAACTTTCGGGTCATAAGTGTAGCCACGCCCAGCTCGCCCGCGGACGGGATCCCCATCGAGCTCGTCGAGCCGAGCGGCGCTCGCGGGCGGGGTCCGATCCGAGCGGAACCGAACCGGTCGAGCTCTCCGGGGAGCGGCGGGGCGGGATCGGCGCCGAGCTCGCTCCGGGGCGGGGTCGAAACTCGCGGAAAAAAAATGAACAAAGGAGGCTCCGTACGAGGATAAGAACGAAAAAACCAGAGTTTTAAAAAAAAAAAAAAAAAAAATTACATTCGGGTCATACGTGTAGCCACGCCCAGCTCGCCCGCGGACGGGATCCCCATCGAGCTCGTCGAGCCGAGCGGCGCTCGCGGGCGGGGTCCGATCCGAGCGGAACCGAACCGGTCGAGCTCTCCGGGGAGCGGCGGGGCGGGATCGGCGCCGAGCTCGCTCCCGGGCGGGGTCGAAACTCGCGGAAAAAAAATGAACAAAGGAGGCTCCGTACGAGGATAAGAACGAAAAAACCAGAGTTAAAAAAAAAAAAAAAAAAAAAATTACATTCGGGTCATACGTGTAGCCACGCCCAGCTCGCCCGCGGACGGGATCCCCATCGAGCTCGTCGAGCCGAGCGGCGCTCGCGGGCGGGGTCCGATCCGAGCGGAACCGAACCAGTCGAGCTCTCCGGGGAGCGGCGGGGCGGGATCGGCGCCGAGCTCGCTCCGGGGCGGGGTCGAAACTCGCGGAAAAAAAATGAACAAAGGAGGCTCCGTACGAGGATAAGAACGAAAAAACCAGAGTTAAAAAAAAAAAAAAAAAAAAAAAAATACATTCGCGTCATACGTGTAGCCACGCCCAGCTCGCCCGCGGACGGGATCCCCATCGAGCTCGTCGAGCCGAGCGGCGCTCGCGGGCGGGGTCCGATCCGAGCGGAACCGAACCGGTCGAGCTCTCCGGGGAGCGGCGGGGCGGGATCGGCGCCGAGCTCGCTCCCGGGCGGGGTCGAAACTCGCGGAAAAAAAATGAACAAAGGAGGCTCCGTACGAGGATAAGAACGAAAAAACCAGAGTTAAAAAAAAAATTAAAAAAAAAAAATTACATTCGGGTCATACGTGTAGCCACGCCCAGCTCGCCCGCGGACGGGATCCCCATCGAGCTCGTCGAGCCGAGCGGCGCTCGCGGGCGGGGTCCGATCCGAGCGGAACCGAACCGGTCGAGCTCTCCGGGGAGCGGCGGGGCGGGATCGGCGCCGAGCTCGCTCCCGGGCGGGGTCGAAACTCGCGGGAAAAAAATGAACAAAGGAGGCTCCGTACGAGGATAAGAACGAAAAAACCAGAGTTAAAAAAAAAAAAAAAAAAAAAAAAAAATTACATTCGGGTCATACGTGTAGCCACGCCCAGCTCGCCCGCGGACGGGATCCCCATCGAGCTCGTCGAGCCGAGCGGCGCTCGCGGGCGGGGTCGGATCCGAGCGGAACCGAACCGGTCGAGCTCTCCGGGGAGCGGCGGGGCGGGATCGGCGCCGAGCTCGCTCCCGGGCGGGGTCGAAACTCGCGGAAAAAAAAT
>BSBK01009760.1:37500-62500 GCA_027943335.1 Chamaecyparis obtusa
GCTCGCAACAGTCACTGCCCCGAGAGTATGCACCGTGCACGCGACCGAGTAAGGCCACTCAGAGACATCCATTTCCCAGGCATATGCCACCTACGCACTTCTTTGGTGCACCCCGCACGACAACTCCCGTCTCGACAGCCTTAACGGTTTCCGCATCCAACCAAAAGCCTTGGCCATACTCGTCTGCAAGTTTAACTCCACAAACAGAGAGGACTTTTCCCTGCAAACCAGAGCAAGACGATAGTGCCTCGTAGAAAATGAAGACGAGATGGCCAAGACCGCACTTGTGTACAAGGCAACCAACCTTTCATCGCACTCCGGGCCACGCTAAAAACACTAGGAAAGGCTTAAAGGGTGGAGAGTGGGACAACGATGAAATATGAAAGCAGGACACTCACCTTACGTGCAACGATTCCCAACACTTGTTACTGTCGGAGCTCATGTATCGCAAAGATGGAACGTGCCAAGTGCCAAGGCCCATGGCAAATGCAACTGTCGTAAACTTCGGAACAAGCGCATCTTTCAGTCAAACAAATGACATACACACTGTCGCAATTCTCTACGACACTCGTGCGTGGCAAAATTCAACTAAATATGAAGATGAGAACTTCCAACTGCACAAGGGCTGGGCAGAACTACAAGAAATGCTCACTCCGCAATTTATTATCGCGCCTACCATCTCGGAAAGGGGTACAAGTGCACACGTTCATCCAAGCAAAGAGGATGAAATGGAGTGAAGGGGCAAGATCCAAAAGTTCCGGAGGTACAACTCCGAGAACAATCGAGAGCAATGCCGAATTACATGTCAACTCTGTTACTAGGCAAACAAGTGTTGTACCTGAAGAAATCGACAGTCCTCACAATGGCCCGAGGCCAATGCTCCGACTTAATCAATTTTCTCCAACAAACGCCATGCCACCTTTCACAAAGGGATTTTATCCATCCAAAACCGAATTAATCACTTGCAGCAAAGTGACCCAAGAGCTAGACGGGGGCTGACCCAGTAATTGTCTTCCATGTCACTACAACGAAACATTTGAACGACAACCGCTGTCGAACCCTTTCCAACTTGCACCGTCGAGTGACACAAAAGACACTACCATGGGCATGGGCAGCCCCCGCATAGCAAACGGGTGCCCTAATGCGCCCCTCCAATAGAATCAGTGCTAGTGCTCAAATTTTATATCTGAGCTACCAATCCGTCCAAGCACCAGCACTGATTCTCTTGGAGGGCCGCACCTACCCAAACGACTCAGAAGCTATACGCCGGTCCATTCACAAGAACGGAACTATCTCCGGCCAACTCCCTGTGAAGGCCGCATCTCTCCGTTCCACGCATGCAAGAACCAACGCATAGCTAACGAGTACCCGGATAGGATTCGCGGAAAGTACATAGCAAATCGCTTGTACCAAAGCGAACCGAAAGCTAGACGGGGGCTGACCCGAAGATTGCCTTCCATGTCACTGCGACGACACATTCGAACGACAACCGCTGCCGAACACTTTCCGACTTGCACCGTTGAGTGACCCGAAAGACAGGACTTTGGGCAGCCCCCGCATAGCAATCAGGTGGCTTCATGCCCCTCTAATAGAATCAGTGCTAGTGATCCGATTTTAAATCCGACTTACTCATCCGTCCGCGCACAAGCTCTGATTCTATTAGAGGGGCATGGGGGAGCTTCCGCGAACTACTACTCCCCTATATAAGTTATTAGTCCGGGTCTTTCTCTTCCGTAGAAATTTGAGACGTTGAGAATGGCTCCCAAACAATTCAAATCTTCCAAAAATTCAAGTGAAACGATGAGGAAAAAGCTCACAAAAAAATCAAATCTTCAAAAAATTCAAGTGAAACGAACAGAATAGCTCACAAAAAATTCAGGTCTTCCGAAAAAATCGAAGGGAAACGAAAAGAACAACTAGCAAAACATTCAAATTTTCCAAAACTTCAAGTAAAAGAAAGAACATAGCTCACCAAAAAAATCCATTTCTTCCAAAAACTCAAGTGAATCGAAGAGAGTAGGCTCACAAAAAATTAAAATCTTCCAAAAAAAAATCAAAGGAAACAAAAGAGGAGATCGCAAAAAATTCGAATCTTCCAATGAAACAAAAATGAGAATAGCAAACAAAAAATTCAAATCTTAATGCAGCATGCGACAGAGCAAATCGCTTGTGCCAAGCGACCCGGGAGCTAGACGGGGGCTGACCCAAAAATTGCGTTTCTTGTCAATGCGACGATGCGTTGGAACGACAACCGCTGTCGAACCCTTTCCTACTTGCAACGTCGACTGACACAAAAGACACGATCCTGGACAGGCCCCGCATAGAAAGCGGGTGGCCTAATGCGCCCCTCCAATAGAATCAGCGCTAGTGCTCAGATTTTAAATCCGAGATACCCAGCACTGATTCTCTTGGAGGGGGGCACCTACCCAAACGACTCAAAAGCTATACGCGGCTCCATTCACAAAAACAGAACTATCTCCGGCCAACTCCCTGTGAAGGCCGCATCTCTCCGTTCCGCTCGTGTAAGAGCCAACGCGTAGCTAACGAGTACGTGGATAGGGTTCGCGGAAAGTACATAGCAAATCACTTGTACCAAAGTGACCCGAAAGCTAGACAGGGGCTGACCCGTAGATTGCCTTCCATATCACTGCGACGACGCATTGGAACGACAACCGCTGCCGAACCCTTTCCGACTTGCACCGTCGAGCGACCCGAAAGACAGGACTTTGGGCAGCCCCCGCATAGCAATCAAGTGGCTTCATGCCCCTCTAATAGAATCAGTGCTGGTGATCCCATTTTGAAATCCGACCTACACATCCGTCCGATCACCGGCAATGATTCTATAAGAGGGGTATGGGGGAGCTTCCGCGAACAACACACAACTCCTCCCCTATATAAGTTATTAGTCCGAGTCTTGCTCTTGAGTGGAAATTTAAGCCGAAGAAACTGGCTCCCAAAAAATTCAAATCTTCCAAAAATTCAAGTGAAACGATGACAAAAAGCTCACAAAAAATCAAATCTTCCAAAAATTCAAGTGAAACGAACAGAATAGATCACAAAAAATTCAAGTCTTTCGAAAAAATCTAGGAAAACGAAAAGAATAGCTAGAAAACAAAATTCAAATCTTCCAGAAATTCAAGTAAAACAAAGAACATGGCTCACCAAAATAATTCATCTTCCAAAAATTCGTCATTCTTACCGCAATCCATCATCTTATCCGTCATAACGCGTATCCAACATATCCACGAGGAGGTAACCCAACTCGCTCGCATAGTTCCTCAAGTCAGATAACAATGCATCTAGATGAATCCAAATCGTTTTCGATCGAGACTTAGCAACTAATGTCGCACCCGCCTAGATTGACTTGAGATCCAATCCGCCGACACATATGATAACTAACTGATTCCAATGCAAAGCATCTTGAGCCATTGCGCACTCAAGTATCGGAAGTCGAAGCGACATAGCAAGTAGCTTGTACCAAGTGACCCGGGAGCTAGACGGGGGCTGACCCGAAGATCGCCTTTCTTGTCAATGCGACGATGTGTTGGAACGACAACCGCTGTCGAACCCTTTCCGAAGTGCACCGTCGACTGACCCAAAAGTTACGACCCTGGACAGCCCCCGCATAGCAAGCGGGTGGCCTAATGCGCCCCTCCAATAGAATCAGTGCTAGTGTTCATATTTTAAATCCGAGCTACCAATCCGTCCGAGCACCAGCACTGATTCTCTTGGAGGGGCGCACCTACCCAAACGACTCAAAAGCTATATACGCGGCTCCATTCACAAGAGCAGAACTATTTCCGGCCAACTCCCTGTGAAGGCCGCATCTCTTCGTTCCACGCATGCAAGAGCCAACGCATAGCTAACGAGTACCCGGATAGGGGTTCGCGGAAAGTACATAGCAGATCGCTTGTACCAAAGCAACCCAAAAGCTAGACGGGGGCTGACCCGAAGATCGCCTTCCATGTCACTGCGACGACGCATTGGAACGACAACCGCTGCCGAACCCTTTCCGACTTGCACCGTCGAGCGACCTTCGAAAGACGGGACTTTGAGCAGCCCCCGCATAGCAATCAGGTGGCTTCATGCCCCTCTAATGGAATCAGTGCTGCTGATCGCGTTTTGAAATCTGACCTAATCATCCGTCCGTCTGTCGGATTTCAAAACGGGATCACCAGCACTGATTCTATTAGAGGGGCATGGGGGAGATTCCGCGGACAACACCTCCCCTATATAAGTTATTAGTCCAAGTCTTGCACTTCCGTAGAAATTTGAGCCGACGAGAATATCTCACAAAAATTTCAAATCTTTCAAAAATACGAGTGAAACAAAAAGAATAGATCACAAAAAATTCAGAAATTCCAAAAATTCAATTGAAACGAAGAGAATAGCTCACAAAAAAATCAAGGGAAAAAAAGAGAATAGCTCACAAATAAAATCAAATCTCCCAAAAATGCAAGTGAAACGAAGAGACTACAATCACAAAAAATGCACAACTTCCAAATATTCAATTGAAACGAAGAGAATAGCTCACAAAAAATGCAAGTCTTACAAAAAAATCAAGGGAAACAAAACAGAATAGCTCACAAAAAATTCAAATCTTCCAAAAAAACCAAGTGAAACAAACAGAATAGCTCACAAAAAATTCAAATCTTGCAAACATTCAAGTGAAAACGAAGAGAATAGCTCACAAAAACATTCAAAACTTCCAAAAATTCAAGTGAAAAGAATAAAATAATAGCCCACAAAAAATTCAAGTCTTCCAAAACAAAAACCAAGGAAAAACGAAGAGAATAGCTCACAAAAAATCCAAAACTTCAAGTCAAAACGAAGAGAATTTTACTACCTCGCAACAAACAAAATTCAAATCTCGCAAAAATTCAAGTGAAACGAAGAGACTTAACTCAAAAAATTCAAATCTTCTTGCGACATGCAGACCCAAGAGCTAGACGGGGGCTCGCCCACAGATCGACTTCAGTATCACTATGACGACGCGCTGGAACGACTACCGCTGTCGAACCCTTCTCTGACTTCCGCCATCGAGTGACCCAAAAGACACGACCCAAGGGAGCCCACGCATAAAAATTGGGTGGCTTCATGCCCCTCCAATAGAATCTGTGCTGCTGCTCACATTTTTAAATCCGAGCGGCAAATCCGTCCGAGCACCAACACTCATTCACTTGGAGGGGCACCTATCCAAACGACCGAAAAGCTATACGCGGCTCCATTCGCAAGGCACGGAACTGTTTCAGGCCAACTCCCTGTGAAGGCCGCATCTCTGCGTTCCATGCGTGCTAGAGCCAACACATAGCTAACGAGTACCGGGATAGGTGTTCGCGGAAAGTACATAGCAGATCGCTTGTACCAAAGCAACCCAAGAGCTAGACAGGGGCTGACCCGAAGATCGCCTTCCATGTCGCTGCGACGACGCATTGGAACGACAACCGCTGCCGAACCATTTCCGACTTGCGCCGTCGAGCGACCTGAAAGATGAGACTTTGAGCAGCCCACGCATAGCAATCAGGTGGCTTCATGCCCCTATAATGGAATCAGTGCTGCTGATCCCGTTTTGAAATCCGACCTAATCATCCATCCGTCTGTCGGATTTCAAAACGGGATCACCAGCACTGATTCCATTAGAGGGGCATGGGGGAGCTTCCGCGAACAACACCTCCCCTATATAAGTTATTAGTCCAAGTATTGCACTTCCGTAGAAATTTGAGCCGAAGAGAATATCTCACAAAAATTTCAAATCTCTCAAAAATATAAGTGAAACAAAGAAGAATAGATCACAAAAAATTCAAAACTTCCAAAAATTCAATTGAAACGAAGAGAATAGCTCACAAAAAATGCAAGTCTTGCAAAAAAAATTCAAAGGAAAAGAAGAGAATAGCTCACAAAAAAAATCAAATCTCCCAAAAAATGCATCATGCATAACTTCCAAAAATTCAATTGAAACGAAGAGAATAGCTCACAAAAAATGCAAGTCTTCCAAAAAAATCAAAGGGAAATAAAGAGAATAGCTCACAAAAAATTCAAATCTTCCAAAAAACCAAGTGAAACGAAGAGACTACATCACAAAAAATGCATAACTTCCAAAAATTCAATTGAAACGAAGAGAATAGCTCACAAAAAACGCAAGTCTTCCCAAAAAAAAACAAAAAAAAAAAAAACAAAGGGAAACAAAGAGAATAGCTCACAAAAATTCAAATCTTCCAAAAAAAACCAAGTGAAACAAAGAGAATAGCTCACAAAAATTTCAAATCTTGCAAAAATTCAAGTGAAACGAAAGATAATAGCTCACAAAAAAATTCAGAACTTCCAAAAATTCAAGTCTTCCAAAAAAAAATCAAGGAAAAACGAAGACTTAAACTCACGAAAAATTCAAATCTCCTTGCGGCATGCAGACCCAAGAGCTAGACGGGGGCTCGCCCACAAATCGACTTCAGTATCACTATGATGACGCGCTGGAACGACTACCGTTGTCGAACCCTTCTCCGACTTGCGCCATCGAGTGACCCAAAAGAGGCGACCCAGGGGAGCCCCCGCATAGCAATCGGGTGGCTTCATGCCCCTCCAATAAAATCAGGCATGCTACTCACATTTTAAATCCGAGCCGCAAATCCGTCCGAGCACCAGCACTGATTCACTTGGAGGGGCACCCTATCCAAACGACCCAAAAGCTATACGCGGCTCCTTTCGCACGCACAGAACTGTTTCAAGCCGACTCCCTGTGAAGGCCGCATCTCTCCGTTCCACCCATGCAAGAAACAACGCATAGCTAACGAATACCCGGATAGGGTTTCGCGGAAAGTACAAGCAGATCGCTTGTACCAAAGCAACCCAAAAGCTAGACGGGGGCTGACCCGAAGATCGCCTTCCATGTCCAGCGACGACGCATTGGAACGACAACCGCTGTCGAACCCTTCCCGACTTTGCGTCATCGAGCGACCCGAAAGACGGGACTTTGAGCAGCCCCCGCATAGCAATCAGGTGGCTTCATGCCCCTCTAATGGAATCAGTGCTGCTGATCCCGTTTTGAAATCCGACCTAATCATCCGTCCGTCTGTCGGATTTCAAAACGGGATCACCAGCACTGATTCTATTAGAGGGGCATGGGGGAGCTTCCGCGGACAACACCTCCCCTATATAAGTTATTAGTCCAAGTATTGCACTTCCGTAGAAATTTGAGCCGAAGAGAATATCTCACAAAAATTTCAAATCTCTCAAAAATACAAGTGAAACAAAGAACAATAGATCACAAAAAATTCAAAACTTCCAAAAATTCAATTGAAATGAAGAGAATAGCTCACAAAAAATCCAAGTCTTGCAAAAAAAATCAAGGAAAAAGAAGAGAATAGCTCACAAAAAAATCAAATTTCCCAAAAATGCAAGTGAAACGAAGAGACTACATCACCAAAAAATGCATAACTTCCAAAAATTCAATTGAAACGAAGAGAATAGCTCACAAAAAATGCAAGTCTTCCAAAAAAAAATCAAGGGAAACAAAGAGAATAGCTCACAAAAAATTCAAATCTTCGAAAAAACCAAGTGAAACAAAGAAGAATAGCTCACAAAAAATTCAAATCCTGCAAAAATTCAAGTGAAAGGAAGAGAATAGCTCACAAAAAATTCAAAACTTCAAAAAATTCAAGTGAAACGAAGAGAATAGCTCACAAAAAATTCAAAACTTCCAAAAATTCAAGTGAAACGAAGAGAATAGCTCACAAAAAACTTCAAATCTCGCAAAAACTCCAGTGAAACGAAAAAGACTTAACTCACAAAAAATTCAAATCTTCTTGCCGCATGCAGACCCAAATGCTAGACCGGGGCTCGCCCACAGATCGACTTCAGTATCACTAATGACGACGCGCTGGAACAACTACCGTTGTTGAACCCTTCTCCGACTTGCGCCATCGAGTGACCCAGAAGAGACGACCCAGGGGAGCCCCCGCATAGCAATCAGGTGGCTTCATGCCCCTCCAATAAAATCAGGCATGCTACTCACATTTTAAATCCGAGCCGCAAATCCATCCGAGCACCAGCACTGATTCACTTGGAGGGGCACCCTATCCAAACGACCCAAAAGCTATACGCGGCTCCATTCGCACGCACAGAACTGTTTCAGGCCGACTCCCTGTGAAGGCCGCATCTCTTCGTTGCACACATGCAAGAGACAACGCATAGCTAACGAGTACCCGGATAGGGTTTCGCGGAAAGTACATAGCAGATCGCTTGTACCAAAGCAACCCAAAAGCTAGACGGGGGCTGACCCTAAGATCGCCTTACATGTCACAACGACGACGCATTGGAACGACAACCGCTGTCGAACCCTTTCCGACTTGCGCAATCGAGCGACCCGAAAGACGGGACTTTGAGCAGCCCACGCATAGCAATCAGGTGGCTTCATGCCCCTGTAATGGAATCAGTGCTGCTGATCCCATTTTGAAATCTGACCTAATCATCCGTCCGTCTGTCGGATTTCAAAACGGGATCACCAGCACTGATTCTATTAGAGGGGCATGGGGGAGCTTCCGCGGACAACACCTCCCCTATATAAGTTATTAGTCCAAGTATTGCACTTTCGTAGAAATTTGAGCCGAAGAGAATATCTCACAAAAATTTCAAATCTCTCAAAAATACAAGTGAAACAAAGAGAATAGATCACAAAAAATTCAAAACTTCCAAAAATTCAATTGAAATGAAGAGAATAGCTCACAAAAAATCCAAGTCTTGCAAAAAAAAAATCAAGGGAAAAGAAGAGAATAGCTCACAAAAAATGCAAGTCTTCCAAAAAAAAACAAGGGAAACAAAGAAAATAGCTCACAAAAAATTCAAATCTTCCAAAAAACCAAGTGAAACAAAGAAGAATAGCTCACAAAAAATTCAAATCCTGCAAAAATTCAAGTGAAACGAAGAGGATAGCTCACAAAAAACTCAAAACTTCCAAAAATTCAAGTGAAACGAAGAGAATAGCTCACAAAAAATTTAAGTGAAACGAAGAGAATAGCTCACAAAAACTTCAAATCTCGCAAAAACTCCAGTGAAACGAAAAAAAGAAAAAGACTTTAACTCACAAAAAATTCAAATCTTCTTGCGGCATGCAGACCCAAGTGCTAGACGGGGGCTGCACACAGATCGACTTCAGTATCACTAATGACGACGCGCTGGAACGACTACCGTTGTCGAACCCTTCTCCGACTTGCGCCATCGAGTGACCCAAAAGAGACGACCCAGGGGAGCCCCCGCATAGCAATCAGGTGGCTTCATGCCCCTCAAATAAAATCAGGCATGCTCCTCACATTTTAAATCTGAGCCGCAAATCCGTCCGAGCACCAGCACTGATTCGCTTGGAGGGGCACCCTATCCAAACGACCCAAAAGCTATACGCGGCTCCATTCGCACGCACAGAACTATTTCAGGCCGACTCCCTGTGAAGGCCGCATCTCTCCGTTCCACACATGCAAGAGCCAATGCATAGCTAACGAGTACCCGGATAGGGGTTCGCGGAAAGTACATAGCAGATCGCTTGTACCAAGCGACCCAAAAGCTAGACAAGGGCTAACCCGAAGATCGCCTTCCATGTCACTGCGACGACGCATTGGAACGACAACCGCTGTCGAACCCTTTCCGACTTGCGCCGTCGAGCGACTCGAAAGACGGGACTTTGAGCAGCCCCCGCATAGCAATCAGGTGGCTTCATGCCCCTCTAATGGAATCAGTGCTGCTGATCCCGTTTTGAAATCCGACCTGCTCATCCATCCGTCCGTCGGATTTCAAAACGGGATCACTAGCACTGATTCTATTAGAGGGGCATGGGGGAGCTTCCGCGGACAACACCTCCCCTATATAAGTTATTAGTCCAAGTATTGCACTTCCGTAGAAATTTGAGCCGAAGAGAATATCTCACAAAAATTTCAAATCTCTCAAAAATACAAGTGAAACAAAGAAGAATAGATCACAAAAAATTCAAAACTTCTAAAAATTCAATTGAAACGAAGAGAATAGCTCACAAAAAATGCAAGTCTTGCAAAAAAAAATTCAAGGGAAAAGAAGAGAATAGCTCACAAAAAAAATCAAATCTCCCAAAAATGCAAGTGAAACGAAGAGACTACATCACAAAAAATGCATAACTTCCAAAAATTCAATTGAAACGAAGAGAATAGCTCACAAAAAATGCAAGTCTTCCAAAAAAATCAAAGGAAACAAAGAGAATAGCTCACAAAAAATAGCTAGCTTGTGGCCCGGACGATCCGATCTCATGAAAACTGACTACATACCCGTGGCTCGGATCGACAAGCTAGCTCGGATCGGCGATCTGAGCTCATTCCATCATGCATTCCCGTCTTCTACTCCATAAATGACTCACCTCTTTGTATTCACTTGAGAACTAAACATCCTTTAGTTCAGCTCGAATCACAACGTGCACTAGAATCCGTTCCAGCTCGGGTCTCATCTCAAAGATCCTTGCATTCACCAACAACACCTCCCCTATATAAGTTATTAGTCCAAGTCTTGCTCTTCCGTAGAAATTTGAGGCGAAGAGAACAACTCGCAACAAATCCAAATCTTCCAAAAAATCAAGGGAAATGGGGAGAATAGCTCACAAATAATTCAAATCTTCAAAAAAATCAAGTGAAACGAGGAGAATAGCTCACAAAAAATTCAAATCTTCCAAATATCAAACCCAAAAGCTTCGCACACATTACAAATCAAACAGCTTGTACCGAGCGACCCAAACGCTAGACAAGGGCTCACCCTTAATAAGAGAATCAGTGTTTGACTTGTGGGCCGGGCGAGCCGATCTCATGAAAACTGCCTACATACCCGTGGCTCAGATCAGCGAGCTGACTCGGATCGTCGATCTGAGCTCATTCCATCATGCATTCCCGTGTTCTACTCCATAAAACGACTCACCTCTTTGTATTCACTTGAGAACTGAACATCCTTTAGCTCAGCTTGAATCACAACGCGCACTAGAATCCGTTCCAGCTCGGGTCTCATCTCAAAGATCCTTTCATTCACCAACAACACCTCCCCTATATAAGTTATTAGTCCAAGTCTTGCTCTTCCGTAGAAATTTGAGGCGAAGAGAACAACTCTCAAAAATTCCAATTCTTCCAAAAAAATCAAGGGAAACGGGGAGAATAGCTCACAAATAATTCAAATCTTCAAAAATATCAAGTGAAACGAGGAGAATAGCTCACAAAAAATTTAAATCTTCCAAATATCAACCCAAAAGCTTTGCACACATTACAAATCGAACAGCTTGTACCGAGCGACCCAAACGCTAGACAAGGGCTCACCCTTAATAAGAGAATCGATGTTTGACTTGTGGGCCGGGCGAGCCGATCTCATGAAAACTACCTACATACCCATGGCTCGGATCAGCGAGCTGGCTCGGATCGACGAGATAGCTCGGATCGACGATCTGAGATCATTCCATCATGCATTCCCATGTTCTACTCCATAGAATGACTCACCTCTTTGTATTCACTTGAGAACTGAACATCCTTTAGCTCAGCTCGAATCACAACGCGTACTAGAATCCGTTCCAGCTCGGATCTCATCTCAATGATTCTTACATTCACCAACAACACCTCCCCTATATAAGTTATTAGTCCGAGTCTTGCTCCCCCGTAGAAATGCTCGCCAACGCCGAAAGGTCACAAAAAATTTAAATCTCATAAATGACTCAGCTCGACGGGCTGGCTCGGATCGTACATACCCGTGGCTCGGATCGACGAGCTAGCTCGGATCGGCGATCTGAGCTCATTCCATCATGCATTCCCATGTTCTACTCCATAGAATGAGTCACCTCTTTGTATTCACTTGAGAACTGAACATCCTTTAGCTCAGCTCGAATCATAACGCGCACTAGAATCCGTTCCAGCTCGGGTCTCATCTCAGTGATCCTTACATTCACCAACAACACCTCCCCTATATAAGTTATTAGTCCGAGTCTTACTCCCCCGTAGAAATGCTCGCCAACGCCGAAAGGTCACAAAAAATTTAAATCTTGTAAAAGACTCAGCTCGACGGGCTGGCTCGGATCGCCGAGCTGGCTCGGATCGCCGAGCTGGCTCGGATCGCCGAGCTGGCTCGGATCGCCGAGCTGGCTCGGATCGCCGAGCTGGCTCGGATCGCCGAGTTGAGCTCAATCCATCATGCATTCCCGTGTTCTACTCCATGGAATAACTCGCCTATTTGTAATCACTTGAGAATTCAACATCCTTTAGCTCAACTCGAATCACAACGCGCACTAGAATCCGTTCCAGCTCGGGTCTCATCTCAAAGATCCTTCCATCCACCAACACCACCTCCCCTATATAAGTTATTAGTCCAAGTCTTGCTCCCCCGTAGAAATGCTCGCCGACACGGATAGGTCACGAAAACTTTAAATCTCGTAAAAGACTCAGCTCGACAAGCTAGCTCGAATCCGTGAGCTGGCTCGGATCGACGAGCTGAGCTCAATCCATCATGCATTCCCGTGTTCTACTCCATAGAACAACTCACCTATTTGTATTCACTTGAGAACTCAACATCCTTTAGCTCAGCTCGAATCACAATGGGCACTAGAATCCATTCCATCTCGAGTCTCATCTCAAAGATCCTTACATCCACCAACAACACCTCCCCTATATAAGTTATTAGTCCGAGTCTTGCTCCCACGTAGAAATGCTTGCCGACGCCGATAAGTCACAAAAACTTAAAATCTCGTAAAAGGCTCGGATCGCCAAGCGAGCTGGCTCGGATCACCGAGCGAGCTGACTCGAATCGGCGAGCTGGCACGGTTTGCCGAGCGAGCCGGCTCGGTTTTCCAAGCTGGCTGGCTCGGATCGCCGAGCCGGCTCGGCTCAAATCGGATCGGATCCATCATGCATTCCCGTGTTCTACTCCATAAAACAACTTGCCTATTTGTATTCCTTTGAGAACTCAATATCCTTTAGCTTAGCTCTAATCACAATGCGCACTAGAATTTGTTCCAGCTTGGGTCTCATCTCAAAAATCCTCACCATCCACCAACAACACCTCCCCTACGAGGATAAGTTATTAGTCCGAGTCTTTCTCCCCCATACAAATGCTTGCCGACGTCGATAGGTCGCAAAAAATTTAAATCTCGTAAAAGGCTCAACTTGACGAGCTGGCTCGGATCGTCGAGCTGGCTCAGATCGACAAGCTGGATCGGATCAACGAGCTGGCTCGGATCCGCGAGATGAGCTCAATCCATCATGCATTCCTGAGTTCTACTCCATAGAACAACTCGCCTATTCATATTCACTTGAGAACTCAACATCCTTAAGCTCAGCTCGAATCGTCTATGCACGAACCCATGCATAGCATTCAGGTATCAAATGGCATATCCAAAAATATCCGTAGAGAGCTAGCAAATCAATCATAGGCAGCATTGGCATAGATCGAGGTGAACATCATTTGATGCGATTTGACTAGTTACCATTGGGATGCCTTCGTGGCAATAGGGCCGACTTGAAACAAACCAACACAGCTTGATGTGATAGGGGTCATTTCATAATGACTGTTGGATGACTTTGTGGTGGTATGGCTAACTTACAATGGATGGGTGTAGTGTTGATGTGACAAGATCACCTCATACTAGAAATAGAGCTAACACGTCGACTGACTTGAACTGACATGTAAGGGACTCGATCCGAGGTGTAACAAAGGAGTTGTTTGGTGCACTCAGGAGTAGGGTCATGTCAGGGACTTGATTCGAGGAGCATTCATGGGGTTGTGCGACAAGTTGTTAATAGTTTTGGCCTGGGTAAGGTTTAGAGTCAAGTCGAGGTGTCATTCGAGCTGCATGAAGTAGCATGGACTGCTTTGTGCAGAGTGGCATTGGATCTTGTTGGGGACTCGATCCGAGGTGAAATCAACTAGGTATTGGAATGGGAAGTTGGGGACTTTTCCATGGGAGACTTGGAACATGTGCGAGATGGTGGCGTAATGAGCTAGTTCAGAACTATGTTGGACTATGAGATGCATTGGTTGCATGTACGTAGGAGGTCTTCATGACATTGGCTCGTGCAAGCCACAAGTCCTAATCTGGATGCAAGTTCACATCTTGAGGACAACTCATTAGTGGAGAAGTTCTCAAACTCAATTCTTGAGAGGTGTCTTGCTAGCTCAAATCGGTGAGTTGGCTCAGATCGGCTAGCTCAATCAGATTGGCGAGCTGGCTCCGATTGACGAGTTGGGCTCATCTCAGAGGTCGTTACATCCGTAAACAATACCTATCCCGTTATGACCCTAGAGATCTGGGTTACTTTGCCGACTCTAGTGATCCGGTGATCCAAGTCAATCCGGCGAATTGAGTCGATCCGGTGACCCGAGTTGTTCTGGTGATCTAAATTACTTATGTGACTGGAGTAATTCAAGTTGGGGGACTTGACAACTTGGCATGCTGAGCCGAATTCATTGATGAGTTGGCATACTCGTCAGCATAGGTATAGGAATGGGAAGTCATGGACTTTTCCATGAGAGACTTGGAATGAGTTAGCCTAGCTCACTTGTGAGTGGGGTCAAAAGTCACATTTGTTGACCTGAGTTGATCTCGCGACCTGAGCTGATTTGGCTGGCGGCCTGAGTTGGTGTGGTGACCCAAGTTGATCTGGCTAGCGACCTGAGTTGATCCAGCGATCCGACTTCATCCGTCGACCTGACCGAGTTGGTCAGGTGATCTGGTGACCCGACCTGACCTGGTTGGTGAGTCGAGTTGATGTGGCGACCCGAGTTGATCTGGCTGGCGACCCAAAATGATCCCGTGACCTGACCCGATCTGAAGACCTGACCCGACCCAACCCGAGTTGGTCTGGCAATCTGGTGACCCGAGTTGTTCTGGTTGGCGACTCGAGTCGATATGTTGACCCAAGTTGATCCGGTGACCCGACCCAATCCGGAGACCTGACCCGACCAAACTTGACCTAACTTTAGTTAGTCAGGTGATTTGGCGACCCAATATGATCTATATGGATACCTGAGTCGATGTAGGGACCCGAGTAGATTTGGCTGGCGGCCCGAGTCGATCTGACAACCCGTCCTAATCTGGAGACCCGAGTCGATCCGACGACTCGAGTTGATTCGGCAACCCGAGTGGATTTGACGACCTGTGTCGATCTGGTGACCCGAGTTGTTCTGGCGATCTGAGTTACTTATGCAACTCGAGTGATCTGAGCTGGTGGACTTGACAGCTTGGCATATTGGATCGAGGTGATCCAAGATTGAATGAGTTAGCACAGATCGAGGTGAACATCATTTGATGTGATTTAACTTGCGATCTGACTGGTTATCATTGGGATGCCTTCGTGGCAATAGGGCCGACTTGAAATAGAGATCTGAGTCGATCTGACGACTCCAGTGATTCGAGTCGATCTGGCAAGTCTAGCGATCCAAGTTGGCTAGGCAACTTCGTCAATCTAAGTTAGTCAGGTGATCTTGCGACCTGAGTTGATCTGGATGGTGACCCGAGTTGATCCGACTGGCAACCCAAGTTGTTTTGGGGACTCGAGTCGATCCAGAAACCCGAGTTGACTCGGCGATGCGAGTCGATCCAATGATCCGAATTACTTATGCGACTGGAGTAATTCAAGTTGGGGGACTTGACAGCTTGGCATGCTAAGGCGACTTCATTGATGAGTTGGCATACTTGTCAGCATTACTATTGTGCATATTAGATTGAGGTGATCCAAGTTTGAATGAGTTGGCATGGATCGAGGTGGACATCATTTGATGCAGTCTGACTAGTTATTGTTAGACGCAGTGTTGAAATGACCCGGGGTCATTTCATATAACCGCTGGGAGGCTTTCGTGGTAGTAGGGCAAGACCTGCGATGAGAACTTAACAAGGTCGCTGGCGGGGTCGAAACTCGTAGGAAAAAATGGATAAAGGAGGCTCTATACAAGGAAAAGAACAAAATTTTCAAGTTATAAAAAACTTAAATCACTAGAGCCATCCATGGAGTCACGCCTAGCTCGTTGGCGACGGGATCCCGGTGAGCTCGCTCACGAGCAAGATCTCGGACAGGATCCGGTCGAGCTCGTTGGCGATCCTCAGGGCGGGGTCAAAAGTCCTAAAAAAATAGACAAAGGAGGCTTCGTACAATGAAAAGAATGAAAAAACTAGAGTTGAAAAAGAAAACCACTCGTGCCATTCATGGACAACTTAGTGACCCAAAATGATCGGGTGACCCGACCTAACCCGAGTTGGTTAGGTGATGTGGTGACCCGAGCTGATCTGGCTGACGACCGAGTCGATGTGGCGACCTGAGTTGATCTGGTTGGCGACAAGAATTGATCTGGCAACCCGACCCGATCTAGAGAACTGACCCAACCCGATCTAGAGACCTGACCCAACCCGACCCGACCCAACTTGGCCTGGCAATCTGGTGACCCGAGTTGATCTGGTTGGTGACCCGAGTCAATTTGTTGACCTGAGTTGATCAGGCTGGCATACTTAGTTGACTTCATTGATGAGTTTGCATACTCGTTAGTATTACTATTATGCATATTAGATTGAGGCGATCCAAGTTTGAATGAGTTAGCCTAGCTCGCTTGCGAGTGGGGTCAAAACTCAAATTTGTTAACCCGAGTTGATCTGGCTGGTGACCCGAGTTGATTTGGTGACCCGAGCTGATTTGGCTGGCGACCTAAGTCGATGTGATGATCTGAGTTGATCTGGCTGGCGACCTGAGTTGATCTGGCGATCTGACTTCATCCGTCGACCTGACTCGAGTTGGTCAGGTGATCTAATGACCTGAGCTGATCTGGTTGGCGAGTCGAGTCGAGTCGATGTAGCAACTCGAGTTGATCTGGCTGGCGAGCTGAAATGATCCCGCGACTTGACCCAATCTGGAGACCTTACCCGACCTGACCTGAGTTGGTCTGGCGACCCAAGTTGATCTGGTTGGTGACTCGAGTCGATGTGTTGACCCGAGTTGATCTGGCTGGAGACCCAATTTGATCTGGTGACCCGACTCGATCCAGAGACCCGACCTAACCTAAGTTAGTCAGGTGATTTGGTGACCTGATTTTGATCTATCTGGATACCCGAATCGATCCGATGAACCGAGTCGATTCGGACGACCCATCCTGATCTGGAGACCTGAGTCGATCCGGTGACCTGCGTCAATACGGTGACCCGAGTCGATTCGAGGACTCGAGTCGATCCGGTGACCCGAGTCGATCTGGCGACCCGAGTCGATCTGATGACTCGAGTTAATTAGGTGACCCAAGTTGTTTTGGCAATACGAGTTACTTATGCGACTCGAGTGATCCGAGCTAGCAAACTAGACAGCTTGGCATATTGGAATGTGTTAACAACATAAGCTGATGTGTTGACCCGAGTTGATCATGTTAGTGACCCGAGTTGATCTAATTAGCGACCTGAGTTGATCCGGTGACCCGACCTGATCAGGAGACCTAACCCAACCTGACCTAAGTTAGTTAGGTGATTTGGTGACCCGAGCTGATCTATCTGGATACTCGAGTTGATGTGGCAACCTAAGTTGATCTGGCTGGTGACCCGAATTAATCTGGTGACCCGACCTGACCTGAGTTGGTTAGGTGATGTGGCAACCTGAGCTGATCTAGGTGATGACCCAAGTCGATTGTGGTGACTTGAGTTAATCTAGCTAGCAACCCGAGTTGATCCAGCGACCTATCGCGATCTAGAGACCCGAGTCAAGCCGGCAACCCGAGTCGACCTAACGACCTGAGTGATCTAAGTTTATTATGGTAGTTGGAGTTACTTATGCGACTCGACTGATCTAAGTTGGAGGACTTGACAACTTGGCATACTGAGATGACTTCATTGATGAGTTTGCATACTCATCAGCATTACTATTGTGCATATTGGATGTGGTGACCTGAGTTGATCTGGCTAGGGACCTGATCTGGCTGGTGACCTAAGTCGATGTGGTGACCTAAGTTGATCTAGCTCAGGACCCGACTTGATCTGGTGACCCGACTTGATCTAGAGACCCCACCTGAGTTGAGTTCATCGAGCGATCTAGGGATCCAAGATGATCTAGCTGACTACCTGAGTCGATGTGGTGTCCCGAGTCGATCTGGCAACTCGAGTTGATCTGGCTGGCGACCCAAGTTGGCTAGGTGATGTGGCAACCTGAGTCAATGTGGCGATCAAGGCTGATTTGGTTGGCGACCTAAGTTGGTCAGGTGATCTGGTGACCAGAGCTGATCTAGCGACCCGAGTTGATCTAGTTGGCGACCCATGTGATGACCTAAGTTGATTTGGCTAGCGACACGAGTTGATCAAGTGACCCGTCCCGATCCAAAGACCTGAGTCGATTCGGCTATGTCAACCCAGCAACCTGAGTTGACTTGATGACCCGAGTCGACCCCGTGACCTGAGTCGACCTAGTGACCCGAGTCACTATGGTGACCTAATTTATTATGGCTATCTGAGTTACTTATGCGACTCGAGTGATCTAAGTTGGGGGACTTGACATACTGAGATGACTTCATTGATGTGTTTGCATACTCATCAACATTACTATTGTGCATATTAGATTTATGCGATCCAAGTTTTAAATGAGTTGGCCTAGCTTGATCGTGAGCGAGGTCAAAAGTTGTAAAAAAAATAGACAAAGGAGGCTCCCTACGACAAAAAGAATGAAAAAACCAGAGTTAAAAAAAAATCACTCAGGCCATACATGGAGTCACGCCCTTCTTATTGTCGAGCTAGAAGCGGAGACTTGACTATGATAATACTTGAAGAGGAGTATGGGTCAATCATTCAAAAAGTGGACAGACTCACTGGAGATCTAAGTAGGTCAGGCTATCTAGTGACCTGACCTAATCTGGCTGGTGACCCGAGTCGATGTGGTGACCTGAGTTGATCTGGCTCGGGACCCGACTTGATCTGGTGACTCGACTCGATCTAGAGACCCCACCCGACCTGAGTTCATCGGGCGATCTGGTGATCTGAGATGATCTAGCTAACTACCTGAGTCGATGTCGTGTCCTGAGTTGATCTGGCGAACCGAGTTGGCCAGGTGATGTGGTGACCCAAGCTGATCTGGCTGGCGACCCGAGTCGGTTAGGTGATTTGGCGACCAGAGCAGATTTGGCTAGTGACCCAAGCTGATCTGGTGACCTGAGTTGATCTAATTGGTGACTCATGTGGTGACCCGAGTTGATCAAGTGACCTGTCCTGATCTAGAGACCCGAGTCGATCCAATAACCTGAGTTGACCCGGCGACCCGAGTCAACTTGACGACCCGAGTCAACCCAGCGACCTGCGTCGACCTAGTGACCCGCGTCGACCCAGTGACTCGCGTCGACCCAGTGACCCGTGTCGACCCAGTGACCCGTGTCAAACTGGCGACCCATGTCGAACCGGTGACTCGTGTTGACCTGACAACCCGCATCGACCTGGTGACCCAAGTCAACCCAAGTCGACTCGAGGCCCGAGTTGATCTGGCAACCCAAGTCGACCCGAGTCGACCCGATAACCTGAGTCAACCGAGTCACCTGAGTTGATCTGGCTGGTGACCCGAGTTGGCCAAGTAATGTGGCGACCTGAGTCAATGTGGTGACCCAAGCTGATCTGGCGACCACAGCTGATCTGGCTGGTGACCCAAGCTGATCTGGCGATCCGAGTTGATCTAGTTGGGACCAGTGTGGTGACCTGAGTTGATCTCGCTAGCTACCTAACTTGATCTAGTTGGTGACCCGTGTGGTGACCGAGTCGACCCAGTGACCTGAGTCAATC
Organism: Chamaecyparis obtusa; assembly: GCA_027943335.1. Lineage (NCBI taxonomy): Eukaryota > Viridiplantae > Streptophyta > Pinopsida > Cupressales > Cupressaceae > Chamaecyparis > Chamaecyparis obtusa. The sequence goes on from BSBK01009760.1 coordinate 57,251, forward strand.
GGTTGACCCAGTGACCTGAGTCAACTGAGTCAACCCGATGACAAGAGTCAATCGAGTCGACATGGTGACCTGAGATGACCGAGTCAGTCAGGTGATTGAGTCGACCCAGTGACCTGAATCGATTGAGTCGACCCGAGTCGACCAGGAGACCTTAGTAGACTAGGTCGACCCGTGTCAACCCAAGGTCAACTTGAGGCCTGAGTCGATCCAGCAACCCAAGTCGACTCGGTGACCCGAGTCGACCCAGTGACCCAAGTCGACCTGATGACCTGAGTCAACCGAGTCGACCCGGTGACCCGAGTTGACCGAGTCGACCCAATGACCCGAGTCAATCGAGTCGACCCGAGTCGACCCAGCGACTGGGGTTTCTGTGGTGACCTAATTTATTATGGCAGTTGGAGTTACTCATTGGCGACCAGAGCTGATCTAGCAACCCGAGTTGATCTAGTTGGCGACCTAACCTGATCTAGCTGGCGAACTAATTTTGTCAGGTGATTTGGCGACAAGAGTTGATTTGGCTGGTGACCCAAGCTGATATGGTGACCTGAGTAAATCTAGTTGGGGACCCGTGTGGTGACTTGAGTTGATCTCGCTAGAAACTTGAGTTGATCCAATGACCCCTCCTGATCTAGAGGCCCGAGTCAACCCGAGTTGACCCGGTGACCCGAGTCACTCGAGTCGACCGAGTCAATCGAGTCGACCCAGTGACTTGAGTCAACCGAGTCGACCCAGTGACCCGAATCAACCGAGTCGGTCAAGTGACTGAGTCGACCCGGTGACCTGAGTCGACTGAGTTGACCCAGTCGACCTGGTGACCTGAGTCGACAGAGTTGACCCAGTGACCTGAGTCAACTGAGTCGACCTGGTGACCCGAGTCAACTAAGTCGACCTAAGTCAGTCAGGTGATTAAGTCGACCCGAGTTGACCAAGTGACCCGAGTCAACCGAATCGACCGAGTGACCTGAGTCAACTGAGTCGACCCGATGACCCGAGTCAACTGAGTCGACCTGAGTCAACCGAGTCGACCGAGGTCAACGTGGTGACCCGAGTCAACTGAGTCGGTCAGGTGACTAAGTCGACCCGAGTCAACCAGAGTCGACTGAGTCAACCTAGTGACCTGAATCAATTGAGTCGACCCGGTGACCTGAGTTGACTAGGTCGACCCGTGTCAACCCAAGTCGACTCGAGGCTTGAGTCAATCCAGCAACCCAAGTCGACTCGGGTGACCCGAGTCGACCCAGTGACCCGATGACCCGAGTCGACCCGGTGACCCGAGTTGACCGAGTCGACCAATGACCCGAGTCAACTGAGTCGACCCGGTGACCTGAGTCAACCAAGTCGACCCAGCGACCGGGGTTTTTATGGTGGCCTAATTTATTATGGTAGTCAGAGTTACTCACTGGCGACTAGAGCTGATCTAGCACCCCGAGTTGATCTAGTTAGCGACCTAACCTGATCTGGCTGGTGAACTAATTTTGTCAGGTGATCTGGCGATAAGAGCTGATCTGGTTGGTGACCCAAGCTGATATGGTGACTCGAGTAAATCTAGTTGCCGACCCATGTGGTGACCTGAGTTGATCTCGCTAGCGACTTGAGTTGATCCAATGACCCGTCTCGATCTAGAGGCTCGAGTCGAGCCAGCAACCCAAGTCGAGCTAGCAACCCGAGTCAACCGAGTCGACCTGATGACCTGAGCCAACCGAGTCGACTCGGTGACCCGGTGACCTGAATCAACCGAGTCGACCCGGTGACCAGAGTCGACTAAGTCGACCCAGTCGACCTGAGTCAACCGAGTCGACCCAGTGACCTGAGTCGACCCGATGACCCGAGCCAACCGAGTCGACCTAGTGACCCGGTGACCCCGAATCAACCGAGTCGACCCGGGTGACTAGAGTTGACTAAGTCGACCCAGTCGACCTGAGTCAACCGAGTCGACCCAGTGACCGAGTCGACCCGATGACCCGAGCCAACCGAGTCGACCAGTGACCCGGTGACCCGAATCAACCAAGTCGACCCGGTGACCAGAGTCGACTGAGTCGACTCGGTGACCCGAGTCAACCGAGTCGATAGAGTTTACCCAGTGACCCGAGTCAACCGTGTCAACCCAATGACCTGAGTTGACATGGTGACCTGAGGTCAACCAAGTTGACCTAAGTCAGTAAGGTGACTGAGTCGACCCGAGTCGACTCGGTGACCTGAGTCAACTGAGTCGACCTGGTGACCTAAGTCAACTAAGTCGACCCGGTGACCTGAGTTGACCCAGTGACATGAGTCAACCGAGTCGACCGATGACTTGAGTCAACCGAGTCGACCCTGTGACCTGAGTCAACCGAGTCGACCCAGCGACCTGAGTCACTGTGGTGACCCAATTTATTATGGCAGTCGAAGTTACTGGCTGGCGACCCGAGTTGATCTAGTTGGTGACATAAGCTGATCTGGCTGGTGACCTAATTTTGTTAGGTGATCTGGTGACCAGAGCTGATCTAGCTGGTGACCCAAGCTGATCTGGCGACCTGAGTTGATCTAGTTGGCGACCCGTGTGGTGACCTGAGTTGATCTAGTTGGCGACCCGTGTGGTGACCTGAGTTGATCTCGCTAGCGACTTGAGTTGACCAAGTGACTCATCCCGATTTAGAGGCCTAAGTCGATCCGGCAACCCAAGTCAACCCCGGGTGACTTGAGTCAACCGCGTCGACCGAGTCAACCTAGTGACCCGAGTCGATCGAGTCGACTCGATGACCTGAGTCAACTGAGTTGACCCGATGACCTGAGTCAATTGAGTCGACCTGGTGACCCAAGTCAACCGAGTCGACCTAAGTCGACCCGGTGACTTGAGTCAACCGAGTCAACCCGGTGACCTGAGTCAACTGAGTCGACCGAGTTGACCTAGTGACCTAAGTCAACCAAGTCGACCCAGTGACCCGACTCGACCGAGTCGACCCAGCGACCCGAGTCGCTGTGGTGACCCAATTTATTATGGCAGTCAAAGTTATTGGCTAGCGACCAGAGTTGATCTAGCGACCTGAATTGATCTAGTTGGCAACCTAAGCTGATCTGGTTGTCGACCTAATTTTGTGAGGTGATCTAGTGACCAGAGCTAATTTGGCTGTCGACCTAATTTTGTGAGGTGATCTAGCAACCAGAGCTGATCTGGCTGGTGACCCAATCTGATCTGGCGACTCGAGTTGATCTAGTTGGCGACCTGTGTGGTGACCTGAGTTGATCTCGCTAGCGACTTGTGTTGATCTAGTGACCCATCCTGATCTAGAGGCTTGAGTTGATCCAACAACCCAAGTCGATCCGAGTCGACCGAGTCGACTCGATCATCCGAGTCAACCGAGTTGACCCGGTGACCCGAGTCGACCCGGTGACCTGAGTCAATCGAGTCGACCCGGTGACCTGAGTCAACTGAGTCAACCCAGTGACCTGAGTCAACCGAGTCGACCCGAGTCAACTGAGTTGACGCGGTGACCCGAGTCAACCAAGTCGATCGATTCAACCCGGTGATCCGAGTCGACCTGAGTCGACCGAGTCGGTTAGGTGACTGAGTCGACCCGATGACCTAAGTTGACCGAGTCGACCCAGTGACCTGACTCAATTGAGTCGACCCAGTGACCCGAGTCAACTGAGTCGACCCAATGACTCGAGTCAACCGAGTCGACCTGGTGACCCAAGTCAACTGAGTCGACCGAGTTGACCCGATGACCCCGAGTCAACTGAGTCGACCCAGTGACCCAAGTCGCTGTGGTGACCTAATTTATTATGGCAGTTAAAGTTACTAGCTGGCGACCAGAGCTGAGCTGGCAACCTGAATTGATCTAGTGGGTGACCTAAGCTGATCTGGCTAGTGACCTAATTTTGTCAGGTCATCTGGAGACCAGAGCTGATCTGGCTGGTGACCCAAGTTGATCTGGTGACTCAAGTTGATCTAGTTGGCGACCCGTGTGGTGGACCTGAGTTGATCTTGCTAGCGATTTGAGTTGATCCAGTGACCCGTCCTGATCCAGAGGCCTGAGTCAATCCGGCAACCCAAGTCGACTCGGTGACCCGAGTCTATCGAGTTGACCGAGTGACCTGAGTCAACCGAGTCGACTCGATGACCCGAGTCAACCGAGTCGACTCGATGACCCGAGTCAACCGAGTCGACTGAGTCGACGTGGTGTCCCGAGTCGGTCAGGTGACCGAGTCGACCCGAGTAAACCAGAGTCGACTGAGTTGACCTAGTGACCTGAATCAATTGAGTCAACCTAGTGACCTGAGTCGACTAGGTCGACCCGTGTCAACCCAAGTCGACTCGAGGCCTAAGTTGATTCGGCAACCCAAGTCGACTCGGTGACCCACGTCGACCGAGTCGACCCAGTGACCCGAGTTGACCCGATGACCCGAGTTGACCCGGTGACCCGAGTTGATCAAGTTGACTGAGTTGACTGAGTCGACCCAGCGACCAGGGTTTTTGTGGTGACCCAATTTATTATGGCAGTCGGAGTTACTCACTGGCGACCAGAGCTAATCTAGCGACCTGAGTTGATCTAATTGGTGACCTAACCTGATCTGGTTGGTGAACTAATTTTGTCAGGTGATCTGGTGACAAGAGCTGATCTGGTTGGTGACCCAAGCTGATATGGCGACCTGAGTAAATCTAGTTGGTGATCCGTGTGGTGACCTGAGTTGATCTCGCTAGCGACTTGAGTTGATCCAGTGACCCATCCCGATCCAGAGGCCCGAGTCGAGCCGGCAACCCAACTCGACCTGAGTCAATCGAGTCGACTCGAGTCCACCGAGTCGACCCAGTGACCCGAGTCAACCTGGTCAACTCGATGACCCGAGCCAACCGAGTCGACCCAGTGACCCGGTGACTCGAATCAACTGAGTCGACCCGGTGACCAGAGTTGACTAAGTCGACCCAGCTGACTTGGTGACCTGAGTCGACAGAGTTGACCTAGTGACCTGAGTCAACCGTGTTGACCTGATGACCTAAGTTGACCTGGTGACCCAAGTCAACCAAGTCTACCTAAGTTAGTAAGGTGACTGAGTTGACCCGAGTCGACCTAGTGACCTGAGTCAACCGAGTCGACCTGGTGACTCGAGTCGACCCAGTGACATGAGTCAACTGAGTCGACCCAATGACCTGAGTCAACTGAGTCAACCGAGTCGACCCTATGACCTGAGTCAACCAAGTTGACCTAGCGACCCGAGTCACTATGGTGACCCAATTTATTATGGCAGTCAAAGTTATTGGCTGGCGACCTG
>BSBK01009760.1:72500-92997 GCA_027943335.1 Chamaecyparis obtusa
CGCATCCAGAAAGACATGAAATGGCCCACGCATGTCGGGTCATAGCAAAACGGATGCTCGGTTCACAGGAGCCTGGGAAGAACATCCCGTACGGAACCCTTTACCCGAAGACACCCGAATCGCACATGCTCGCAACAGTCACTGCCCCGAGAGTATGCACCGTGCACGCGACCGAGTAAGGCCACTCAGAGACATCCATTTCCCAGGCATATGCCACCTACGCACTTCTTTGGTGCACCCCGCACGACAACTCCCGTCTCGACAGCCTTAACGGTTTCCGCATCCAACCAAAAAGCCTTGGCCATACTCGTCTGCAAGTTTAAACTCCACAGACAGAGAGGACTTTGCCCTGCAAACCAGAGCAAGACGATAGTGCCCTCGTAGAAAATGAAGACGAGATGGCCAAGACCGCACTTGTGTACAAGGCAACCAACCTTTCATCGCACTCCGGGCCACGCTAAAAAACACTAGGAAAGGCTTAAAGGGTGGAGAGTGGGGACAACGATGAAATATGAAAGCAGGACACTCACCTTACGTGCAACGATTCCCAACACTTGTTACTGTCGGAGCTCATGTAATCGCAAAGATGGAACGTGCCAAGTGCCAAGGCCCATGGCAAATGCAACTGTCGTAAACTTCGGAACAAGCGCATCTTTCAGTCAAACAAATGACATACACACTGTCGCAATTCTCTACGACACTCGTGCGTGGCAAAATTCAACTAAATATGAAGATGAGAACTTCCAACTGCACAAGGGCTGGGCCAGAACTACAAGAAATGCTCACTCCGCAATTTATTATCGCGCCTACCATCTCGGAAAGGGGTACAAGTGCACACGTTCATCCAAGCAAAGAGGATGAAATGGAGTGAAGGGGCAAGATCCAAAAGTTCCGGAGGTGACAACTCCGAGAACAATCGAGAGCAATGCCGAATTACATGTCAACTCTGTTACTAGGCAAACAAGTGTTGTACCTGAAGAAATCGACAGTCCTCACAATGGCCCGAGGCCAATGCTCCGACTTAATCAATTTTCTCCAACAAACGCCATGCCACCTTTCACAAAGGGATTTTATCCATCCAAAACCGAATTAATCACTTGCAGCAAAGTGACCCAAGAGCTAGACGGGGGCTGACCCAGTAATTGTCTTCCATGTCACTAAACGAAACATTTGAACGACAACCGCTGTCGAACCCTTTCCAACTTGCACCGTCGAGTGACACAAAAGACACTACCATGGGCATGGGCAGCCCCCGCATAGCAAACGGGTGCCCCTAATGCGCCCCTCCAATAGAATCAGTGCTAGTGCTCAAATTTTATATCTGAGCTACCAATCCGTCCAAGCACCAGCACTGATTCTCTTGGAGGGCTGCACCTACCCAAACGACTCAGAAGCTATACGCCGGTCCATTCACAAGAACGGAACTATCTCCGGCCAACTCCCTGTGAAGGCCGCATCTCTCCGTTCCACGCATGCAAGAACCAACGCATAGCTAACGAGTACCCGGATAGGATTCGCGGAAAGTACATAGCAAATCGCTTGTACCAAAGCGAACCGAAAGCTAGACGGGGGCTGACCCGAAGATTGCCTTCCATGTCACTGCGACGACACATTCGAACGACAACCGCTGCCGAACACTTTCCGACTGCACCGTTGAGTGACCCGAAAGACAGGACTTTGGGCAGCCCCCGCATAGCAATCAGGTGGCTTCATGCCCCTCTAATAGAATCAGTGCTAGTGATCCGATTTTAAATCCGACTTACTCATCCGTCCGCGCACAAGCTCTGATTCTATTAGAGGGGCATGGGGGAGCTTCCGCGAACTACTACTCCCCTATATAAGTTATTAGTCCGGGTCTTTCTCTTCCGTAGAAATTTGAGACGTTGAGAATGGCTCCCAAACAATTCAAATCTTCCAAAAATTCAAGTGAAACGATGAGGAAAAAGCTCACAAAAAAATCAAATCTTCAAAAAATTCAAGTGAAACGAACAGAATAGCTCACAAAAAAATTCAGGGTCTTCCGAAAAAATCGAAGGAAACGAAAAGAACAACTAGCAAAACATTCAAATTTTCCAAAACTTCAAGTAAAAGAAAGAACATAGCTCACCAAAAAAATCCATTTCTTCCAAAAACTCAAGTGAATCGAAGAGAGTAGGCTCACAAAAAATTAAAATCTTCCAAAAAAAAATCAAAGGAAACAAAAGAGGAGATCGCAAAAAATTCGAATCTTCCAATGAAACAAAAATGAGAATAGCAAACAAAAAATTCAAATCTTAATGCAGCATGCGACACGAGCAAATCGCTTGTGCCAAGCGACCCGGGAGCTAGACGGGGGCTGACCCAAAAAATTGCGTTTCTTGTCAATGCGACGATGCGTTGGAACGACAACCGCTGTCGAACCCTTTCCTACTTGCAACGTCGACTGACACAAAAGACACGATCCTGGACAGGCCCCGCATAGAAAGCGGGTGGCCTAATGCGCCCCTCCAATAGAATCAGCGCTAGTGCTCAGATTTTAAATCCGAGATACCCAGCACTGATTCTCTTGGAGGGGGGCACCTACCCAAACGACTCAAAAGCTATACGCGGCTCCATTCACAAAAACAGAACTATCTCCGGCCAACTCCCTGTGAAGGCCGCATCTCTCCGTTCCGCTCGTGTAAGAGCCAACGCGTAGCTAACGAGTACGTGGATAGGGTTCGCGAAAGTACATAGCAAATCACTTGTACCAAAGTGACCCGAAAGCTAGACAGGGGCTGACCCGTAGATTGCCTTCCATATCACTGCGACGACGCATTGGAACGACAACCGCTGCCGAACCCTTTCCGACTTGCACCGTCGAGCGACCCGAAAGACAGGACTTTGGGCAGCCCCCGCATAGCAATCAAGTGGCTTCATGCCCCTCTAATAGAATCAGTGCTGGTGATCCCATTTTGAAATCCGACCTACACATCCGTCCGATCACCGGCAATGATTCTATAAGAGGGGTATGGGGGAGCTTCCGCGAAAAACACACAACTCCTCCCCTATATAAGTTATTAGTCCGAGTCTTGCTCTTGAGTGGAAATTTAAGCCGAAGAAACTGGCTCCCAAAAAATTCAAATCTTCCAAAAATTCAAGTGAAACGATGACAAAAAGCTCACAAAAAATCAAATCTTCCAAAAATTCAAGTGAATACGAACAGAATAGATCACAAAAAATTCAAGTCTTTCGAAAAAATCTAGGAAAACGAAAAGAATAGCTAGAAAACAAAATTCAAATCTTCCAGAAATTCAAGTAAAACAAAGAACATGGCTCACCAAAATAATTCATCTTCCAAAAATTCGTCATTCTTACCGCAATCCATCATCTTATCCGTCATAACGCGTATCCAACATATCCACGAGGAGGTAACCCAACTCGCTCGCATAGTTCCTCAAGTCAGATAACATTGCATCTAGATGAATCCAAATCGTTTTCGATCGAGACTTAGCAACTAATGTCGCACCCGCCTAGATTGACTTGAGATCCAATCCGCCGACACATATGATAACTAACTGATTCCAATGCAAAGCATCTTGAGCCATTGCGCACCTCAAGTATCGGAAGTCGAAGCGACATAGCAAGTAGCTTGTACCAAGTGACCCGGGAGCTAGACGGGGGCTGACCCGAAGATCGCCTTTCTTGTCAATGCGACGATGTGTTGGAACGACAACCGCTGTCGAACCCCTTTCCGAAGTGCACCGTCGACTGACCCAAAAGTTACGACCCTGGACAGCCCCCGCATAGCAAGCGGGTGGCCTAATGCGCCCCCTCCAATAGAATCAGTGCTAGTGTTCATATTTTAAATCCGAGCTACCAATCCGTCCGAGCACCAGCACTGATTCTCTTGGAGGGGCGCACCTACCCAAACGACTCAAAAGCTATATACGCGGCTCCATTCACAAGAGCAGAACTATTTCCGGCCAACTCCCTGTGAAGGCCGCATCTCTTCGTTCCACGCATGCAAGAGCCAACGCATAGCTAACGAGTACCCGGATAGGGGTTCGCGGAAAGTACATAGCAGATCGCTTGTACCAAAGCAACCCAAAAGCTAGACGGGGGCTGACCCGAAGATCGCCTTCCATGTCACTGCGACGACGCATTGGAACGACAACCGCTGCCGAACCCTTTCCGACTTGCACCGTCGAGCGACCTTCGAAAGACGGGACTTTGAGCAGCCCCCGCATAGCAATCAGGTGGCTTCATGCCCCTCTAATGGAATCAGTGCTGCTGATCGCGTTTTGAAATCTGACCTAATCATCCGTCCGTCTGTCGGATTTCAAAACGGGAATCACCAGCACTGATTCTATTAGAGGGCATGGGGGAGATTCCGCGGACAACAACCTCCCCTATATAAGTTATTAGTCCAAGTCTTGCACTTCCGTAGAAATTTGAGCCGACGAGAATATCTCACAAAAATTTCAAATCTTTCAAAAATACGAGTGAAACAAAAAGAATAGATCACAAAAAAATTCAGAAATTCCAAAAATTCAATTGAAACGAAGAGAATAGCTCACAAAAAAATCAAGGGAAAAAAAGAGAATAGCTCACAAATAAAATCAAATCTCCCAAAAATGCAAGTGAAACGAAGAGACTACAATCACAAAAAATGCACAACTTCCAAATATTCAATTGAAACGAAGAGAATAGCTCACAAAAAATGCAAGTCTTACAAAAAAATCAAGGGAAACAAAACAGAATAGCTCACAAAAAATTCAAATCTTCCAAAAAAAAAACCAAGTGAAACAAACAGAATAGCTCACAAAAAATTCAAATCTTGCAAACATTCAAGTGAAAACGAAGAGAATAGCTCACAAAAACATTCAAAACTTCCAAAAATTCAAGTGAAAAGAATAAAATAATAGCCCCACAAAAAATTCAAGTCTTCCAAAACAAAAACCAAGGAAAAACGAAGAGAATAGCTCACAAAAAATCCAAAACTTCAAGTCAAAACGAAGAGAATTTTACTACCTCGCAACAAACAAAATTCAAATCTCGCAAAAATTCAAGTGAAACGAAGAGACTTAACTCAAAAAATTCAAATCTTCTTGCGACATGCAGACCCAAGAGCTAGACGGGGGCTCGCCCACAGATCGACTTCAGTATCACTATGACGACGCGCTGGACGACTACCGCTGTCGAACCCTTCTCTGACTTCCGCCATCGAGTGACCCAAAAGACACGACCCAAGGGAGCCCACGCATAAAAATTGGGTGGCTTCATGCCCCTCCAATAGAATCTGTGCTGCTGCTCACATTTTTAAATCCGAGCGCAAATCCGTCCGAGCACCAACACTCATTCACTTGGAGGGGCACCTATCCAAACGACCGAAAAGCTATACGCGGCTCCATTCGCAAGGCACGGAACTGTTTCAGGCCAACTCCCTGTGAAGGCCGCATCTCTGCGTTCCATGCGTGCTAGAGCCAACACATAGCTAACGAGTACCCGGGATAGGTGTTCGCGGAAAGTACATAGCAGATCGCTTGTACCAAAGCAACCCAAGAGCTAGACAGGGGCTGACCCGAAGATCGCCTTCCATGTCGCTGCGACGACGCATTGGAACGACAACCGCTGCCGAACCATTTCCGACTTGCGCCGTCGAGCGACCTGAAAGATGAGACTTTGAGCAGCCCACGCATAGCAATCAGGTGGCTTCATGCCCCTATAATGGAATCAGTGCTGCTGATCCCGTTTTTGAAATCCGACCTAATCATCCATCCGTCTGTCGGATTTCAAAACGGGATCACCAGCACTGATTCCATTAGAGGGGCATGGGGGAGCTTCCGCGAACAACACCTCCCCTATATAAGTTATTAGTCCAAGTATTGCACTTCCGTAGAAATTTGAGCCGAAGAGAATATCTCACAAAAATTTCAAATCTCTCAAAAATATAAGTGAAACAAAGAAGAATAGATCACAAAAAATTCAAAACTTCCAAAAATTCAATTGAAACGAAGAGAATAGCTCACAAAAAATGCAAGTCTTGCAAAAAAAATTCAAAGGAAAAGAAGAGAATAGCTCACAAAAAAAATCAAATCTCCCAAAAAATGCATCATGCATAACTTCCAAAAATTCAATTGAAACGAGAGAATAGCTCACAAAAAATGCAAGTCTTCCAAAAAAATCAAAGGGAAATAAAGAGAATAGCTCACAAAAAATTCAAATCTTCCAAAAACCAAGTGAAACGAAGAGACTACATCACAAAAAATGCATAACTTCCAAAAATTCAATTGAAACGAAGAGAATAGCTCACAAAAAACGCAAGTCTTCCCAAAAAAAAAACAAAAAAAAAAAAAACAAAGGGAAACAAAGAGAATAGCTCACAAAAATTCAAATCTTCCAAAAAAAACCAAGTGAAACAAAGAGAATAGCTCACAAAAATTTCAAATCTTGCAAAAATTCAAGTGAAACGAAAGATAATAGCTCACAAAAAAATTCAGAACTTCCAAAAATTCAAGTCTTCCAAAAAAAAATCAAGGAAAAACGAAGACTTAAACTCACGAAAAATTCAAATCTCCTTGCGGCATGCAGACCCAAGAGGCTAGACGGGGGCTCGCCCACAAATCGACTTCAGTATCACTATGATGACGCGCTGGAACGACTACCGTTGTCGAACCCTTCTCCGACTTGCGCCATCGAGTGACCCAAAAGAGGCGACCCAGGGGAGCCCCCGCATAGCAATCGGGTGGCTTCATGCCCCTCCAATAAAATCAGGCATGCTACTCACATTTTAAATCCGAGCCGCAAATCCGTCCGAGCACCAGCACTGATTCACTTGGAGGGGCACCCTATCCAAACGACCCAAAAGCTATACGCGCCTCCTTTCGCACGCACAGAACTGTTTCAAGCCGACTCCCTGTGAAGGCCGCATCTCTCCGTTCCACCCATGCAAGAAACAACGCATAGCTAACGAATACCCGGATAGGGTTTCGCGGAAAGTACAAGCAGATCGCTTGTACCAAAGCAACCCAAAAGCTAGACGGGGGCTGACCCGAAGATCGCCTTCCATGTCCAGCGACGACGCATTGGAACGACAACCGCTGTCGAACCCTTCCCGACTTTGCGTCATCGAGCGACCCGAAAGACGGGACTTTGAGCAGCCCCCGCATAGCAATCAGGTGGCTTCATGCCCCTCTAATGGAATCAGTGCTGCTGATCCCGTTTTGAAATCCGACCTAATCATCCGTCCGTCTGTCGGATTTCAAACGGGATCACCAGCACTGATTCTATTAGAGGGGCATGGGGGAGCTTCCGCGGACAACACCTCCCCTATATAAGTTATTAGTCCAAGTATTGCACTTCCGTAGAAATTTGAGCCGAAGAGAATATCTCACAAAAATTTCAAATCTCTCAAAATACAAGTGAAACAAAGAACAATAGATCACAAAAAATTCAAAACTTCCAAAAATTCAATTGAAATGAAGAGAATAGCTCACAAAAAATCCAAGTCTTGCAAAAAAAATCAAGAAAAAGAAGAGAATAGCTCACAAAAAAATCAAATTTCCCAAAAATGCAAGTGAAACGAAGAGACTACATCACCAAAAAATGCATAACTTCCAAAAATTCAATTGAAACGAAGAGAATAGCTCACAAAAAATGCAAGTCTTCCAAAAAAAAATCAAGGGAAACAAAGAGAATAGCTCACAAAAAATTCAAATCTTTCGAAAAAACCAAGTGAAACAAAGAAGAATAGCTCACAAAAAATTCAAATCCTGCAAAAATTCAAGTGAAAGGAAGAGAATAGCTCACAAAAAATCAAAACTTCAAAAATTCAAGTGAAACGAAGAGAATAGCTCACAAAAAATTCAAAACTTCCAAAAATTCAAGTGAAACGAAGAGAATAGCTCACAAAAAACTTCAAATCTCGCAAAAACTCCAGTGAAACGAAAAAGACTTAACTCACAAAAAATTCAAATCTTCTTGCCGCATGCAGACCCAAATGCTAGACCGGGGCTCGCCCACAGATCGACTTCAGTATCACTAATGACGACGCGCTGGAACAACTACCGTTGTTGAACCCTTCTCCGACTTGCGCCATCGAGTGACCCAGAAGAGACGACCCAGGGGAGCCCCCGCATAGCAATCAGGTGGCTTCATGCCCCTCCAATAAAATCAGGCATGCTACTCACATTTTAAATCCGAGCCGCAAATCCATCCGAGCACCAGCACTGATTCACTTGGAGGGGCACCCTATCCAAACGACCCAAAAGCTATACGCGGCTCCATTCGCACGCACAGAACTGTTTCAGGGCCGACTCCCCTGTGAAGGCCGCATCTCTTCGTTGCACACATGCAAGAGACAACGCATAGCTAACGAGTACCCGGATAGGGTTTCGCGGAAAGTACATAGCAGATCGCTTGTACCAAAGCAACCCAAAAGCTAGACGGGGGCTGACCCTAAGATCGCCTTACATGTCACAACGACGACGCATTGGAACGACAACCGCTGTCGAACCCTTTCCGACTTGCGCAATCGAGCGACCCGAAAGACGGGACTTTGAGCAGCCCACGCAATAGCAATCAGGTGGCTTCAATGCCCCTGTAATGGAATCAGTGCTGCTGATCCCATTTTGAAATCTGACCTAATCATCCGTCCGTCTGTCGGATTTCAAAACGGATCACCAGCACTGATTCTATTAGAGGGGCATGGGGGAGCTTCCGCGGACAACACCTCCCCTATATAAGTTATTAGTCCAAGTATTGCACTTTCGTAGAAATTTGAGCCGAAGAGAATATCTCACAAAAATTTCAAATCTCTCAAAAATACAAGTGAAACAAAGAGAATAGATCACAAAAAATTCAAAACTTCCAAAAATTCAATTGAAATGAAGGAGAATAGCTCACCAAAAAATCCAAGTCTTGCAAAAAAAAAAATCAAGGGAAAAGAAGAGAATAGCTCACAAAAAATTGCAAGTCTTCCAAAAAAAAACAAGGGAAACAAAGAAAATAGCTCACAAAAAATTCAAATCTTCCAAAAAACCAAGTGAAACAAAGAAGAATAGCTCACAAAAAAATTCAAATCCTGCAAAAATTCAAGTGAAACGAAGAGGATAGCTCACAAAAAACTCAAAACTTCCAAAAATTCAAGTGAAACGAAGAGAATAGCTCACAAAAAATTTAAGTGAAACGAAGAGAATAGCTCACAAAAACTTCAAATCTCGCAAAAACTCCAGTGAAACGAAAAAAAGAAAAAGACTTTAACTCACAAAAAATTCAAATCTTCTTGCGGCATGCAGACCCAAGTGCTAGACGGGGGCTGCACACAGATCGACTTCAGTATCACTAATGACGACGCGCTGGGAACGACTACCGTTGTCGAACCCTTCTCCGACTTGCGCCATCGAGTGACCCAAAAGAGACGACCCAGGGGAGCCCCCGCATAGCAATCAGGTGGCTTCATGCCCCTCAAATAAAATCAGGCCATGCTCCTCACATTTTAAATCTGAGCCGCAAATCCGTCCGAGCACCAGCACTGATTCGCTTGGAGGGGCACCCTATCCAAACGACCCAAAAGCTATACGCGGCTCCATTCGCACGCACAGAACTATTTCAGGCCGACTCCCTGTGAAGGCCGCATCTCTCCGTTCCCACACATGCAAGAGCCAATGCATAGCTAACGAGTACCCGGATAGGGTTCGCGGAAAGTACATAGCAGATCGCTTGTACCAAGCGACCCAAAAGCTAGACAAGGGCTAACCCGAAGATCGCCTTCCATGTCACTCTGCGACGACGCATTGGAACGACAACCGCTGTCGAACCCTTTCCGACTTGCGCCGTCGAGCGACTCGAAAGACGGGACTTTGAGCAGCCCCCGCATAGCAATCAGGTGGCTTCATGCCCCTCTAATGGAATCAGTGCTGCTGATCCCGTTTTGAAATCCGACCTGCTCATCCCATCCGTCCGTCGGATTTCAAAACGGGATCACTAGCACTGATTCTATTAGAGGGGCATGGGGGAGCTTCCGCGGACAACACCTCCCCTATATAAGTTATTAGTCCAAGTATTGCACTTCCGTAGAAATTGAGCCGAAGAGAATATCTCACAAAAATTTCAAATCTCTCAAAAATACAAGTGAAACAAAGAAGAAGAGATCACAAAAAAATTCAAAACTTCTAAAATTCAATTGAAACGAAGAGAATAGCTCACAAAAAAATGCAGTCTTGCAAAAAAAAAATTCAAGGGAAAAGAAGAGAATAGCTCACAAAAAAAATCAATCTCCCAAAAATGCAAGTGAAACGAAGAGACTACATCACAAAAAATGCATAACTTCCAAAAATTCAATTGAAACGAAGAGAATAGCTCACAAAAAATGCAAGTCTTCCAAAAAAATCAAAGGAAACAAAGAGAATAGCTCACAAAAAATAGCTAGCTTGTGGCCCCGGACGATCCGATCTCATGAAAACTGACTACATACCCGTGGCTCGGATCGACAAGCTAGCTCGGATCGGCGATCTGAGCTCATTCCATCATGCATTCCCGTCTTCTACTCCATAAATGACTCACCTCTTTGTATTCACTTGAGAACTAAACATCCTTTAGTTCAGCTCGAATCACAACGTGCACTAGAATCCGTTCCAGCTCGGGTCTCATCTCAAAGATCCTTGCATTCACCAACAACACCTCCCCTATATAAGTTATTAGTCCAAGTCTTGCCTCTTCCGTAGAAATTTGAGGCGAAGAGAACAACTCGCAACAAATCCAAATCTTCCAAAAAATCAAGGGAAATGGGGAGAATAGCTCACAAATAATTCAAATCTTCAAAAAAATCAAGTGAAACGAGGAGAATAGCTCACAAAAAATTCAAATCTTCCAAATATCAAACCCAAAAGCTTCGCACACATTACAAATCAAACAGCTTGTACCGAGCGACCCAAACGCTAGACAAGGGCTCACCCTTAATAAGAGAATCAGTGTTTGACTTGTGGGCCGGGCGAGCCGATCTCATGAAAACTGCCTACATACCCGTGGCTCAGATCAGCGAGCTGACTCGGATCGTCGATCTGAGCTCATTCCATCATGCATTCCCGTGTTCTACTCCATAAAACGACTCACCTCTTTGTATTCACTTGAGAACTGAACATCCTTTAGCTCAGCTTGAATCACAACGCGCACTAGAATCCGTTCCAGCTCGGGTCTCATCTCAAAGATCCTTTCATTCACCAACAACACCTCCCCTATATAAGTTATTAGTCCAAGTCTTGCTCTTCCGTAGAAATTTGAGGCGAAGAGAACAACTCTCAAAAATTCCAATTCTTCCAAAAAAATCAAGGGAAACGGGGAGAATAGCTCACAAATAATTCAAATCTTCAAAAATATCAAGTGAAACGAGGAGAATAGCTCACAAAAAATTTAAATCTTCCAAATATCAACCCAAAAGCTTTGCACACATTACAAATCGAACAGCTTGTACCGAGCGACCCAAACGCTAGACAAGGGCTCACCCTTAATAAGAGAATCGATGTTTGACTTGTGGGCCGGGCGAGCCGATCTCATGAAAACTACCTACATACCCATGGCTCGGATCAGCGAGCTGGCTCGGATCGACGAGATAGCTCGGATCGACGATCTGAGATCATTCCATCATGCATTCCCATGTTCTACTCCATAGAATGACTCACCTCTTTGTATTCACTTGAGAACTGAACATCTTTAGCTCAGCTCGAATCACAACGCGTACTAGAATCCGTTCCAGCTCGGATCTCATCTCAATGATTCTTACATTCACCAACAACACCTCCCCTATATAAGTTATTAGTCCGAGTCTTGCTCCCCCGTAGAAATGCTCGCCAACGCCGAAAGGTCACAAAAAATTTAAATCTCATAAATGACTCAGCTCGACGGGCTGGCTCGGATCGTACATACCCGTGGCTCGGATCGACGAGCTAGCTCGGATCGGCGATCTGAGCTCATTCCATCATGCATTCCCATGTTCTACTCCATAGAATGAGTCACCTCTTTGTATTCACTTGAGAACTGAACATCCTTTAGCTCAGCTCGAATCATAACGCGCACTAGAATCCGTTCCAGCTCGGGTCTCATCTCAGTGATCCTTACATTCACCAACAACACCTCCCCTATATAAGTTATTAGTCCGAGTCTTACTCCCCCGTAGAAATGCTCGCCAACGCCGAAAGGTCACAAAAAATTTAAATCTTGTAAAAGACTCAGCTCGACGGGCTGGCTCGGATCGCCGAGCTGGCTCGGATCGCCGAGCTGGCTCGGATCGCCGAGCTGGCTCGGATCGCCGAGCTGGCTCGGATCGCCGAGCTGGCTCGGATCGCCGAGTTGAGCTCAATCCATCATGCATTCCCGTGTTCTACTCCATGGAATAACTCGCCTATTTGTAATCACTTGAGAATTCAACATCCTTTAGCTCAACTCGAATCACAACGCGCACTAGAATCCGTTCCAGCTCGGGTCTCATCTCAAAGATCCTTCCATCCACCAACACCACTCCCCTATATAAGTTATTAGTCCAAGTCTTGCTCCCCCGTAGAAATGCTCGCCGACACGGATAGGTCACGAAAACTTTAAATCTCGTAAAAGACTCAGCTCGACAAGCTAGCTCGAATCCGTGAGCTGGCTCGGATCGACGAGCTGAGCTCAATCCATCATGCATTCCCGTGTTCTACTCCATAGAACAACTCACCTATTTGTATTCACTTGAGAACTCAACATCCTTTAGCTCAGCTCGAATCACAATGGGCACTAGAATCCATTCCATCTCGAGTCTCATCTCAAAGATCCTTACATCCACCAACAACACCTCCCCTATATAAGTTATTAGTCCGAGTCTTGCTCCCACGTAGAAATGCTTGCCGACGCCGAAAAGTCACAAAAACTTAAAATCTCGTAAAAGGCTCGGATCGCCAAGCGAGCTGGCTCGGATCACCGAGCGAGCTGACTCGAATCGGCGAGCTGGCACGGTTTGCCGAGCGAGCCGGCTCGGTTTTCCAAGCTGGCTGGCTCGGATCGCCGAGCCGGCTCGGGCTCAAATCGGATCGGATCCATCATGCATTCCCGTGTTCTACTCCATAAAACAACTTGCCTATTTGTATTCCTTTGAGAACTCAATATCCTTTAGCTTAGCTCTAATCACAATGCGCACTAGAATTTGTTCCAGCTTGGGTCTCATCTCAAAAATCCTCACATCCACCAACAACACCTCCCCTACGAGGATAAGTTATTAGTCCGAGTCTTTCTCCCCCATACAAATGCTTGCCGACGTCGATAGGTCGCAAAAAATTTAAATCTCGTAAAAGGCTCAACTTGACGAGCTGGCTCGGATCGTCGAGCTGGCTCAGATCGACAAGCTGGATCGGATCAACGAGCTGGCTCGGATCCGCGAGATGAGCTCAATCCATCATGCATTCCTGAGTTCTACTCCATAGAACAACTCGCCTATTCATATTCACTTGAGAACTCAACATCCTTAAGCTCAGCTCGAATCGTCTATGCACGAACCCATGCATAGCATTCAGGTATCAAATGGCATATCCAAAAATATCCGTAGAGAGCTAGCAAATCAATCATAGGCAGCATTGGCATAGATCGAGGTGAACATCATTTGATGCGATTTGACTAGTTACCATTGGGATGCCTTCGTGGCAATAGGGCCGACTTGAAAACAAACCAACACAGCTTGATGTGATAGGGGTCATTTCATAATGACTGTTGGATGACTTTGTGGTGGTATGGCTAACTTACAATGGATGGGTGTAGTGTTGATGTGACAAGATCACCTCATACTAGAAATAGAGCTAACACGTCGACTGACTTGAACTGACATGTAAGGGACTCGATCCGAGGTGTAACAAAGGAGTTGTTTGGTGCACTCAGGAGTAGGGTCATGTCAGGGGACTTGATTCGAGGAGCATTCATGGGGTTGTGCGACAAGTTGTTAATAGTTTTGGCCTGGGTAAGGTTTAGAGTCAAGTCGAGGTGTCATTCGAGCTGCATGAAGTAGCATGGACTGCTTTGTGCAGAGTGGCATTGGATCTTGTTGGGGACTCGATCCGAGGTGAAATCAACTAGGTATTGGAATGGGAAGTTGGGGACTTTTCCATGGGAGACTTGGAACATGTGCGAGATGGTGGCGTAATGAGCTAGTTCAGAACTATGTTGGACTATGAGATGCATTGGTTGCATGTACGTAGGAGGTCTTCATGACATTGGCTCGTGCAAGCCACAAGTCCTAATCTGGATGCAAGTTCACATCTTGAGGACAACTCATTAGTGGAGAAGTTCTCAAACTCAATTCTTGAGAGGTGTCTTGCTAGCTCAAATCGGTGAGTTGGCTCAGATCGGCTAGCTCAATCAGATTGGCGAGCTGGCTCGATTGACGAGTTGGGCTCATCTCAGAGGTCGTTACATCCGTAAACAATACCTATCCCGTTATGACCCTAGAGATCTGGGTTACTTTGCCGACTCTAGTGATCCGGTGATCCAAGTCAATCCGGCGAATTGAGTCGAATCCGGTGACCCGAGTTGTTCTGGTGATCTAAATTACTTATGTGACTGGAGTAATTCAAGTTGGGGGACTTGACAACTTGGCATGCTGAGCCGAATTCATTGATGAGTTGGCATACTCGTCAGCATAGGTATAGGAATGGGAAGTCATGGACTTTTCCATGAGAGACTTGGAATGAGTTAGCCTAGCTCACTTGTGAGTGGGGTCAAAAGTCACATTTGTTGACCTGAGTTGATCTCGCGACCTGAGCTGATTTGGCTGGCGGCCTGAGTTGGTGTGGTGACCCAAGTTGATCTGGCTAGCGACCTGAGTTGATCCAGCGATCCGACTTCATCCGTCGACCTGACCGAGTTGGTCAGGTGATCTGGTGACCCGACCTGACCTGGTTGGTGAGTCGAGTTGATGTGGCGACCCGAGTTGATCTGGCTGGCGACCCAAAATGATCCCGTGACCTGACCCGATCTGAAGACCTGACCCGACCCAACCCGAGTTGGTCTGGCAATCTGGTGACCCGAGTTGTTCTGGTTGGCGACTCGAGTCGATATGTTGACCCAAGTTGATCCGGTGACCCGACCCAATCCGGAGACCTGACCCGACCAAACTTGACCTAACTTTAGTTAGTCAGGTGATTTGGCGACCCAATATGATCTATATGGATACCTGAGTCGATGTAGGGACCCGAGTAGATTTGGCTGGCGGCCCGAGTCGATCTGACAACCCGTCCTAATCTGGAGACCCGAGTCGATCCGACGACTCGAGTTGATTCGGCAACCCGAGTGGATTTGACGACCTGTGTCGATCTGGTGACCCGAGTTGTTCTGGCGATCTGAGTTACTTATGCAACTCGAGTGATCTGAGCTGGTGGACTTGACAGCTTGGCATATTGGATCGAGGTGATCCAAGATTGAATGAGTTAGCACAGATCGAGGTGAACATCATTTGATGTGATTTAACTTGCGATCTGACTGGTTATCATTGGGATGCCTTCGTGGCAATAGGGCCGACTTGAAATAGAGATCTGAGTCGATCTGACGACTCCAGTGATTCGAGTCGATCTGGCAAGTCTAGCGATCCAAGTTGGCTAGGCAACTTCGTCAATCTAAGTTAGTCAGGTGATCTTGCGACCCTGAGTTGATCTGGATGGTGACCCGAGTTGATCCGACTGGCAACCCAAGTTGTTTTGGGGACTCGAGTCGATCCAGAAACCCGAGTTGACTCGGCGATGCGAGTCGATCCAATGATCCGAATTACTTATGCGACTGGAGTAATTCAAGTTGGGGGACTTGACAGCTTGGCATGCTAAGGCGACTTCATTGATGAGTTGGCATACTTGTCAGCATTACTATTGTGCATATTAGATTGAGGTGATCCAAGTTTGAATGAGTTGGCATGGATCGAGGTGGACATCATTTGATGCAGTCTGACTAGTTATTGTTAGACGCAGTGTTGAAATGACCCGGGGTCATTTCATATAACCGCTGGGAGGCTTTCGTGGTAGTAGGGCAAGACCTGCGATGAGAACTTAACAAGGGTCGCTGGCGGGGTCGAAACTCGTAGGAAAAAATGGATAAAGGAGGCTCTATACAAGGAAAAGAACAAAATTTCAAGTTATAAAAAACTTAAATCACTAGAGCCATCCATGAGTCACGCCTAGCTCGTTGGCGACGGGATCCCGGTGAGCTCGCTCACGAGGCAAGATCTCGGACAGGATCCGGTCGAGCTCGTTGGCGATCCTCAGGGCGGGGTCAAAAGTCCTAAAAAAATAGACAAAGGAGGCTTCGTACAATGAAAAGAATGAAAAAACTAGAGTTGAAAAAGAAAACCACTCGTGCCATTCATGGAGTCACACCCAACTTAGTGACCCAAATTGATCGGGTGACCCGACCTAACCCGAGTTGGTTAGGTGATGTGGTGACCCGAGCTGATCTGGGCTGACGACCCGAGTCGATGTGGCGACCTGAGTTGATCTGGTGGCGACAAGAATTGATCTGGCAACCCGACCCGATCTAGAGAACTGACCCAACCGATCTAGAGACCTGACCCAACCCGACCCGACCCAACTTGGCCTGGCAATCTGGTGACCCGAGTTGATCTGGTTGGTGACCGAGTCAATTTGTTGACCTGAGTTGATCAGGCTGGCATACTTAGTTGACTTCATTGATGAGTTTGCATACTCGTTAGTATTACTATTATGCATATTAGATTGAGGCGATCCAAGTTTGATGAGTTAGCCTAGCTCGCTTGCGAGTGGGGTCAAAACTCAAATTGTTAACCCGAG
Source organism: Chamaecyparis obtusa (assembly GCA_027943335.1). NCBI lineage: Eukaryota > Viridiplantae > Streptophyta > Pinopsida > Cupressales > Cupressaceae > Chamaecyparis > Chamaecyparis obtusa. Next base: position 89,270 of record BSBK01009760.1, read on the forward strand.
TTGATCTGGCTGGTGACCCGAGTTGATTTGGTGACCCGAGCTGATTTGGCTGGCGACCTAAGTCGATGTGATGATCTGAGTTGATCTGGCTGGCGACCTGAGTTGATCTGGCGATCTGACTTCATCCGTCGACCTGACTCGAGTTGGTCAGGTGATCTAATGACCTGAGCTGATCTGGTTGGCGAGTCGAGTCGAGTCGATGTAGCAACTCGAGTTGATCTGGCTGGCGAGCTGAAATGATCCCGCGACTTGACCCAATCTGGAGACCTTACCCGACCTGGACCTGAGTTGGTCTGGCGACCCAAGTTGATCTGGTTGGTGACTCGAGTCGATGTGTTGACCCGAGTTGATCTGGCTGGAGACCCAATTCTGATCTGGTTGACCCGACTCGATCCAGAGACCCGACCTAAACTAAGTTAGTCAGGTGATTTGGTGACCTGATTTTGATCTATCTGGATACACGAATCGATCCGATGAACCGAGTCGATCGGACGACACCCATCCTGATCTGGAGACCTGAGTCGATCCGGTGACCTGCGTCAATACGGTGACCCGAGTCGATTCGAGGACTCGAGTCGATCCGGTGACCCGAGTCGATCTGGCGACCCGAGTCGATCTGAGGACTCGAGTTAATTAGGTGACCCAAGTTGTTTTGGCAATACGAGTTACTTATGCGACTCGAGTGATCCGAGCTAGCAAACTAGACAGCTTGGCATATTGGAATGTGTTAACAACATAAGCTGATGTGTTGACCCGAGTTGATCTTGTTAGTGACCCGAGTTGATCTAATTAGCGACCTGAGTTGATCCGGTGACCCGACCATGATCAGGAGACCCTAACCCAACCTGACCTAAGTTAGTTAGGTGATTTGGTGACCCGAGCTGATCTATCTGGATACTCGAGTTGATGTGGCAACCTAAGTTGATCTGGCTGGTGACCCGAATTATCTGGTGACCCGACCTGACCTGAGTTGGTTAGGTGATGTGGAAACCTGAGCTGATCTAGGTGATGACCCAAGTCGATGTGGTGACTGAGTTAATCTAGCTAGCAACCCGAGTGATCCTAGCGACCTATCGCGATCTAGAGACCCGAGTAAGCCGGCAACCCGAGTCGACCTAACGACCTGAGTGATCTAAGTTTATTATGGTAGTTGGAGTTACTTATGCGACTCGACTGATCTAAGTTGGAGGACTTGACAACTTGGCATACTGAGATGACTTCATTGATGAGTTTTGCATACCTCATCAGCATTACTATTGTGCATATTGGATGTGGTGACCTGAGTTGATCTGGCTAGGGACCTGATCTGGCTGGTGACCTAAGTCGATGTGGTGACCTAAGTTGATCTAGCTCAGGACCCGACTTGATCTGGTGACCCCGACTTGATCTAGAGACCCCACCTGAGTTGACGTTCATCGAGCGATCTAGGTCCAGATAAGATCTAGCTGACTACCTGAGTCGATGTGGTGTCCGAGTCGATCTGGCAACTCGAGTTGATCTGGCCCTGGCGACCCAAGTTGGCTAGGTGATGTGGCAACCTGAGTCAATGTGGCGATCAAGGCTGATTTGGTTGGCGACCTAAGTTGGTCAGGTGATCTGGTGACCAGAGCTGATCTAGGGACCCGAGTTGATCTAGTTGGCGACCCATGTGATGACCTAAGTTGATTTGGCTAGCGACACGAGTTGATCAAGTGACCCGTCCCGATCCAAAGACCTGAGTCGATTCGGCTTATGTCAACCCAGCAACCTGAGTTGACCTTGATGACCGCGTCGACCCCGTGGACCTGAGTCGACCTAGTGACCCGAGTCACTATGGTGACCTAATTTATTATGGCTATCTGAGTTACTTATGCGACTCGAGTGATCTAAGTTGGGGGACTTGACCATACTGAGATGACTTCTTGATGTGTTTGCATACTCATCAACATTACTATTGTGCATATTAGATTTATGCGATCCAAGTTTAAATGAGTTGGCCTAGCTTGATCGTGAGCGAGGTCAAAAGTTGTAAAAAAAATAGACAAAGGAGGCTCCCTACGACAAAAAGAATGAAAAAACCAGAGTTAAAAAAAAATCACTCAGGCCATACATGGAGTCACGCCCTTCTTATTGCTCGAGCTAGAAGCGGAGACTTGACTATGATAATACTTGAAGAGGAGTATGGTCAATCATTCAAAAAGTGGACAGACTCACTGGAGATCTAAGTAGGTCAGGCTATCTAGTGACCTGACCTAATCTGGCTGGTGACCCGAGTCGATGTGGTGACCAGATTTGATCTGGCTCGGGACCCGACTTGATCTGGTGACTCGACTCGATCTAGGAGACCCCACCCGACCTGAGTTCATCGGGCGATCTGGTGATCTGAGATGATCTAGCTAACTACCTGAGTCGATGTCGTGTCCTGAGTTGATCTGGCGAACCGAGTTGGCCAGGTGACTGTGGTGACCCAAGCTGATCTGGCTGGCGACCCGAGTCGGTTAGGTGATTTGGCGACCCAGAGCGATTTGGCTAGTGACCCAAGCTGATCTGGTGACCTGAGTGATCTAATGGTGACTCATGTGGTGACCCGAGTTGATCAAGTGACCTGTCCTGATCTAGAGACCCCGAGTCGATCCAATAACCTGAGTTGACCCGGCGACCCGAGTCAACTTGACGACCCGAGTCAACCCACGCGACCTGCGTCGACCTAGTGACCCGCGTCGACCCAGTGAACTCGCCGCGACCCCAGTGACCCGTGTCGACCCAGTGACCCGTGTCAAACTGGCGACCCATGTCGAACCGGTGACTCGTGTTGACCTGACAACCCGCATCGACCTGGTGACCCAAGGTCAACCCAAGGTCGACTCGAGGCCCCGAGTTGATCTGGCAACCCAAGTCGACCGAGTCGACCCGATAACCTGAGTAACCGAGTCACCTGAGTTGATCTGGCTGGTGACCCGAGTTGGCAAGTAATGTGGCGACCTGAGTCAATGTGTGACCCAAGCTGATCTGGCGACCACAGCTGATCTGGCTGGTGACCCAGCTGATCTGGCGATCCCGAGTTGATCTACGTTGGGGACCAGATGTGGTGACCCTGAGTTGATCTCGCTAGCTACTAACTTGATCTACGTTGGTGACCCGTGTGGTGACCGAGTCGACCCAGTGACCTGAGTCAATCGGTTGACCCAGTGACCTGAGTCAACTGAGTCAACCCGATGACAAGAGTCAATCGCGTCGACATGGTGGACCTGAGATGACCGAGTCAGTCAGGTGATTGAGTCGACCCCAGTGACCTGAACGATTGAGTCGACCCGAGTCGACCAGGAGACTAGTAGACTAGGTCGACCCGTGTCACCCCAAGTCAACTTGAGGCCTGAGTCGATCCAGCAACCCAAGTCGACTCGGTGACCCGAGTCGACCCAGTGACCCAAGTCGACCTGATGACCTGAGTCAACCGAGTCGACCCCGGTGACCCGAGTTGACCGAGTCGACCCAATGACCCGAGTCAATCGAGTCGACCCGAGTCGACCCAGCGACTGGGTTTCTGTGGTGACCTAATTTATTATGGCAGTTGGAGTTACTCATTGGCGACCAGAGCTGATCTAGCAACCCGAGTTGATCTAGTTGCGACCCTAACCTGATCTAGCTGGCGAACTAATTTTGTCAGGATTTGGCGACAAGAGTTGATTTGGCTGGTGACCCAAGCGATATGGTGACCTGCAGTAAATCTAGTTGGGGACCCGTGTGGC
>BSBK01009761.1:0-120394 GCA_027943335.1 Chamaecyparis obtusa
AATATATATGTATATATATATATACATATAGATATATATGTATATATATATATAATATATATCTATAGGTACACATATACAGTAAATTTTCTGTTAGAAAATTATTTTAAAAAAAGAGCAAATTTTTTTTTTAATTTCTTTATTAGAATTTTTTTTAAAAAAAATATAATAAATATTGTGGGGAAAAGTTACCAACCCTGCTCCCCACGGTTGGCCTAGCAGCCTACCTGACATGGTAGGTACTACCAGCTTGGTAGACTATTGACACAACCAAAACTGTTGGCTCGATAGCCTGTCGGCACGATAGGTACTACCAGCTCGGCAGCCTGTCGACACGGTAGGTACTATCGACTTGGCAGCCCTGTCGTGACCAAGAGGGAGCTTCCAGTAGGTTATTTAAAAGGGACAAGGGTGGTGGGGTCGAACCCCCTCATTTTATATTTGTTTTTTTAATATTTAATTTTTTAAAATTAAAATTTTACTTTATAAATTTATTTATTTAAGTTTTATTCAATGATTTATTAATAATCATTATTTTAATTCAAGGTTATTTAATTATATTGTCTTTTAGTAATTATATTTAATAAATTAATTTATATTTGGGTTTTTATAAATTATTTTATAGAAGTTTATATTATTAATTTTTATTAAAATTTAATTATAACGTTATTTAGTAATTTTACTCAATAAGTTAATTTGTATTAAGACTATCATAAATTAATTTATAAAAGTTAAATTTATATTCTATTTATAAAATTAGTATCCACAATTAACCCGATGATGTTAGTAACTAAGTCGAATATGACTTATGATTATCTAAATTAATTATAACAATAAAATTTGATAAGATATTAAATACGCTTCATTTGTGTATGTTTTATGTCATAGTGATTTGTGATTGGAAGTTTTTCTTTGTTGATCTTGTTCTAATTATTTGTCTATATGGGTAGAGTATTGCCCTAGGTGGACTTTGTCCTTGAAGATTGGATTTATTCTAGTGTACTTGTGGGTTTATTATGTGGGAAGTTCTTAACCTTTTTTGTTACATGATTGGTTCATATGTTGTCTTGTGTGCATCTGAAATGGGATGTCATGTGTTCTCTAAGACCTGGTTAAGTATTCTATTTAACCACAAAAAGGTGACAACCATTATTTGTATTGAGTCCTAATTAAACCTGGTCACCTTGTTTCTACATGTATGATGATTATGTGTTATGAATGATGACCTTTGTGGATTATGTTTTACTCCATGTTTAGAGAGAGTTACTTTGATTCTTTTGATGATCATTTGATCTTGTGATATGAACTATGAGAATTGGTAAAAAAATAATTGAGATGTCCAATATAGAATGGACAATTAGGATCCTTGTATAGGATGAGATATTATTTGTTATGTTCCAATACTTGTCTTTGATGAATTTCATGGTTTACTGATTTATGAGAAGTCTTTTATGGTTATAGTTTTTCTTTCTCTTTGGTTCTTTTGCTCAGAGCATTAGGGTAGGTTATCTAGGAGCATATCGGGGAAGTGTCTTACTTTGGAGGCATCGACGACCTAAAGTGGTTGGTTGGGTATCCCTTGTAAATTGACTTAATTAGTGATAACTTAATAATTTTATTGAGAGAAAACATTAATAATATAATTATCCCTCGCCCATGCTTTGAGTGCTAGTACATTCTAGGATGGGAGTGGGAGAAGATTCTTGCCCTTCCAAAGAGACATTGAGGTCTGGCATAGTTGGTTTTCTTTATTTGTATGAAAGGATTACTGATACCGCATAGAATCACTAGGGTACTGGGGTCTAAAGAAACTACCAGGATAACCTTGGGTTTGACTTACGTGTTGAAACTTTCCTATATGTGTCCTAGGTTCCTTAGAGTTGACTTATGTGATTACTGCAGATCTCTATAGTTTTGTTGACTATTAGTGATTCACACTTAGTCATTATCTAGGAAATGATGGTCAGTCATCACTGCGACTGAGTCATCATGTATAGGCTAAGTTATGTAATGTATACTTACCTAGCAATAGTACTGCCAAGTAAATCAATGGTCACTATGTATTTTTGTATTAGCCGAGTTAAGTTTTTGCCAAGCTATGCAAGTATGAATACTGAGTGATAGAGATATCAACAAATGCCGAGTATAGTGAATGCTGAGTATCAGGGACATCATTTGTCAAGTTAGCCAGAAATGACATATGAGTTTGTTATGGCACAGTGATTGAGGTAAAATGTTTTGGATGACATTCATGTTTTGTATTTTGTTTGTTGAGTAAATCAAGGAGGTGATTACACACCTATTTTGTAATCATTGATCCCTATGCAACATTTAGAGCCAATCAGAAATTAGTAAATCTTAAGCGGCAAAAAGAGTAAATCTGAATCGTAGATCTTGAATCATGAAGATGTTTAGTTGTTTATATAAGGATAAGATCTGAACCCTAAAACGTGTTAAGTGAGATGATGCGAAGGGAATGAAGGAATGAGAAGAGAAGCATATTCAAAACAATGAAGCATTCAGATAGAGTTCAGTGACTGAGTTAATCAGTGAAGGATAGAACATAGATAAAATTGATAAAAGAGATCAAAACAATACTTTAAGGAGAAGATCTGTAATCAGCATACAATGCAAACTAAAGGATCAGGTATTGAGACATTCTAACAAGTGTATTAGGGTAAATCTCTTAACTGAGTGGTTTTAACAAACCTATTGTAATCTCTTAACTGAATGCTTGCTTTATTGTGAGTTTTAAATCCTTTAGCAAGGTAGACTGTATAAGTCTTTTAGCTCTTAATGGAGAAGACCCCTCACAGGGTAGATCATATTTTTGATCAAATTTGTAGCCCTAACAAGAAAAATTTATACTGTAGTAGTGAAGATTTGTGGGTGTCATCCCCACCCCAATTTTACCTTTAAAGGGTTTCTGGGTAACCAAAATTACCGAGTTATGAGTACATTCTTGAATGATGTTTAGTATATTAGTTACTTTGTTTTGATGAAGTTTTGTTGATGCTATGCAAAAGTTTTGTGCAAATAATAAAATGGATTAGTAGGTGATATCTGATTCACACCCCCCCCTCTTAGTATCACATTTCCCAACTATATTTCCAACAATTGGTATCAGAGCTTCAAGGTTTCTCATAGAAAGTCTAACCACTTGAAGAAAAAGATCTTGAGATGGAAGTTTATAAGCTGGGAAAGGTTATAGAGAATCAAAAGATTGATGTACAACTGGCATGACAACAACTGGAAGTAGCCAGAGGTGAACTAAAGAAATCCTTGAGTAGGAGGAGAGAAATTGCTATTCAGCAAAATGATTCACAATATCAAGAAGAAGATGCCACTGGACTATTTGACAATGGGAACTCTGCAGAAAGTGACAAAGCCATAAAAGAGCTACTAGAGAAAAATACCATACTAAATGATGACATCAAAAATCTAAAAAGAGAACAAGAATTTCAATTTGTTAGACTCTGTGAAGTAGTTGAATAGAAAAAGAAAGCTGAAGAAGACAAGACAATGGATGAAGAAAATAAAAGACAAATATCAATAAGACTAGATGAAAGGACAAGTGACATGCAAAGGTTGACCAACAATCAACTAGACATGGTAAATCAACTGTTGCTAGTTAATAAAGAGTTGGGCAGGAAAGATATGGAAATCAATAATCTGAGATCTGAAAATGATCAACTAAGAAATGAGCTGAGATCTGAAAAGGAAATCAATGAAAGGATGAACAAACTGAATGAAGCTGCAAAATACTTTGAAGAGATGTTAAGGTCACCTAGAAGATCTAGTGATAGATCTAGACTTGGACTAAATGATCATTCATCATCCACTGAAGAAGGAGAATCATCAAAGAATGGAGAGCAAAAGAATGCAAAACCTAAGAACAACAAGCCCACATGCCATCACTATGGAAAGCCGGGGCATACAACTAACATATGTAGAAGAAAACATGGTAAGTCTGATCTTAAACCTAAATTTAATGGGCATTGCTTTAACTGTAAGAAACATGGACATTAGGCACATGAATGCAGGTCTAAGGTTAGTAGTCCACCTACCTCACCAAAATTTCAAGGACACTATTTCAACTATAAAAAATATGGGCATAGAGCATTTGAATGCAGATCTAAACCTAAATGGTCATCAAATGAATAGACTAAGTCACTTGTGAAGAATAACTCATACAATTGGGATTATAAAACTTGGTACAATTGTCATTACTGTGAAAAATATGGACACATTGGAGCAAATTGTATGAAGACTCATTTTAGAGGTAAATCCAAAATTTGGATGAATGGAAGCATGGTATGTTACAAGTGTAACAAGATAGGTCACCTAAAGAAAGATTGTAGATCACCTATACCAAGCAATGATCAAAATCAGAATGAATATATCCGTGAGAAATTGAGAAATTAGATGAATAAGACATGGAAGAAGAAATAAGAAGAAAGCACAAGTGAATCTAGTGCATCTGAGGTCACCCAATCCGATGGATCAGATGATCACACTTCTTCAAACTAAGCAAACAAGGTATGTTTGGAATTGAGTATTACAATGCTTTATCTTACATCAATTTCTGACATAAGTTGAGTAAGAGTCCATATCTGCATATATAAAGATGCATGAGGACATATCTGAGAAAAGTAGAGTATTTCATTTTGATGTTGAGCGTCAGTGTTTTGACCAAGTTATCAATGTATGTCAAGCACCTGTGGTAGCTGAGATGTGATGTACACCAAGCTGCGTCTGAATGTTTATATCGACTGAGCTTGTGTTAGCTGAGGTTAACATAGGTTTGCCGAGACAATTGTATTCCACTTAAAATTTTGTACGGAGCATTTATGAGGTCCTAATTTGACTTTTTGGAATCTATAAAGCGGAAAGTTGTCATTTATTTCATTTCACCAAGTGAATTGAAATTTCTTTGAGTGATTCAGAGAGCGAGTAACTAGTTTATCAAAGGGTGATTCTGAATCTTTTCAGCATGCCATCGGCGAATCATCTGCAGAACACTTACGAGAAAGGTATCCTACCGAGCAATATTTCTTTTCGGATTTGTTTTTTTTAAAGTTAAAAATGGCATCATCATCATCTGTTGCAATGAAGAAACAAGGGATTGAGGTTTTCAATGCACAGTTGGTAAGGAATGAAGTTTGTAAGATGCAAAAGTTTAAGGCAATTCTAGAGAGCGTGATCAAAGGAGATCTTACTGGTGCTCTATCCTCGATTTCAAAGAATGTGTTGATAATGAATGATATTAGGTCTTGTTATATGTGCAAAATCAGAGAGATTGGAGACTACGAGATTAGGGAGGCATATGACAAATGGTGTGATAATGGCGTGTTGAAGTCGGAATATAAATCGATTTCCGAGCAAGGGTTAGTTCATGCCCTAGATTTCTCATAGAATTTCAAAGTTGAATGGATAAAAATTGTATTAATTTGAGTGCATGATATGTAATTATGGCTGGAAGATGGACCAGTTAAGATAATGAAGGAAATGATTAATTGGGTAACTGGTGTACACACTAAAATGGTGCACTTCTATGAACCATTACATGCAAGGTTGCTCGAGAATGAGGCCTCACAAAGTGGCTCATAGCTCTCTATGCATGGAGTTGCAAGGGACTATGATGTATTTGCTCTCAGCTAGAGCTACAAGCTTGTGACCTTGCTAGTCAACCATGCAACAAGAGATTCAAATGAGGACAAGGGCAAGAGTGCCAATATCCTCAAGAATCACTATGAAAATTCAATGCAATGCAAACTAGTCTAGAGAAATGAAAATGCAATGCAACTAAGCTATGAAATGGAAAGAACAAGTGTTACAAATCCTTCCTATTAAGCTATGTGAGGTTATGTTATTGCATAAAAGGAAATCTAAGCTATGAAAGCCATGAAAAATGAAACTACTTATGCAAGAATGTAAACTAAACTATGAAGCAAATGAAGAAATCTAAAGTAGGATGCAACAATGATCTCTAAAAAGCTTCAAAGTCTTCAAGGATTCCTGCAGCATAAGGTTAGCATAAAAACGTGATATATGCAAATGAAGGAGAGAGCTTTCCTTTTATAAGAAATGAGGTGAAATGGACCATTGAGATTAAGAGGCAAAAATTCTTAATTAGTGGTGGAGCTTGAAAGAGGAGCAATCCATGTGCACAAGTATTCTCCAATAGAAAAATAGGAGTTGACTTTATGTCCATATGGGACAAAAAGTGTTTTCTTCTTTTTATAAAATAGGAATAGTGCTTTATTTGTGCAACTTAGGATAAGATGAAAAGGTGGGGCTTTTTATTTATTAAAAGGGGAGGAAATATTCCTTTTGAATAAATAAAGACTTTAGGATAAAATGGTTAGCCCATAGGATAAAAATCCAATATATGATTGAATTTAAGATTTAATCAAGAAATTGATAATGTTGAAAATATTGATTATTGATAAAATTGATTCAGGATCAATAAATTGAATAAATGGGGCCCAAAGTCTAGGTGACCATTTTTGGGTGCATACATTTGCCCCTCTTTGACTAATGTGTGATCGATTTGGGAACACATGTAGTCAAAGAATGAAGTTGAAATGTGAGATCGATCTGGGATCACAAAATAACTCAGATGTGAGGTCGATTCGGGATCACATTCAAAGTAAGAGATAAGAATCTCAAATTTGAGCAAAAGCTCACAAAAGATGTCTAAACCAGGAAAATCAAGAGAATCAGGGATGAGAATCCCATAGGTACTGCCCCCTCGAAATCGAAATCAAAATCAGGTAGAGGAGAGACAACAAATCGATAAGGTTGATCAAATCATAATAAAATCATAATTGAATGTATAGGTCAATAGGGTAACCTTTAGGCGGTGAAACATGCCCCAGTGAGGAAGTAGAAGAATAGAAATAGAAGACTAGAAATAGAGTGAATGAAAGACTAGAAAATATGAGAGACATGGAAGGAAGAAATTTCACCAAAGATTGAAGAATTATGCCTCAAAAGGTCAGTCAATTGCGTAGAAGAATGAGAAAATTTAGAAACGCGACTCAAATTTCAATTTTGAGTCCGAAAATGGATAGAAAATGATGTGATATGAAAGACTAGAAATGAAAAATATGATCAAGAAGAATCAGAAAATGAGCACAGTTGACCAACAGGTCCACATAAGATGAAAAAAGGAGAGCTCGCTCCATATGCAAGATGCAAAAACTAAACTAACATGAACCTAGGAATGCAAGCTACTATGAAAGTGGTTGACTTACAAGGTCACAATGCCTATAGACATCTAATAATCATCATCGAGCGTTATTGGTAGCGTCGTAAAATCATACAATGCACACTAGCATAACTATGTGGATATGAATATGATCTTGATCAGATAGAAATGTGGAAATCCCACCTAGGCATCAAAGATATATAGGTCAAGATGACTAGTGCAGTGAGATTACCTAAGTTTGATATGGCAAGATTATGCTTGTATCAAGACACATGAAAGTCAGGATAACTAGAAGCATGCACTTGCAGAAAATAGTCAAGGATAATACCTTGTCAATCCATAGTGTCAAGTAGGACCAGCATAAATGCTCATGACAGTTAGGATCAACAAACTATACCCATAAGTAGATAAAGAAAGAAAACATGTTCTCATACCCTCAGTCTTCTAGCTATGCATCATCGAAAACTTCTCAGGGAGAGACCACTCATCAAAGAAATCCTCATAGACAGCACACAAAGAAAAATAAAATCAACATATCTCAACAAGTTAATTGTTTAAGTGCATGTGTGTTGGTCATAGAGTTAGACTCTGATCATTGCATCTGCAAATGATAAATATCGCATCAAACTTAGACTATTGGGTAAGACATCTGATAAGTGTTAAGAAACACTCGATGCAAGGGTAGTGTTGAAAAACACTGTTTGGGGTGGTGTTGAAAAATACCTGTTGTGAAATACCCCAAGAGACAAATGCACCTAAAGGACCTATGCGAACAGTTATGCCCCCTAGACAAAGATAAAGACCAATTCCAGACCAAGTCAAATAGGGTCATGATGGAAAGGCTCAGTGTCAAGGACGCATGCTAACAAATAGGAGTGCAAAGGCCTCAAGTAGTGCCTGTTTCCAGGTTTTCACCACTTGGATTTTTATTGCAATTTTTATCTTTTTTCATTTTTTGATTTTTTTGTATTTTTTCAGGACTTTTTATGCTTTTTAGGATTTTTTCAGCATCATATATCAATTTTTTGGTATTTTTTTTTCAGGATCATAAAATATGTACAAAGGATGCCCCCAGACAGAATAGGCATTAAACTCATGAGCAAGATCACATCGTGTAGTCCCAATATCTAGCAATGTGGAGGACAAGATGGATAAGCAAGCTGGTGGAAGAGACGGAAGACATGAGAATGAAGAAGAGTGAAGGCATAATGGAGGGAAGAAATCCTCAAGGTCAAACTCCTCAAGAGTACCCAAGCTAGGGAAAAAAATTGTCATGAAAAGCATATTTGGACAAGCAATGAAAGGCCAGCATAGGATAAGCCTCAAAAGTGTAATGCAAAAGAAGGAAAGGATGTAGTCCAAAGGAGTAGACATGTCAAGAGGCTTCATAGCATCATGTTTTACTCTCTTTTTTTTTTTCTTTTTTTTTATTAGATCAAGACTAGAAGGGGAAAAGGATAGAAAAATGCTAGAATGAATGAAGGAAAATGAAGATGAAGGCTAGACATGAATGGAATGAAAGCAAGATCATCATAAGATAGCTCACAAGATAGCCAAATATTTAAGTATAGGTCAACATTGTCAAGATCAAAGAGAGAAGATGAAATGGATGAAATATGTAGAAGAACTACGCATGATTCCTGATTGCCAAGTTTTCATCATGGTACTTATCCAAGGTGCCACAAGGGAGTGGTTTTCACCATAGGATGAATTTATTTCTCTTTACTTTTGCTACCAAGGTGCCTGTTTCCAGGTTTTCACCATGGCACATTTTCAATTTTTTGCTATTTTTTGAATTTTTCCATTTTTCCATTTTTTTGGAAGAAGGCAAGCTTTTTAGATAATGCTCCTTGAAAGGATAAACCATGATATGCCAAGGATTCAAAATGATATGCTCAAAGATGCTGAAGGGGAAAGGAAGACGCATGAGGAATAGGCAAATGAGAAAAAATGATAGAAGGTAGAAGGATAATGAATGGAAGGAATGTGAAAAGGTAGATGGAAAGAAAGGTAAGATCAACGTCAATACACACCTTGAAAGGTGACGGGAAAAATGGAGGAAACGTAAACCATATTCTAGTCTAAGTGCGAACCATATTCTGGTTCATTATTGCTATCTAACTCCTCGAAGAGAGGATTGGTGTGCTTGTTATAATTCTCAAATGTGAATGGAGGAATACGAGAAGGAATATGGAAAATGTGTAGCAGAGGTTGCAACTCAAGCGCATGGAATGGAAGAATGTTTTTAGAAGAAGATGAAGTGGAAGTCTTTGAAAGCTTGAATGTCAACTTCACTTTTTGCTCAACATGAGAATTTTTCAAGAGAGACTTTGGAATCCATATAGCTTTAAGCTTTTTCTTTTCTTTTGATGTGTTAGAGAGAATATCTTCAATGATAGATTTTGGAACCCATACTTGTCTTGTAGTTTTCTTCTTAGATATCTCTTTTGAATTTATGCCCCCATGTCGATTAGAGGAGACATGGTGATCATCTTTTTTTGATGGATTCTTGTATTGCTTCTTTTTCTTATATTGACCATTCAAGTTACTTCCAAAAGACTTGGGACTTGTGGAAGAAGAAAGACAATATGACTAGTTTAGATGGGTGAGTGGATGAAAAGGATTCAAGGGTATGCATCTATGTTGATCTTGAGGAAAGATAGGAGATGGAGGGATGTAAGGACCCAAAATGGATGATGAATTAGGAGAATTAGGAGGGGAAAGTGAAGGGACATAAGGGCCCAAGATGGAAGGAAGACGTGAAGCCCTTAGTATTGGTGGAGGAGGTCCAAGGATGGAAGTGGAAGATGCAAAAGGATAATCAATAAGTTCATTAGCGTCTATATCACAACCAAGGATATCAACATCTTTAGAGTGAGCATTAGAATTTTCAACAGGATCATGCACATCTTGAATAGGAGCACCTTCTTTGATAGGATTGTTCGTAGCTTGCAAAGATTTAGGAAGAGTAGAAAGTGGAAGTGAACATGGAGTGGTAGAACAAGAAGATGAAATAGTTTGATCTTGACAAGGAGCTTCGGATAGCATAAATGTATCATTTTTCACTTGATTTTCAATAGGCTCTACATCAGAAGTAACAACACCATTTTTAATAACTTTAATGGAAGTATCATCTTTGGAAAGCGTAAGTGTGGTAAGGTTATTTTGATTATCAATAAGCTCAACGGTGTAAGTAGTAGCTTGATCTTGCTTAGGAGATGGTGGAATGAATGCGGAAGAGTGTAGAGGATCAAAAGAACCATGCAATGGAGAAAATACATCATGAAGAGAATTGGATGATATGGAGGGTTCCTGATCTTGATCTTTTTTTATGTTTTTTTCTTTATCATTTTTAGAGTCCTCTTGACATGGAGCCACTTCTAAGGACAAGGAAGCATGTTGGATTTGTTTGGGGGAGATAGTGAAGGACTAGCTGAAGTAGGCATTATAGCACATAGAAGCTTAGGCTCTTTAGGTTTAGCATTATTGGAAGTATTCACAACCAAGGGAAGATTAGCTTGAGTTTCTTTAAGAGGTAGCCCTTGAGGATAACTATAGGGAACCACATGAAAAGCATTAGAATTTGCATTAGATGAAGTATTTGTGCTCTTAGGGCTCCTTGAAGGCTTTGTGAAAGATTTGGAAGACTTAGCAGCTTTAGGAGATGTGTGGGTATTGGAAGAAATAGGAGATGGAAAGGAACCATCACAAGACAAAGGTTCAGCATTAACATGATCTTGCTTGAGAGTGCAATCTTTATTTTCAACATGAGAGTTTTTAGACAAGACATGCTCATAGTATCTTCATTTATAATCAGCACGGAAAGCTTTCTCTTCCTCAATAGAAGTAGATGTATCATATTGTTCACAACAAATATCATAATTTCTCTCAAAATCAGAATCATATGGATCCCCATCACAATCTACCCAATAGAATGACCCTTTAGTAAGCCTAAGCACATGATGAGGAAGAATCTTAGGAACATAGGTGTCATAGGTATCATCACGTTGCTCATTATGATATGTTTTGATATGAGGAGTAAGACTCTTGGGAGAAGTAGAAGAGGAATGAGATCGTGAAGAAGAGGAAAGTGAAGATCTTGAAGAAGACTTGGATAATGAGGAATTTGAATAATGTTTAGAAGAGTCATGATAAGAATTAGAATGTGAGGAATGATGAGAAGACTTAGAAGATGAAGAATGTTTGGAAGAAGGAGATCATGATAGGATCATGTGGATGATTCTAGCAAAGGCATCTGATTCATTTGACTTTTCTTTTATTTTTGCTATAAGTTTATCACCCATGCCATATTTAGAAGAACCATTGGAGGAATAAAATTCTTCAAATTGAGAAATGAGTTCAAGATCATCCATTCTCAAGAGAGGTTCCATGGCAAGGTAGTTGAAATTCATGGTTCTAGAAAAGGAGGAATCAAGCATGGAAGAAATGAATAGAAGAGATGAATAGAAGAAGGTAGACTAGAAAATAAGAGGAAAGGAATCAAGAAGAATTTCCCATGGGAATAGAAGACTTCAGAAGAACATGGGAAATGGCGAAGAAAGAAGAAGACTAAGAGTCATCTTGTGTAATTGATACCATAACGTTCATTGAGATGTTGAGCAACATGACAACACCTAGGATCTGAGATCTGGACTGACCAAGGAAGACTGAAAATAGAAGACCCTTGGTGATAGGATGACCTCACAAAATGTCAACACCAAACTAGGATAATCAAAGTTCTCTATTGTCCAAAGAGAAATGAAAAGATAGAAGAAGGGGCTTTACCAACACTGTCAAAGAGGTGCTTCAAATCAAAGGGTGACTACCCTTGCACTTTTGAACCAGGAGGTTGGGCTAGGCCAAAATATAATTGAAATTGAGATTAAATAAAAATTATTTGGACAATAAGAGTACGAGAATTTCCCAAGAATGTAGCTCACAATTCTAGAGATAAACTTTCTCACAAAGAACAACCTTCTAATGTGATATTTCTCTTTGGCTAATGTGATATTGATGTTGATTTTGACCAATTTGTGCAAAATTTTGGGTTTTTAAGGTCTAATTTCAAGTTTCTGAATGTGAGGGTGAAAATGTCTGATTTCAATCACAAATTCAATAGCAATTGGATAGGTTTGCAAACAGTAGGGGATCAAACATGTCTTCAAACACTTGAAACAAGGGCAAAAGCAACCTTGCCAAGACAAGTACTTGTGATATCAAAAATAAAATTGCACCTTATGGAAGTTACCGATTGTCTGTATGTTGAGAACGTTCACACTGGTTTCACACAATTGAAGACACTTCAAGCAATATCTACCTACAAAACAAGGCTCAATACTTACCAACTTAGCCCACAACTTGATGCCCCCTTGCCTCACACCAAGTGGTTACCCACGAGAGATGTTGGCTTTGTCGTGGAAGTGTCAAACGACACAACCAAAGGGACACATATGGTGAGTATCTTAAGGTGATCTGGGTAAACCACTTGGATCAATCCTTGCACTAAGAAGATAAGCGGCTAAAATAAGGTGGCTTCTATCTATGGTTCTTAATAAGGATTTCCGTTCATAACACCCCTCTTGCGCCTCATAAAGGACTAGGACCTCGCGGCCTCAAGAGTACCTTAAGCATTCTTGTTCAGTATTTTCCCCATGGTCACAATCCCATGAGCTACTCACATCAAACGAAGATAAGTGTTACGTCTACCAAGGTTTTTGGTGTCCTTGATAGCCTTGAGATTATAGTGAGTTGGAATCACTTACCACCAAGGAAAATGATGACAAGGTTGTCCCCACTTGAGTCGTTCCTCTTGATTACTCAAGAGCAGGCCCGCTAATGGATCCTAATGCTAAACAAAAAATAGATTAACTCTTGAGGTTCAAGGTTTTTGGTTCACCACAAGGGTGAAGAGCATACTCCCCTATCTCAAAAACTTCTCCCAAACACACCAAGCAAAGTTCATTTACCCTCTTGTTTTCAAAATTCAAAGATGGGTCAAGATTTTCTGGTTCACCAAAATGGTGAAGAGCATACTTCTCCTACCACCCAAGAATTTCTACAACAAGATCTTAAGTGCCTAATAAATGAAACAACTAGTTTTTGCCACACTTAAAAAGAAAGCAAATAAACAAGCAAGATTTTTTTTGTTTTGTTTTTATGCTTGGGCAGCCCTACAAAAACCATTAGTAGCCCTCTTTGACATGCGTTCTTTTGGCAAAATATCTCAAGCAAGTGCACCTACAACCACAACTTGTTAGGCCCACAAGGTTAGCAAAATCTAAAATCTAACAATGGTTAGCACATGAAAAATTAGATAATCTGCAAAAATAACTAATCAAATGACAAAATATGAAAATGAAACCATCATGGTTGGATTAGGCTTGGAAAGACCTTTCCAATGATATATAACACTTAAAATTTTGATATCATTTGCAAAAATTTCTCAAAAATGGGCACCCGTTTTCCAGAGTAGCACGGATTTGAAAACGCTGGAATTTTCAAAAAAACTAAAAACAGCAAATAAACTAGCAAAATTCAATAGACAATACTAGGCGACATTTAATAGCTAAAACGCGACATTTAAAAGCTGGCAGGCATGATTAAAATGTGCACAGACGACAATAGAACCTGCAAAGGTGACAAAATATTTTCCAGAAGCGCAAGCAGAACTTGCAAAAGTGACAACAGAACCTGCAAAAGTGACAACAGAATGTCTGGACGCGCAAAAAGAACCTGCAGAGGTGACCAAAGAACATACACAGGTGACAACAGAATATCCAGACGCGCAAGCAAAATGCTCAAAAGCGTCAATAGACTGTGCAGAGGCGGAAAAAGATTTCTCGCAGGCAGGCGTGAATGGAATGCTCACAGGCGTGAAAAGAATGCTGAAAGGCGGGAACAAAATGCTCGCAGGCGTGAACAAAATGCTCACAAGCGTGAACAAATTTTCCGTAAGTGGCATTTCTCCTGTTTGCGCAAAAATAACAGAAAAGTGACGCTGAAAAGTATACAAAACTTAATAAAAATGTAGAGAATGAGGCTTACAGCCCCACGGTGGGCGCTAGAAATGTACACACTAAAATGGTGCACTTCTATGAACCATTACATGCAAGGTTGCTCCAGAATGAGGCCTCACAAAGTGGCTCATAGCTCTCTATGCATGGAGTTGCAAGGGACTATGATGTATTTTCTCTCAGCTAGAGCTACAAGCTTGTGACCTTGCTAGTCAACCATGCAACAAGAGATTCAAATGAGGACAAGGGCAAGAGTGCCAATATCCTCAAGAATCACTATGAAAATTCAATGCAATGCAAACTAGTCTAGAGAAATGAAAATGCAATGCAACTAAGCTATGAAATGGAAAGAGCAAGTGTTACAAATCCTTCCTATTAAGCTATGTGAGGTTATGTTATTGCATAAAAGGAAATCTAAGCTATGAAAGCCATGAAAAATGAAACTACTTATGCAAGAATGTAAACTAAACTATGAAGCAAATGAAGAAATCTAGAGTAGGATGCAACAATGATCTCTAAAAAGCTTCAAAGTCTTCAAGGATTCCTGCAGCATAAGGTTAGCATAAAAATGTGATATATGCAAATGAAGGAGAGAGCTTTCCTTTTATAAGAAATGAGGTTAAATAGACCATTGAGATTAAGAGGCAAAAAGTCTTAATCAGCGGTGGAGCTTGAAAGAGGAGCAATCCATGTGCACAAGTATTCTCCAATAGAAAAATAGGAGTTGACTTTATGTCCATATGAGACAAAAAGTGTTTTCTTCTTTTTATAAAATAGGAATAGTGCTTTATTTGTGCAACTTAGGATAAGATGAAAAGGTGGGGCTTTTTATTTATTAAAAGGGGAGGAAATATTCCTTTTGAATAAATAAAGACTTTAGGATAAAATGGTTAGCCCATAGGATAAAAATCCAATATATGATTGAATTTAAGATTTAATCAAGAAATTGATAATGTTGAAAATATTGATTATTGATAAAATTGATTCAGGATCAATAAATCGAATAAATGGGGCCCAAAGTCTAGGTGACCATTTTTGGGTGCATACAACTAGATACCCTACAATTCAGGGAAAAAGAACAATGAAATGTGCAAGTAAGGAAGAAATTCAGGCGAACACACAGGCAGTTTGGAACAAGCGTGGAATGACAATTTCCACCATCACTGATCTAAAGATTGACTTTGCAGTTAGGGTTATCTCACACAAATTCTACCAATCTAGTCGGTTGGACAACGTCCCATGTGTGGCAGTGGACCAGGCGTGGTAAATCATCAAGAAGGGACACACTTATGATCTTGCCAAGCTCTAGCTGACTCAGCTTGCCGAGAACCTAAACTCAATCTAGCATGCAAAGAATTCTATGTGTAAGTTTGGTTCTTTACTCGTTTGTCTATTCTTTTATATTCAGAAGTGTTTTCCTACTGTTGGAGGTGTGATATGGGATAAGAAGAAAACCATTACAGTTCAAATCAATGAGTTCATAGGTCAGATAGGAGAAAGTTTTAATGGTGTAATGGAGAATTATTTCATTGAGTTTAAAAATAAAATGAGGAAGAGGAGTAGAATCCCTATGTCTTTAGTTGAGAAGTATAGTAAGGATGTATGCTTTCTAGTTGACATAGACTTCACCTATGCACAAGCAGTTTTACCGAGGGTTTCATGGGTAATGCCATTACCTTATGAGGTAAACATTGATGAGACTACAACTACTACAATAGCCCTTCTAGCTGAAGAAATTGATGATAAGGCACCTTATTTTGGAACATATGAAGAAGCCAAAGCCAAAATAACTATGGGATTGAAGGCTGTAACTGTAGAGAGAAAGAGGAAGAAAATTGTGAAGAATTTGGAGAAATTTGTGGAAGAAACAGAGAAAAATACACTGCTTGAATTACCCCAAGGATTGGGAGAAGATGAAGTAAGTGGTCATAGTGAAAGTGAAGAGGAAGAAGAGGTAGGAGTAGAAAAGAAGAAAGGCAAGAAGACAGTACTTGCAAAGCCCACACCCAAAAAGATACAAAAACCTAAAGTGACATCGACACCTGTGCTTAGGCCTAGAACAAGGGCAGTCTCTTCAACTGCCAAGACACAAAAGCAATCCCCTACATCAGGAAAAAGAAAAGTTGTTAAGCCTGAGGCAGTGTCGACTCAGGCAAACAAAAGGCCTAGAAGGAAACTTATTTAGAAAAAGAAGATGACGAGGAAACAGAAAGTGATGAAGAGGTGAAGAAGAAGATTGCATTACAGAATGTAATACCAAATATGGATGAAATATGTCACACTATCACAAGCTCTGTTGGACTTGAAGATATGAAGGAATAAAATTTTGGGAGCATGAGTATAGGAGATAAATAAAAAGTTGAAGAAGCTATTCTTGAAATGCTTTGCATCTTCAAGATGCTACCTATATAGTTAGAAAAATGGATTCCTAAAGAGTTGAGCAATAGAGTTGGCCAAAAATGGGAATATGCTCTTTTTACCAAGAATGAGATAAGAGAGAGCACGTTAGCTCAAGTTTCACCGGACGTAACCCCTGCAAACATCAAGAAAATTGTGGAACAATATAGGAACAAATTCATTCCCAAACAAAGAGCTTATTCTATCCTTCAACACAAGGTTGAGGATGTTGTACAGGAAAGTCTGAAGACTTGGAAAATAGTTTTTGGGTTGTTAATTAAAAAAGATGCAAGTATATCTAAAGATGATAAGCTAGACAATGTAAAGAATGCAATGGAGTTACCTATTCAAGGGATAGAAGCTCCTAAGGAAGAGAAATGTTAGAAGATATTAGAAGTAAGTATTATTGATATAACAGAGGATACCCCAGTAGACACTTAGGTATTGACCAAGGAGGATATACAGGCTGAGGAAGCAAAAGACACATCTTTGCCAAGTAGTAATACTGTGCTCTTACAAGTGAAAGATTATCCGAAAATTGATGATACAACAATTGTTAACACAACCCCTGCCAAACCTGAAGTTGTTATAGTTGACATGCTAGCCAGTATGAGCACTACCAAGGAACAAGATCAGTCAACAATAGAAAATCAGCCTACATCTGCTGAGGAATCACAACAAGATAAAGGAGAGTAGTCTACATTAAATGAATCAAGTCCTCATGTGGAGGATATAGTAAAAGAAGAAAAAGACCAAGCTATTGACATATAAGAGCCTAAGGAATAAGAGGCAATACAAGCTCTTGTACAAATGCCAAGTGAGATTACACCAAAGAAGAAAATACTGAAAAAGAAGGCAAAAATCTCTTCACCGAAGGTAACAATTGATGAAGTTATTGTCATTTTGAAATGGGATTCCGATAACTTATCTTATGAGCAGATGCAAATCCTGCAAGATCTAGTGAAAAGAAAAAGCAAGTAGGAAGAACTAAGAAGGGAACATCAACAAAAGTAGGTCTTGTATGAAATAAAAGAAATATTTATTGATACTTTTGAGTTATCTGATGTAAACAATTCTGATTCTATATTGGAACAACTTGTCCATATAGTCAAGAAAGTGACTAATGAAGATAGCGGAGCCAGTGATAAGTTGTTGCAGTGGTTGGAAAGAAAGTTTGAGACCAAGGTGATGGACAAGGTATCTACTGAGATTGTAGTAAAACATGTAGCACTTTCTACTTTGGTAATAGAGTCAGAAGAAGTAGTTGTGAAGCACAATCTCTTCTTACCAAATTATGCAATGTAGAAGAATTCACACAGGATAGCCAAGGGCTGGTAGATAAACTACAACAAGAACTTAAGTCTACCAATCAATCCTTAAGCTTGGATGCCGAATCAAGTTCTAAACATTATGCCAAGCTTATGCATACACAAGGAAGGATACCCGAGTTGATGGCTAATGATGGTAAGATATAGGCTCAACTACTCTCTATGCAAACAATCTTGACACCTCATCTAAAGGCCATTCAAAGAGAGTTAGCCAAGGCTAAGGACTTAACACAAAAATATCCAAATTTGTCTACAGCTGAGAGCCTAGTCAATCTAGTTGCCGAGCTAGCAGTGCAGTCAAAAGTTTTGAACATTGCTACATTAGGATGGGAAACTGCATTACATATGGTTATGATGCTGCACAAACCATTTTTGGAGAAATAATTCATGATCCCCACTCTAGAAGAAATTAGGTGTGCTAAAAACAAGGGGGAAATTAAGTGACATAACATATTCAGGCACAAAGGGAAGGTAACAAAATTTTGTATGTATATATATCTTAGGGGGAGTATTCTGCTAATACTAACTACTTTTGTAAATACTCATGTAATGTCATGACGGAGTATTTTTGCCACTAATGTCAAAGGGGGAGATTGTAGATCTCTATAGTTTTGTTGACTATTACTGACTCACACTTAGTCATTATCTAGGCAATGACGGTCGGTCATCACTGCGGCCGAGTCATCATGTATAGGCCGAGTTATGTAATGTATACTTACCAAGCAGTAGTACTACCGAGTAAATCAATGGTCACTATGTATTTTTGTATTAGCCGAGTTAAGTTTTTGCCAAGCTATGTAAGTATGAATACTGAGCGATAAAGATATCAACAAATGCCAAGTACAGTGAATGCCGAGTATTAGGGACATCATTTGCCAAGTTAACCAGAAATGACATATGAGTTTGTTATGGCATAGTGATCGAGGTAAAACATTTTGGCTGACATTCATGTTTTGTATTGTGTTTGTTGAGTAAATCATGGAGGTGATTACACACCTATTTTGTAATAATTGATCCCTATGCAACACTTAGAGCCAATCATAAATTAGTAAAGCTTAAGCAGCAAAAAGAGTAAATTTGAATCGTAGATCTTGAATCATGAAGATGTTTAGTTGTCTATATAAGGATAAGATTTGAACCCTAAAACATGTTAAGTGAGATGATGCGAAGGGAATGAACAGTGAAGCATATTTAGAACAGTGAAGCATTCAGATAGAGTTCAGTGACTGAGTTAAGCAGTGAAGGATAGAACAAAGATAAACTTGATAAAAGAGATCAAAACAATACTGTAAGGAGAAGATCTGTAATCAGCATATAGTGCAAACCAAAGGATCAAGTATTGAGACATTCTAACAAGTGTATTAGGGTAAATCTCTTAACCGAATGGTTTTAACAGACCTATTGTAATCTCTTAACCGAGTGCTTACTTTATTGTGAGTTTTAAATCCTTTAGCAAGGTAGACTATATAAGTCTTTTAGCTCTTAACAGAGAAGACCCCTCACAGGGTAGATCATATTTTTGATCAAATTTGTAGCCCTAATAGGCAAAATTTATACTGTAGTAGTGAAGATTTGTGGGTGTCATCCCCACCCTAGTTTTACCTTTCAAGGGTTTTTGGGTAACCAAAATTACTGAGTTATGAATACATTCTTGAATGATGTTTAGTATATTAGTTACTTTGTTTTGATGAAGTTTTGTCGATGCTATGCAAAAGTTTTTTGAAAATAATAAAATGGATTAGTAGGTGATATCTAATTCACCCCCCTCTCAGTATCACATTTCCCAACTATATTTCCAACAATTACTTATATTGCTCTTGGTACGCCTGATTCGTGTCTTGATCATTTATTCTTGATAACTTTATAACCATTACTACCATTTTATCAAGAGTAACTTGGCATTAGTGTTGCTTTTTTTTAGATGTTTCCTTGAGTGAGTTCTAATGTTATCTCCTCAGCATGGTGGGAGTGGAATTTTTGGTTCCAAGTGGTCAAGTGGTAGTGATTCTATTACCATTGAGATCCAACGTTCATGACTTTGTGCTTGGATGATCCTTGATACTACTTATTGTTGGATATTGCTAATGCATGGGGAGGTGGTTGATACATTTTATATGTTTAATCACTATGTTACTAAAAGGGCATTCATATTGTTGTCATTTGTGGTTTGTCACTGATGTCAACATATGTTTATGTGAAAAGAACAGGTTGGTTATTACAGTGTACGAACACTGTACAAATGTTTTAGATCATGTGAAGTCAGATGAGAGTTTTGGAAGATGTTATGATCTCATATCCAAGATTGCATCATGTTATGTTTCATATTAGCTAAGTTACAGATGATTTAGTAAAGATTGGTTACTAGACTATGATAGAGGAAGTTGACAGAGATAGTCTCTGTGTCTCTGGTATATTTTATAGAAGATATGGATTCAGTGTATGCGAGCTTGAGGGATGAAAGAAAAGGTGCTAGAGAATGTTCTTTAATTAGTGCAAGGTACCAAATGATGGATGACATCATATGTGGCATGTATCCTGAAGAAGACTTATTTGGGAGCTGACTTCAGAGATGTAGCATGCATTTTGGTTGGAAAATGTGAATTAAGGATGTCGGTCCTTAATTGTTGTAATGTAATTCTATATCAGTGCAAACCTAACTTGTTCAGAACATGCATAGACATTCAAACATTAGTCCTAACAACATATACTAAACATATAGAAAAACCATTTGCATGATACCTCATATAGAGCTAAAACATGAGCAACCTATCACCATTTGATTTGCTCTCGCTTTAGGGATGTGGGTGTGCTCTCAAAACACTTGAAGCATATCAATAATGATGATTAGGGGGGATTAGGATAGATTAGGGACCAAGAGAACCCCATATTGGCACAAAAATAGGCATAGAAGACCTGTTTTGCCCCTAAGGCCTCAAAGAGCCTAATAAGTATGAAAAACCGATTAAGCCACAAATGACTAAACTAGAGTAGATTTTAGTCCAAATGAAAGATGATATAATGAGATTCAAAGCATAAACATTAAGGAAACTAAGTTAATCCATGTTAATCTAAGCTATGGTGTTATTTTAAGAAAGCTTTGAGAAAGCTTTGAAATGAGCTAAGGTAACAAATATGCTAAAGCTTAAGATGATTTAGAATTAATCTAACATTATAACACTACTCAATGTAAAAGATGTGACTTGGTGTTTTGCTCTTGGAAGAGGAGGGTATTTATAGGATTTGAGGAAGGGCTTGGGTTAGGAAGGAGAGTTAGGGTCAGAGGTAAGGTTTGGGGTATAGTTTGGGGTAAGGTTATATTAACCTTGGTCAAGGTTGCTCACACATGTGTGAGCAACACTAGGGAAGTGTGCAAGGGGAACAAGAGTGGAAGAGGAGACATGGGTCTCATTTAAGAGGCTATAAGAGCCTTAATGAGGGTGTAAGAGGCTTAATGAGTGTGTAAGGCTCATCAATGAGGGATGTTTGACAAAAAGTCAAAGGAGACTTGTTTAGGCTAAGAAAGGGTAGGAATCCCCCTTTAATTAGGTTTAGGGTGAGTTTAGGAAATTCTAGAAGAGGTTAGGGATTTCTAGAACATTTCTAAGGTTTTAGGATTTAAATAAATATTTTATTTATTTAAAGGATTTTTGGACAATTAATTAAATAACTAATAAATATTGATGGGAATGATGTTTAAATAAGATTTAAACATTTTTGGAAGGGATTTCTTAATTAATTTTTTAAAATTAAAATAGGAGGATTCAATGACATAAAAATTAATTAATTAATTAAATAATTAATTAATTAACAAATGATGATGTCATCAGGGGTTTTCAGAAAATAAAAATACTTTTATTTTCTAAAGGATTTTTAGGTTTCTACAATAATCATTGTATACTTGTTTTAGATACCATGTGTATCTTAGCAAGGGTCTATGTAATTGTTTGTAAATTAGGAAAGCCTTATGGGCCGACTTGATCATGGAAATTGTAATAGGGTATATATGTAAGATCTTTTCCTTGGAAAAGATATGGTGAGAATATATGTGATGTAAAGAAGATTATAAAAGTTGTGAGCTTGTGTCTGCTAGATGTAGAGTAGAGGTTAAACTAGTGTACTTCATTGGAACTGATCAAGAAAAGATAATTGCTTCTAGATAGTTCAAAATATTGTGTATTTCTTCATATACACTTGTGTTGCGAACAATGATTTCTAAAGGTGGATTTAACCTTCTTTGGGCAGTGAGCCCACCCTTCTTTCTTGACTCCTAACAGGGTCTATCCTCTAATAAGGACTTTGTACTGTAATGTTTCAATAAGCTCCTAATAGGGCTAAATATTCTAACAATGATACTATACTCTTAGTACATCATTTGTGGGTCCTAATTCCCACCGGGGTTTTTAGCTTTAACAAGGTTTCCCCGACACCAAAATATTGTGTTGTTGTGTTCATTAGATCTGATATTGCTGCTATTCAAATTTTAAAGTTTAATAATCTATCATACAACTAATTCACCCCCCCTCTTAGTTGTATTGTGGACTGTTATTCATAACAATTGGTATCTATGCTTGTGGTCCTCAGAGGAAGATTAACAACTTGAGGTGATCTTGGAGATGGCATTCTATAGGAAGGATAATCTAAAATTTGATCCTAAAAACTTTGACACTTGGAAGAATAAGATGTGAACTCATTTGCTATGTTTGGGCATCAACTACTGGTTGATTAGAAAGAATAAGGTAGCTATGAAGACTGAGAATGATTTTCCATCAACTATTGATGATGAAAAGAAGGTATTCTGATACAACATGGTAGAAAGGGAAGCACTAATCAGCGCACTATCTGAAGGTGAACTTACTAAAGTCAAAGACTTGGATTTGACACACCAGATTTGGCAAAGATTGGAAGTACTATATGAAG
This sequence comes from Chamaecyparis obtusa, assembly GCA_027943335.1. NCBI lineage: Eukaryota > Viridiplantae > Streptophyta > Pinopsida > Cupressales > Cupressaceae > Chamaecyparis > Chamaecyparis obtusa. Next base: position 22,869 of record BSBK01009761.1, read on the forward strand.
GAGACAAGTATACCAAGCAAGCAAAGTTATAGAACTAGAAAACAAAGATGGAGAAGCTACAAATGAATGATGATGAAATTATTAGGGTTTATGTTCAAAGGGTTACAGAAGTTGTGGTTGGAATCAGAAACTATGGAGGCACTTATGATGAAGAAGAAGTCATTGTGAAGATCCTTAGATCATTGACACCTGCTTACAAGTTTAAGGCTATATATATTCAAGAAACTATACCTTTGACTCTGAACTTTAGTAGACAGAGAGATGTTTATTACAAAACTAACTACCTTTGAAGCTGCTGAGATCGGAGAATCTGTACCAAAAGTTGAATCTGCATTCAAGGCATCTACACACAAGATGTCTGCACTTCTGAGCACCTACAATGAATACCTAAAAGAAGAGCTTGGTGAGTATGCTAAGGAATGAGAATAGATAATGGAAAAGGAAAGGAAGATGGATGAACTTGTAGCACTGATTTCTAGAAGAGAAAAGAGAAGCAAGGGCAAATTTGAATGCAAGTTACCCTTGAAATGTTTTTCATGCAATAAGGTAGGTCATTTTTCATCTTGATGTCCTACAAGAGTTCCTAAGTACAAGCCTAAGTTTTTCAAGTCTAAGAAGGATAAGGAATTTTATTATGTTAGTGAAGCCATTTCTGATGATGATGATATAGATTATGAAGAGATTGGATTTGTTGCTATTAGAGATGAACCAGTATATGAGGAAAAGGCTTTAGTATCTCATGTTGATAAGAAAATTGAATGGATTATAGACAGTGGCTATTCACATCATATGATTGGAGACAAAAAAAAGTTAAATTAGTGAACTATGATGGTGGTGTTGTGAGATTCAGAGACAATCTTCCTAAACCTATCATAGGTGTAGGATCTATTACTTTGGATGGAAAGACTAACACTGATTATGTACTACTTGTTGATGGACTTAAGCATAACTTTTTGAGTGTTGGATAGTTAATGGAAAAAGAGTTTCAGTTACAATTCAATGATGGTAAATGTTTTATCAGAAGTAAGGCAGGAAAGTTGATTACAACTGGTACTAAATCTAGAGGTAATGTATTTGAATTAAATACATCTGGAGCCTCTTGTTTTGTTGTGAAGGTAGATGACATTTGGTTATGGCACAAAAGGTTTTGTCATGTTAATTTTGATAACATTGTGAAGGCAAGTTTGGCTAATGCAGTAAGAGATCTGCCAAAGATTGTGAAACCATCTAACACTATATGCAGAGAATGTGTTATGGAAAAACAGACTAGAAACAGTTATAAAAGAAAAGCATATACATCAAAAGGAAAGTTGGATCTGATACATATAGACCTATGTGGACCTACAAGGACAAGATCATACTATGGTGAAAGGTATTTCATACTTTTTGTTGATGACTTTTCTAGAATGATGTGGGTTACTTATTTAAAAGAAAAATCAGAAGCATTTGATAAATTTAAGTTATTCAAGGCAAAAGTAGAGAATGAATCAGGTTTAAAGATATAGTGTTTGAGGTTAGAAAAAGGTGGAGATTTTACTTCATACTTATTTAATTCATACTACTAAGAGCATGCAATAAAAAGATAGACATTTGCTCCTAGGACTCCATAATAGAATGGGATAGTAGAGCGAAGAAATAGAACTGTACTTGATGCTGCTAGGACAATGTTGCTTGAAGGAAATGTATCTCATGCATTAGAGAGAGCTTGTTGGGACATCGATGTACACATTGAACAAAATACAAATTAGAGAAGGTACTAGTAAGACTCCTTATGAATTTTGGTTTGATCATACTCCTACTGTGAAATATTTTAGAATATTTGGTAGTAAGTGCTATATCAAGAGAGATGATGAGATAGGGAAGTTTGATGCTAGAAGTGATGAAAGAATTTTTATTGGTTATTCTACAAAGAGAAAGGCTTATAAATGTTTCAATCTAAGATTGAGAAAGATTATTGAAAGCAACAATGTAAGGATAGATGAGAATTTTTAGATACAAGAGAGAGTGTATGATAGTAATCAAATTAAAAAGATCAAAGAGGTTGTTGTTGTAGAAGAAGAAGAACTTGTCAGGCAGAATGTGAAAATGAGACTTGTGATGTTGACACAAATGAGGCTACTGAGGTTCCTAAAACTCTGAGGTATGTAAATAAAAATCATCCAGAAAATTAAATCATTGGTAATTCTAATCGAGGAGTAATGACTAGATCAAAGGCTAGAGAAGAAATTTGTTTGATTTCTCAAGTTGAACCAAAGACTACAAATGAAGGATGTAGAGATGAATATTGGATAAATGCTATGAAGGAAGAGTTAGATCAGATAAAGAAAAATAATGCTTGGGAATTGGTTCCTAGACCTAAAAACAAAAATGTAATAGGAACTAATTGGGTTTTCATAAACAAAATGAATGAAGAAGGAACTATTGTGAGAAATAAAGCAATATTGGTATGTAAGGGTTATTCACAGCAAGAAGGCGTAGATTTTGAAGAAACATTTGCTCCCATTGCTAGAATAGAGGTTGTGAGATTGTTCTTGGCTTATGTTTCACATAAAGACTTCAAGGTGTATTAGATGGATATGAAATCTACATTCTTGAATGGGGATCTTGAAGAAGAAGTATACATAGAACAACTAGATGGATTTCCTCTATCCGAAGATAGAAACATGGTATGCAAGTTGAAAAAGGCACTATATGGACTGAAGCAAGCTCCAAGTGCTTGGTATGCAAGGTTAGACAAATACTTACTTCACCTTGGATTCAGAAAAGGTAATGCTCACATTAATTTCTATTTAAGAACTAGTGAGGATGGAGTTGTGATAATTGAAGTTTTTGTTGATGATATTATCTTTGGAGGCAATGATGATTTGTGTAAGAAGTTTTCTAAAGAGATGGGAAATGAATTTGAGATGTCCATGATATGTGAAATGAAATTCTTTCTTGGACTGCAAATAATTGAGAACAAGAATGACATTTTTATCTCTCAGACTAAGTATCTTAGAGAAATGTTAAAGAAGTTTGGAATGGAAGACTGTAAACCAGTGGGAACACCCATGGTAACTGGTAATAAGCTATCAAGTAATGATGAGACTTAGTGTGTATTTCAGACCAAGTAAAAATCAATGGTTAGTGGATTACAATATTTGACTCATACTAGACTGGATATTGCTAATGTTGTTGGAATTGTGGCTAGGTATTAGACAAAACCAAAAGAGACACACCTAGTTGCTGTGAAAAGGATATTCAGATATATGAAAGGGAAAATTGAATATGGTCTATGGTATGATAATAATGATAGTTTTGAACTTCATGCTTATACTGATGTTGATTGGGCAGGAAATATTGATGATAGGAAGAGTACTAGTGGTGGTGCATTTTTCCTTGGGAAAAAGTTGGTTTCATGGCTAAGTAAGAAGCAAGATTGTATAGCTCAATCTACTGCGGAATCAGAGTATGTTGTTGCTTCTATTAACTACACTCAAATTGTTTGGACGAAGCAAATGTTGAAGGATATTGGAATCACTTTTGATGAGCTAGTGGTTATCCATTGTGATAACACTTGTACAATGAATATGTCAAAGAATCTGGTGATGCATTCTAAAACTAAACATATTTCTATCAAGTATCACTTCTTGAGAGACAAGGTGGAAAAGAAGGAAATAAAGTTGGAATATGTTAGCACAAAGGAACAGATTGATGACATCTTCACAAAGCCGTTGCCAAAATATACCTTTGAATATATCAGAGGTATGCTTGGGGTTTAGGCCCCTCCTAGTTAGAATTAAATGATGCAAGGATGCATCAATCTAGAGGTTTTTAGAGCCTTATCATATTCTAGACTTGATGTAAGGATCTACTCCTTAGGGGGAGTGATCAATGAAGAAAGTTGTGAAGATAGTTGATCACTTATGGAACCCTTTGCCATTGTTGTCAAAGGGGGAGTGTTGATATGAGAAAATCCCTATTGTATGGAGATGTACTATGAGAGTACTATTTGGTTGGAGAGCTTTGGATTGATATAACTTTGGGATGATTGATTTTCCCATATGTTGACATCAATGCCAAAGGGGGAGATTGTTGGATATTGCTAATGCATGGGGAGGTGGTTGATACATTTTATATGTTTAATTACTATGTTATTGAATGGGCATTCATATTGTTGTTATTTGTGGTTTGTCACTGATGTCAACATATAGCTATGTGAAAAGAACATGCTAGTTATTACAGTGTACAAACATTGTATAGATGTTTCAGATCATGCAAATTTAGATAAGATTTATGGAAGATGTTGTGATCTTATATCCAAGATCGCATCATGTTATGTTGCATATTGGCCGAGTTAAAAATGATTTGGTAAAGACTGGTTACTAGATTGTGACAGAGGAAGTTGACAGAGATGTCTCTGTGTCTCTAGTATATCTTACATAAGATATTTATTCAGTGTATGCAAGCTTGAAGGATGAAAGACAAGGTGCTGGAGAATGTTCGTTGGTCAGCACAAGGTATGGAATGATGGATGATGTTAGTTGTGGTGTGTGTTTTGAATAATACTTATTTGGGAGCTGACTTTGGACATGTAGCGTGCATTTTGGTTGGAAAATGTGAATTAAGGATGTCAGTCCTTAATTGTTGTAATGTAATCATTGTATACTTGTTTTAGATACTGTGTGTATCTTAGCAAGGGTCTATGTAATTATTTGTAAATTAGAAAAGCCTTATGGGCCGACCTGATCATGGAAATTTTAATAGGGTATATATGTAAGATCTTTTCCTTGGAAAAGATATGGTGAGAATATATGTAATGTAAAGAAGATTATAAAAGCTGTGAGCTTGTGTCTGCTAGATGTAGAGTAGAGGTTAAACTGGTGTACTTCATTGGAACTGATCAAGCAAAGATAGTTGTTGTCGGACAGTTCAAAAGATTGTGTATTTCTTCATATACACTTGTGTTGTGAAAAATGAGTTCTGAAGGTGGATTTAACCTTCTTTGGGCAGTGAGCCCACCCTTCTTTCTTGACTCCTAACGGGGTCTATCCTCTAATAAGGATTGTGTACTGTAATGTTTCAATAAGCTTTTAATAGGGCTAAATCTTCTAACAAGGATACTATACTCTCAGTACATCATTTGTGGGTACTAATTCCCACCGGGGTTTTTACCTTTAACAAGATTTCAATGACACCAAAATATTGTGTTGTGTTGGCATTTATTGTGTTCATTGGATATGATATTGCTGCTATTCAAAGTTTAAAGTTTAATAATCTATCATACAACTGATTCATCCCCCCTCTTAGTTGTATTGTGGACTATTATTCCTAACACTTATATCTTCTTGTTCATTGCTTGGAGACTTTATGGTTATGATCTTGATGTGTATATATGTGTATTATATTATTGTGGTCCATGCAACATGTGTAGTGGAAGATGCATTATCTTGAAGACTATTATGTATCAGTTTGTATCTTGTTGTATGTACCTTTGATTACATTGATGAAATAAATGTATCTTATTATTCAAATGCAATAACTATGCTAGCGTACTTTATAATTTATGTTCTTTTTATTATGATTAAGTAAAGGATTATGAATACTTGAATTTGGGTTTTAAATAGAATGTAAGATATATCATGTGATTATGTTATGGATTGTACTTAGTAGATTAGTTAACTTACACAATTCTATGCCATGGAACCCCTGAGACTTGTAATATATAAATAAGTTACATTTATGAGTATGTATAGTCTTAGGTTATATTTCTTTCACATTGTTGTTCATTTTGATTGTAAACTCTTAAGAAAAAAAATTATTTTGTAAAATTACTAACATATTTTAGGTTGATGTCTCCTAGGTTCCCTAGCGAGGCGTTACACTTGGTATCAAAACTTGAGTTTCTACACTAGGAACTTTGGGAGTTTGTAATCCCATTAGGTGTCTTATAGTATGTCATGTCCCCTTTTCAAATAATTAAAAAATAATAATTTTTGCTAAGGTTGGCGGGCTCAAAAAGAAAATTTTTGGAAAAAGGGGCTAATCTTTGGAAACCAATGGATTAATAAATGTTAATTATTATTAAAATATGTCTTATTCACCCCTCTTGGTCATGAGTTAGGGTTATGCCCTCTTTTAAAGGGGTTTGGAGGCATTTCGGGGTCATTCTAGAACTTGATTTTTACTCATTACTTTGTTGTTCTTCAGAGGCTGCCAAAACTGTGGAGAAGGAGACCCAAATATGGGATTTTTTAGGTTTCTAGGAAGGCTAAGGATATGATTTTGATGCAATTCCATGTGCAAGCTCATGCGGAGTTTTCTGTTGTGCTGAACAGTACAGATTTGTGAGTTTTCAGGTGTGTTTTCATAAGATTTTGGTGTTTTCAGTTGAGTTTTTCATATAAGTTTGCATTTCTACTATATTGAAGCCATTTTTCTATTAAAGTAGAGCTAAATATATTCCTTTGGTCATGATTCTACTTTTATGTTAGTTTGTTAGTGTTCTATGGTGTTTTCGGGCTTATTTTATGTTGTTTTTGGGGCCCGGTGAGCTTTTTTTTTTCTGGACTCCATTTGGGAACTGTTGTATAAACTCTTTGTAGATCTGGAAGTGCCATTTTGTAGGCCTTTATGCTGGCAAATTTTTTGTAAAAATGTCTATTTTCAGATCTATCAACAATATGTGAATTTGTGAAGTTTTTGGCATTATTTCGGGCATACCTGATTTGGGTATTATTGAGAAATTGCATGATCTTTTGAAGTATTGGTTGTTTGGTTTTAAAATCTGATTAGAGGCTTTAAATATCATATAAAATCAGAAAGGGGACATTTTAGTGGTATTAGAACTATGATCTTGCCAGCCTGAGGGTTTGTAGAAGTTTGCATGCAACCGAGTGAAAGAGAAAAGAGATATTTACAATGAGAAAAGAATAAAGAAATTTTGATCAAATCACCAGCTGGAAATAAAAATATAAAATACAAATAAGGAACAAGAATGGCTGACCCAGATGAGATGGCAAAAAAATTCTTCCAGGACATCCAGAACACTCAAAAGAAAAGTGGATAGTTTGGCCGAAACTAGAGAGGCTTTGCGGTTATTGACAGAAAAAAATCCAAGGAGTTGTATCTACTAATGATAGAGGGAGCACTTTAGAGGAGCCAAGAAATTTGAAACCAACACCCTCTAAATAAACAAAAACTATTTTCTTGCATGCAAATGAGCTACCAATACCAAATCCAACCCTTAATCCTATGGAAGAGGTTACAGGTAACTTGATTGCATTAAGAGCTACTTACAATGGCTTAGATGATGACTTTCACAGTTCGGTACCTTTCAGAGAATATGTGGAAATGATGAACACTTTGATGCCCAAGAAATAGTATAGGAGGGAGTAGGACATAAGTGGAAGAGAGCTCAAAAATAAAATAAGCAAGTTTACATCACCCACTTTTGATGGAACAAATAAAATTTCTGCTAGAGCATAGCTACAAAAATTACAGACCTTCTTCACACTTAATCCCATGAAGGAGAGTGATGCCATTCAATTCACAAGTCTACACTTGGAAGATGCAGCCTATAATTGGTGGTATCATGGAATGACTACTCAAGGTCATGATCAGGTAACTACATTTGATGATTTTAGTCAAAGAGTGATAGATAGATTTGATCTCAAGGATGATGAAGAGTATTTTAAAGAATTGTCAAAGTTGAGACAAACCAAATCAGTTAATGAGTATGTAGAAGAATTTCAAAAAGTGGATGTTATAGTACCTGATATGAGTGAAAAGAGGATTATTTATCTTTTTCTTGATGGTTTGGAAGATTCTGTTAAGGGTTTGGTTAAGGCTTTCTCACCCTCAACCTTACAGGAAGCTATCAAAAGAAGTTTGCAACTTGAAACTTGTGTGCCTATGAAACCAGTCACTAATAAAAAACCCCCAAATCTTTGGCAACATAAGGGAAATTTTTAGAAAAAGATTTTTCTAGCACCACCAACAAAGAATGTGACAAATGCAGCAAAAAAGAAGGTGGATGAAGAGACTAGGAGTGAACTACGAAGGAAAAAGCTTTGTTTCACTTGTAGAGAGCCATGGGTTCTAGGATACAGATGTATGGGGAAAGGTCAAGTGCACTATATTGAGGTTACTTTAGAATCTAATTCAGATGAGCATGAGGAATTTCATGACACTAAGGAGGAGGAATAAGAAGATAAAGAAAAAGAAATCAACAAGGGTGGCACTTTGGCAGCATTATCATGAGTCCCAAGATACCATCCCTTTTGAATTTGAGGGGTACTGGCAGGGCAAAGGTTGACAGTTCTTCTTGATAGTGGGGAAAGTCACAACTTTATTGATGGGGGATTTATAATGAAAAGAGGGCTTAAAGCAGAAGATTTTGAGGGATTAAATGTTATTGTAGCTGATGGATTCACTATGCCTTGCACATGGGTGGTGAAACAACTTAGGATGACTTTAGGAGATTATGAGCTATGTGATGACTTCTATGTTGTTGGCATTGGGGAAAAAAACCTTGTATTGGGTGTTCAATGGTTGCACTCTATTGGAGGCTATTACATGAACCATCAAACTATGGAGTTCAAGTTTCATTCCAATGGGAAAGAAGTCTTATTGAGAGGCTTATCGAATGGGGCACCTAGAGTGGTCACTCCAAAGAGGATGGAGAGGTCTTTTCAAAGAGGACAAGTAGCATGGGAAGAAGGAGTCATAATTCACCCAATAAGCTCTTCAAAGAATCAAGGTAATTTCCATTTTGAAATTCAAAATGTTCTTGATAAGCATAGTATAGTTTTCAATGATTTGCCCCCAGGATTACTTCTGGATAGAGGTTTTTGAGCATGTTATAGAGTTAGAATAGGGTTCCAAACCAGTTATAACCACTCCATACTACCATCCAAGAGGTTACAAGGAAGAAATAGAAAAAACTATTAAGGAACTCCTAGACATGGGATTCATAAGGCCTAGCTCTAGTCTATTTGCATCATCTGTGGTACTTGTCAAGAAAAAGGATGGTACAATGAGAATGTGTATAGACTACATGGCTCTAAACAAGAAGACCATAAAAAATAGGTATCCCATACCACGCATAGATGAAATCATTAATGAGTTACATGGCATTGTATACTTCTCAAAAATTGACTTAAGATCAGGTTACCATCAAATCAACATGAGGAAGGAAGATGTGGAAAAGACTGCTTTCAGATGTCACTATTGGCACTTTGAATTTCTTGTTATGCCATTTGGCCTCACCAATGCACCAGCAACATTCCAATCTTGTATGAATAAGGTATTCAACAAGCATCTTCAAAAATTTGTTTTGGTATTCTTTGATGATATCTTGATTTACGGTAAAACATGGAATGAACATCTAAAGCACATAGACACTATTTTGGGAATCTTGGAGCAACAATCCTTCTATGCTAAGCTATCTAAATGTGAGTTTGGTTTGATGGAGATCCTATATTTGGGACATATTATAATTTCTAAAGGAGTACAGGTTGATCAATAAAAAATTTAGGCAATTTTGGATTGGCCTCCACCCACTAATCTTACATAGTTGAGAGGTTTCTTCGGGTTGTTGCAGCCACTCCCTATTCTTGAACAAAAATGAGAAAGTATTTCCATGGACTTCATTACTAGGTTGCCCAAGGTTCAAGGTAAGGATTGCATATTTGTGGTGGTAGATAGACTAACTAAGTATGCACATTTATTTCCCATCGCATTTGATTTCAAAGCATCACAAGTGGCATAATTGTTCTTCAAGGAAATTTTCAGGTTACATGGCTTGCCTAGAAACATAGTCAATGATCAAGACAATAGATTCCTCAACTCTTTTTGGAAGGAGCTCTTTCATTTGGTAGGAACTGAACTGACTCCTAGTACTAGCTATCACCCTCAAATAGATGGACAAACAAAAATAGTTAATAAATGGATAGAGGGATATTTGAGGAACTATGTCTCAAATCAACAACATGCTTGGGTGAAATGGTTGCACTTAGGGGAGTATTGTTACAATACATCTCATCACATGTCTATTGGTATGCCTCCTTTTTATGCTCTCTATAATTATGATTCCCTTTCCTTTGTTGATCTAGTACTCTTAGATAACAGAGTACCTGCAGCAAGCAATTTCATTAAGCAAAGCCAAGACATATTAAGGTCCCTCAAGGATAATCTAGAGCATGCACAGAACCAACAAAAGTTGTACACTGATAGGAAAAGGACTGAAATATATTTTGAGGCTGGAGATTTGTTATTTGTTAGGTTGTAGCCATATAAGCAAAGCACCTTGAAGAGGAGTGGGGCAGAGAAGCTCAAGCCAAGGTTCTATGGGCCTTATAAGATCATCAGGAAGATAGGAGAGGTAGCTTATGAATTGGAGCTCCCACCAAATATCAAAATACATAATGTTTTCCATGTCTCTTGCTTGAAGAAGGTTCTAGGCCATCAAACCATAGTATCTATAGAATTACCACCTCTTGATGATGAAGGGAAATTAGTCTTAATACCATAAGAGGTTTTGGATACAAGAGAGAAAAGATTGAGAAATAGGAGCACCACAGAGCATTTGGTCAAATGGAAAGAATTACCATTAGAGGATGCAACTTGGGAAGGAAAACATATTCTTGAGCATCACAACCTTAATTTCTTGAGGACAAGAAATATTTGGGAGGGAGGATTTGTCATGTCCCCTTTTTAAATAATTAAATAATAATAATTTTTGATAAGGCTGGTGGGCTCAAAAAGTAAAGTTTTGGGAAAAGGGGCTAATATTTGGAAACCAATGGATTAATAAATGTTAATTATTATTAAAATATGTCTTATTCACCCCTCTTGGTCGTGAGTTAGGGTTATGCCCTCTTTTAAAGGGGTTTGGAGGCATTTTGGGGTCATTCTAGAACTTGATTTTTGCTTATTGCTTTGTTGTTCTTCAGAGGCTGCCAAACCCATGGAGAAGGTGACCAAAAGATGGGAGTTTGTAGGTTTCTAGGAAGGATAAGGATGGGAGTTTGAGGCCATTCCATGTGGAAGCTCATGCAAAGTTTTCCGCTGTGCTGAACAGTACGGATTTGTGAGTTTTCAGGTGTGTTTTCGGTTGAGTTTTTCATATCAGTTTGGGTTGCTTTTGTATTGCAGCCATTTTTATATTAAATTATAGCTAAATATATTCCTTGGGTCATGATTCTACTTCTATGTTAGTTTGTTAGTGTTTTATGGTGTTTCCGGGCTTATTTTATGTTGTTTTTGGGGCCCAATGAGCATTATTTTTTTGGACTCCATTTGGGAGCTATTGTATAAACTCTTTGCAGATTTGGAAGTGCCATTTTGTAGGCTGTTATGCTGGCAAAATTTTTGTAAAAATGTCTATTTTCAGATCTATCAACAATATGTGAAGTTGTGAAGTTTTTGGCATTATTTCGGGCATACCCGATTTGGGTATTATTGAGAAATTGCATGATCTTTTGAAGTATTGGTTTTTTTATTTTAAAATCTGATTAGAGGCTTTAAATATCATATAAAATCAGAAAGGGTACATTTCATAGTAAAATTGAAGCAAAATATAGACATGACTCTTTTTTATTTGAGAATCATTATATTGCAACTAAACATTTATGTCTTTGCTTTCTCTTAAGCTTCTTTGAGAAATCTCTTTGTCTATTGATTGTCATAGGTGAAATACCTACTCATGCTTGATTCATTGTTAGGACCCATTTTAAAATATTGGGATCTCTAGCCACATTGTTGCGCATGAAGTTGGTAATCATCTATGTAAGTGTTTTGTTGTGAGTGATTAGTTAGCTTTCTTTTTGTAGCCCTTGTGTGTTTTGTGCATGTGAATGATTGGTGATCATGGTTAGGTTGCCTTGTTTGACTTAGCATGATACTTGATGAGTGATGTTGTTTAGGATTTATATGATCCTTCTTGGTGTTGATTGTCCTAGTTTGAGGAGCTCCTTATTGATGACCCATATCTCTTTAAACATTATATATTCTTTGAATGACCCTATAGCTATGTCCCTAGTGACCAGATATTATTGTTTATTGATGACTAGACTTGTATGTTATTGATTTGATCTTATTTGAGTGTTACATACTGTATTGTGTGAGTGTTGCAATCAAGTTTGAAAGTATATGATTGATTATGAAATTAAGAAATAATTAATAATAATTTTATTTACATTGAAATGCATTGTACATAAATTAGAAATAATCTATCATTTATTATGAGATACACATTTATAAGATTAGATGTGATACTCCTAAGAGTTAATTTTATTGTCATTAGTTATAAGGAGGTCATTATGTTTGTCAAAGTCATTCAGTAAAGAAGAAAAGATGAGTCGGTAAGGAAGAGAAAGCATTCGGTAAAAGGAATAAGTTAACAAGGAATATCTATAAAGAGAAAATAGGTATAGACATTGAACAAGGTAGAACCGAGCACCAAGAACCATGTTCTACCAAGCACATAATTGAGAAAAGAACTTAGTTACCGAGTTAAAGAAAATGTGTTATCGATTAGAACAAGCTGACACCAGATAAGATCTAAGTATATTGAACTTGGACATCGATTAAAAAATGGTTTACAAATCTCGACACGATTGTATAACAAAATATTGGAGATTGAAATCTAATGATTACACATGATTGTAAGGTGAGTTTAGCTAGTGAGAATTAAGGATGAAATATGCATTGGAAGTACACCCATTGCTAGCACTGCTTGAAGATAAAGATTCTAGAGCTTCTAGCATCGCCTAAATTTTGTATATAAGAAGTTTAAAGTATGAAGATCAAGAGAGAGAGTAAGAGGAAGGTGGCATATGTGTATGTGAAGAGCAATTGGAGATTGCAGATTAGAGAAGAAAGTGAATGAACAGTGAAGCTACCGAGCATCAGTATATTGAGGAACAAATTTAGAATTGAACTACCGAGCATTGAATTGATTAGTGTAATGGATACATAGTATGAGGTAATAAATTGATGAGCATATAGAGTCTGAATAGAATTTTTGGATGCATGTTTGTCAGACATTTTGTATTGCTGATTAGAAGTTAATTAGACTTGTACGTATAAGTCTCTTAACTGAGCAGATCTTAATAAATCTTAATTGTAAATCCTTTAATCAGGTACAATTATTAGATTAGAGTTGTGAAATCTCTTAACAAAGTAGACTTAGCAGTCCTAGAACTCTTAACTGGGTTAATACCTTTAACAAGGTAATCTATCAGAAATAGCTAAGCATTGTAGCTCTAACCGAGCAACTTTATTCCTATAGTAGTGAATTTTTGTGGGTGTCATCCCCACCACAATTTTTATCCTCTAACAAGGATTTTTGCAATACCAAAATAATTGTGCTATGCGATGTTTATTTATTTTTATATAATACATGCAAAGGTTAAGTAATTAGTAAATGAATGTGAAGGAAGTTCAAAAAAGTTTAAAAGTGATTTGAAGTACTGGTCCACCCCTCCTCTCTCAGTGCTTACCTTTCCACACATGAATCCAACAATTGGTATCAGAGCTTAGTCTCTTATTAAGAAGTTTAGTCACTTGAGAGAAAATATCTGGAAGAGTGGAAAGCTATGAGTACAAAAGAATAATTGATAGTATGGAATCAAAACTAAAAATGGCTAATGCGTAAATTGAAGAATTGAGAAGGAAATTGAAAAATTCAATCACAAAAAGGAAAGAGCTTGCACTATAATTGAAAGATAATCAATATCATGTTGAGGAACTTGAAGAACAATCCAAGGGAGGCATGTCTGATGAATTTGATGCACTCATATTAGAACTATCTGATTAGGTCAAAACACTAAAAAGAGAACAAGAAGCACAATCAGTAAGGATGTGTGAGATCATGGAATAAAAAGGAAAAACTGAGGATGAAAAAAGAACTACAGAAGAGGAAAGAAGACAAATGAATACTAGAATTGATGAGATAGATAGAGATATCATGAGGTTGACACAAACACACTATAATAAATGACAGATTAACTTGTTATGGAAAATCAAGATATAGCTAGGAAAGTCGGTGAAATTGCAGAATTGAGATCTGAGAATAAACACTTGAAGAATGATTTGAAATCTGAGAACGATGCTAATGAAATCATGAAAACAAATGAAGAAGCATGGAAGATTTTGGATGAACAACTGAGAAATCAAAGGCAACTTAATGAAACCTTTGGACTTGGTTTTAATGCAAACAATACTACCGAGAAGGGTGAGTCCTCCAGATAGGTAACCAACCAAGACAAAGTTACTACCCCACCAAAGCCTAAGAATCCTACATGTTATTATTGTGGGAAACTATGACATATAACTAACATCTACAGAAGCAAGAGAGGTAGTCCACCAAATTCACCTAAATTTAAAGGTCATTGTTATAATTGCAATAAATATGGACATAAGGCATTTGAGTGTAGATCAATATTTGTGAACACTCCAAGGAAACTGAGGTTTGATGGTTACTATAACAACTGCAAGAATTATAGTCACAAATCTGGAGAATGTAGGTCACAAAGAAGAAATGAGAAATGGGTCCCTAACTGACATAATGTTGACAACAACTGACAAGGTTCTACATACCATGGGATTATAATATGAGGATTTCTTGTACTGCATGTGGAAGATTCAGATACATTGTTGTAAATTGCTTCAGGATGCATGGAATGAATAATAGGAAATCATGGAGAAACACTGGAATGGCTTTTTTCCATTGGCAAAAAGTATGTCACCTAGCTAAGGACAACAAGTACTGAAATAAGGATTCAACCGAGGAGAAACTGAGTGAAAAGACTCCAGTAAATGTTGATGAAATCCAAGAATAGATGAATAAGACTTGGAGAAGAAAGTCATAAGATGATGGAATAGAATTGGGAACTAGTGATGATGCCACATCTTATGGATCGTGTGCACCTATCTTCACTTAATCTGTCAAGGTATGAATAGGAGTTGATAACCTAAAGATTATCTTAAATTGATTCCTAGATTTAGTACAAAGATCCATATCAACATATCTAGATGCATTTGGATGTTAGTTATAAAGTTGTGATTTCATATGTTGATTGGTGAAGTATTTAAGTTATTCTGTTGCCTTCGACGAAGTAAAGTATAGTTCCGTTAAACTGTAATATAAAGTTAGGTAAAGGAGAATTAAATGCATTTATAGCCATTGGAAGCCCTAACCTAAAGGAAAATCTATAAATAGAGGTCAAGATACATCATTCTTGCTTTACATTTTTGCGAGCATATTTGAGCAAATAAAGATATGAGATCAAAGAGTATTTTTGAGCACTCAAACGAGCATTCCAAACATCTGCATAATCATTCGAGGTATTTTTAGAGTTCACCAAGATGAATTAAGAGATTCTACATATTATTTCATTTGAACCCTAGTATTTGTTTAGATATTTCGAGATCAAATGACACCCAAGGTACAAAAGCTAGTAGTAGTTGAGAAGATTGACCCAGTTAATACAAAGGACAAACTTCCACCCATCGTTGCCGTAGAAATTGATAAATCCAAAGTCCTATCCCTAATCCATCCAAGAGTTATTTTGATTGAAGACATTCACACCTTCATTCATTGCAAGATTGAGGACATTTTTCAAGCTAAGATCGATGCATCATATAAGAAGTTGTGCATAAATGGTTGTATCATCTTAAAATGGAAGCACTTCCATGATAAGAGTATTTAGCCCTCTGAGTAAGTGGTCTAGGGTCATGTTCAATGCCTTGATCAGGTCTTTGCATGTATCTGGCTTTTCCCCCCCGTTCTACTTTCCTCTGCACCTGATTTTCACTTCATATCTGCATTTCCTGGATTCTAGGCTAGGGTCCTGAGGTTTTTGACCTCAAGGTCAAAGTCGACCTTGAGGGTCAAAGTTGACCTTGACCCTAACCTAGGGTAGAGTCGACCTCATCCCTGAGCCCCAATTCAAATTTCAAGTTTTTCTGATTTCTGAGCATTGGGTTTCAGAAAGATTCTTTTTCCCGCCTCCAGGTTGGCCATTTCGGGTTTCAGAATGGTAAATCCTTAAATTACATTTAATATAGGTCTATTTCTAAGGGCTAAGGTTAATTGGGATTTAATTCCCCAATGTCGACCTTCTCTAGAGGTTTGTGCCCTAGTTCACTATAAAAGGAGGCCTTCCTCTCTCATTTTGATCATCAAGTTTTGTGAGAACAACATCCACTCTTACCAAGAAAGATCCCAAGTGCAAGCAAGTGAATTCAAGCATTCAAGTGTTCAAGCATTCATCCATCAAGGAGATCCATTGTTAGCTATTGGAGGATTTAATCTCTTTGGAGCCCCCTTGAAGATCCATCCTTCTACACTCATCCTAACCTCCTCATATGCAAAGATCTATTCAAGATTGGTGTTGAATATCAAATTCCATTGATTTGAGACATCCTATATTCATTCTACATCCATTGGAGCATACCTACTTGTGGATTCGTGGATTCGAATCCTCTATAAGGACTTCAACATAAGCAAGGTGAATTGTTTCATTTGCTTTGTTTATGCACACTACATTTCAATTCAATTTAAAGGTTAATTCCTAAATTGGGGTTTGACCAAGGAAACCCCCCATACAAACAACAAAACCCCCTTTTTCTTGTAGGTATAGGTGCAAAATTTTGGATCTAAGATCGGATTTGGATACCCTTTTTGGTGAACTTCCGAGATCTGTAAACAAAGTCAGAATCGACCTTCAAATAAAGAATGTAGCCTTTGACCTTTTATGAGGGTCAAAGACTACTTGCTGTCAGAAAGATAAAAGATTTCTGGGTTTTCTTCGTCTCGACATTTCCAGTCTGAAATAGGTTATAGAATTGCTTGAAAGTACACACAGACATAAGAAATTGGCATTTTCCAGATTTGTCCTATTTTGAGGTTAGTATTTGTATTTGAATTATTTTAGATTTCAAGCACAATTCTCCATAGGGAAATATAAGGTTTTCTCTCTCTTTCATGTTCTCCATAGATTGATTTGATTGTGTATTAACCTTTTGGTTGATCAAATTGGATCTCTCCTTTGGGAAATTGGATTTAGGAGTGGATCTCATATTTCCCCCATACATTACATTGAATAGGTGTGATTCCATTTTACCACTATTCATTTTGGTGAACCCGACATACTTACTCTCCTTTCTTTTGTGGAATTGGATGCCCTATTGTGTTTTGTGGTGTTAAATTTCCTTTTATCTTGTTAGTATTATATTTCTCTTTTGTTTTATATCTTGCATGCTAATTAGATTTAAAAAATATAAAAATATTCATGCTTTATGTGTTCTTAGTTTAGTTCATTTGCATTACCTTGGTTTATGAGCTTTACTACTACTAGTTCTACTTATAACATTCCGGTTAGAAGAAGTCATAGACTCATGGGTGCCTTTGATCCTGAATCTTCCTCTCCTTTCCTTAGGATCTCAAATGATAATTTTATTCTTCATGATTCCAATCCTACCATGGAGCAAAAATCTTCTCACTCATCTCATGATGAGGATGACACTTTAAGAGTTCCTCCTGAGCAAGTCCAAAAACTTTCAACTGAACTTGATAAAATGGGTAATTGGCTTATTCAAGAGAACCATAATCAAGATTCTATTCAAGCTATAGAGGCTCTTAAGAAAGTTCTTCATGATAGTGATCAAGGTGTTAACCTCTTGCGTGGTATTACTCACCTTGTGCATTCAAATGTTAAACGTTTAGCTCAAGAAGCTCAAGATTTAGGGTTGATTCCTCCTATCACTAGTGTTGAGCCTCCTTCTAATCCTTTACCTAGTATTCCTACCTATACTCCTCCTTTTGTGACTATGACGGTTCCCTTTGTTCCTACGAGTGTTCCTCCTGTGTCCCTTCCTACATCACAACCTTAATATCATAATGTTCCTTTTACTTATTCCAATCTTCTTCCAATTGTAGTTCCTAGTGTTCCTCCAGTTGTGTCTTCTATTCCTACAACTTCTTACACTCTACCTAGTGTGTCTAATGTTGCTATTCCTCCTATTTCCTCTAATGATTCAATAATCATCAGTTTGGTTCAAACTGTGTCATCCTTACAACAAAAACTTTCTTCCTTAACTCAAAACAAGTTTAGTATTCCCACATGTGACATGGGAAGTCCTTTGTCCTTGGATATTATTCATACTCCTGTTCCTCAGCAAGTCGATATGCCTCATCTTGAAAATTATAATGGGAAAGGAGATCTCGTTCATCATGTTAAAACATTCCAAATCCTTTGTAGTGATTATGCTCATGACCATAGGATTTTAACCAAACTATTTGCTAGAACCTTTAATGACAAGGCCTTACAATGGTATTTTTCCTTGCCTCCTTATTCTATTGATTCCTTTCCAAAAATTGCTAATGCCTTTATTCAACAATTTCAAAACAACATTGGTCCGCAAGTGTCTTTGACTAATTTGATGCATTGTAAACAAAGTGCTAAGGAGAAATTAACTGAATTTATTGGTAGATTTAAGCATTTGCATGCTCAGATTTCCTATCCTGTTCCTGATATTGATATTCAATATATGTTTATTTCAAATTTGCAAAAGGATATTAGAGATAAAATTTTGATTACTGAATTTACCTCTTTTCAACAACTTTGTGCAACACTTCATCATTATCAATTAAAAGTGAGTCAATTTGAGAGAAACACTCCAATGGCTCCCATTCCAGTTGATAAGAGTGATGTTGCTCCTAATCCAAATAAATTTAAAAAATTCAACAACTATGACAAGATAAACAAACAAGCGAATGCAGTTGCTGATCAAGTTGATGTTGCATCTCACAATGCCACTTCTACATCCACTGCTTTTCGATTAAATCGTACATTTACTCCTCTTTCTGAATCTTTACATACTATTATGAATGAGTTTTTAACTACTAACATGATTACTTTACCTCCTATTCAACCTCTTTTACCTGCTATGATTGCATCTAAATCTTTTGATCAAAATGCTTTTTGTCAATATCATTGTTAGAATGGTCATGATACTGAGAAGTGTTTATCTTTAAAACATAAGGTTGAAGACTTAATTGACTCTAATGCCTTATATGTTGATAATCTTGATGGTAGTGGGAGAAAATCTGTCTCTCCTCCTAATCAAAACCTTCAAATCTATATGAATCCTTTACCTACGCATGATACTAATACCATTTCTCAACCATCTACTATGGAAATTATGTATGATTCAAAGATGGATGATCTCAATCATGTTGTTAATCAAGTGGAGCATGTTGGTCAATCTGTATCTCCACCTCAACCTCAACCTCAACCTCAGATTCAACCTCAAGTTCAATCTCAACCTTGACCAAAACCTAAGCCTAAACTAAAAACTCAACCTAAACCTCGACAACAACCTAAGAATAAAAGACCTCGGGAACTTTTGATTACCTTTGATGACTCTGAGACTATTAAAGCTCCTGATGGTCCCCTTTACATTTATGCTAGGATTTCTCAGAAACCTACTCGTGGTTGTCTTTTTGATCCTACATCCTTAGTCAATGTGATTACTGAAGAAAATATTTTTATGAAAATCTTACAACGCGACTCTATAATACATCAGATGTGTGGATTCAAACTTGCAATGGTTTTCTTTATCCATCATTTGGTTCTATTACTTTATCAGTTGAACTTTGTGGAAAAATTGTGAACACTACCTTTGTTGTGGTTCCTACTTCTGATCAATTTCAAGTTAAGCTAGGTTTTCCTTTGTTAAATGCCATGCATGTTGTTGTTCACCTATCCATAAGTGTCTTAAATTTGTTCATGATGAAGAAGTGAAGACGGTTAATCATATTTTATATCAACCTTCTAGGCCTAGAGATTGTGTTTCTCTTGATTTATTTTGTCCTTCATTACCTAATTCATGTCCTTCTTGACCTGATAATCTTTTTCATTCATATCAAGCTTATAAACATCATAAGATTCTTGAATTAAGCATACCTCCTATGGATCTTAATCATGGTCTTTTTCCTACACCTTCTATACCTCCTTTAAATATGGCTTCTAGTTCTGTTAATCAAGTTCCTTCTATCGATCTTCCTAAAGAACCTAAGAAAGATCATGTGATTGTTCCTCTTATTGTTGATAATCCTATTGATCTTCTTAAAGAACCTATGAAGGATCCTATGATTATTCCTCCTAGTTCTCAACCTATTTCAAATAAAGCAAAACATAATCGATTTGCCAATGAACATCGTAAAAAGTGTCATACTCATGCTAAAGCTCGTAATTATGTTCTTCAAAGATCTCTACCTTCTTCAGATAAATCTATGCATGATGTGTTAGAAGAAGTTGTTACTAATAATGATGTTAAGATGCATGATTATGATGATTCTATTCATATCTTAGATCCTATTTTGATTAATTTGGATGAAGAAGATACTCTTGATGATACTGATGATGTTAATGATGAATATGAGACTATTGACATTGACATTGATTTACCTAATATGCTTTCATCATAATTAACTCTTACACCTAGTGTCGAACATTGTGATTCTCAAGAGGATCCTTGTTTGGAACTGGCTATCATTCCTACTATGTTGGATATAGTCCCTCTTGCAAGTTACCCACCTTCCCTAAATGACATACAACAAGATGGGGAGAGTAGGCAGCATGCTTGATCAGCTTGTCCTTCGTGGTAGCTTTGTTGTGTGTTTTCCTGCTGTACTATGCTTCTCCCGTAATGTGTTTGCTAAATGTTGTTAGATTCTTTTATATGATCCTTGTTACTTAATTGGTGCAAGGTGATAAAGGAATCAAAACTGTTGTTCAATTCCTCTATATGTATCTCTATTCTTCTATGCGTTGTTTTATGTTATGTCGTAAATGTGCTATTGTTCATAAATGTTTCCTTATGTAATCTTTTTGGATTTGAGATATGGTAGCACTAATTCTTTTTGGTCTCCATGTCATGGTCTTAAAAGATTCTCCTTCATATATCTTATGTGATCTTTCCTCCTTTGTGATTGTAGTTCTACTTTCTTTGGGGAATGATGTCAATTCATTTGCAATAATATCATATACATATTATCTTATGATCATACTAACCTCATGGTAGGTAGATCCCTTATGTGTTCTCTGTATGTTTCTATGATATTTGCCTTGATTTGTCTTCATCTGGGGGCATCTCGACGTGGAAACCTAATTAGTGGAGTTGTTTATGTTTCTGTTAAAGCCATTTCTCTTGTTAAAGTGTTCGCAATGGCTTTAACATGGGGGAATACACTTTTCTCACCTATTGCACACACGCACTTTTTGATACACACATATTTTTCAAGATACCTTTTCTCCCTTTTTGGATTAGTGACTAATCCTTAAAGCATGGACTTATATTTTAGGATCTCTTGATCCCTCTAGTTTCAAATATACATATATTTTGATCCCTTCAGGTCGGAGGTGTCCTTAAGACTGGATCTCTATTGTTTTTTGTTTTATTCTTATGGAATAGAATATTCCTAAGGATGAATCCTTGATGGGTTGACTAGTGAGTAGCCACATTCACTAGGTGGTTCAATTCCATTTTTCCAGTTGCGCTTTTTCCTTGTGTGATTCACAATGGGACATAAGTTCTCATTGGGTGAGGTAATCACAACCTCTTTCTCTCTCTAGAGATGTCTCTCTTATTGTGATCTAGGAGTTGACAAAGACTTGAGTCTCTGGGGGCTTAAGGTTTCTCTTTGTCCCTTGGATTATGATAAGATTATCTTTTCATTATGATCTCCTTTACCAAGAGTTTGCATCGAGTCCATACTCTTGTTAAAGTGGGGGATTAATGTATCATCTTAAAATGGAAGCACTTCCATGATAAAAACATTTATCCCTCTGAGTAAGTGGTCAGGGGTCATGTTAAGCACCTTGATTGGGTCTTTGCACATATCTGGCTTTTCCCCCCCGTTTTGCTTTCCTCTGCACCTGATTTTCACTTCATATTTGCATTTCATGGCATTTTGGGCTAGGGTCCTGAGGTTTTTGACCTCAAGGTAAAAGTCAACCTTGAGGGTCAAAGTCGACCTCAACCCTGACCTAGGGTAGATTCGACCTTGTCCCTGACCCCTAGTTCAAATTTCAAGTTTTTCTGATTTTCAGGCATCGGGTTTCAGAAAGATTCTTTTTCCCGCCTCCGGGTCGGCCATTTCGGGTTTCAGAATGGTAAATCCTTAAATTACATTTAATATGGGTCCATTTCTAAGGGTTAAAGTTAATTGGGATTTAATTCCCCAATGTTGACCTTCTCTAGAGGTTTGTGCCCTAGTTCACTATAAAAGGAGGCCTTCCTCTCTCATTTTGATCATCAAGTTTTGTGAGAACAACATCCACTCTTACCAAGCAAGCTCTCAAGTGCAAGCAAGTGAATTCAAGCATTCAAGAAAGCCTTCAAGCATTCAAGTGTTCAAGCATTCATCCATCAAGGAGATCCATTGTTAGCCATTGAAGGATTCAATCTCTTTGGAGCCCCCTTGAAGATCCATCCTTCTACATTCATCCTAACTTCGTCATATGCAAATATCTATTCAAGATTGGTGTTGAAGATCAAATGCCATTGGTTTGACACATCCTACATTCATTCTACATCCATTGGAGCATACCTACTTGTGGATTCATGGATTCGAATCCTCTACAAGGACTTCAACATAAGCAAGGTGAATTGTTTCATTTGCTTTGTTTATGCACACTACATTTCAATTCAATTTCAAGGTTAATTCCTAAATTGGGGTTTGACCAAGGAAAACCCCCCATACAAACAACAAATCCCCTTTTTCTTATAGGTACAGGTGTGGAATTTTAGATTTGAGATCGGATTTGGATACCCTTTTCGGTGAACTTATGAGATCTGTGAACAAAGTTAGAATCAACCTTCAAATAAAGAATGTAGCCTTTGACCTTTTATGAGGGTTAAAGATTACCTGCTGTCAGAAAGATAAAAGTATTCTGGGTTTTCTTCGTCTCAGCATTTCCAATCTAAAATAGGTTGCAAAATTGCCCGAAATTACACACAGACATAAAAAATTGGCATTTTCTAGATTTGTCCTATTTTGAGGTTAGTATTTGTATTTCAATTATTTCAGATTTCAAGCACAATTCTCCATAGGGAAATATAAGGTTTTCTCTCTCTTTCATGTTCTCCATTGATTGATTCAATTGTGTATTAACCTTTTGGTTGATCAAATTGGATCTCTCCTTTGGGAAATTGGATTTAGGAGTGGATCTCATATTTCCACCATACATTACATTGAATAGGTGTGATTCCATTTTACCACTATTCAATGGTAATCTGAAAAGTGATCATACACACCTACAGATAAAGGGTTTGGTTCATGCAATGCATGTACCGACAATATTCAAGAACAAATGGATAAATTTTTTTCTAAGAAGAGTTCATAACAGTTTCATGTGGCTAGATGGGATAGTAAAAATAACTAAGGTCATGTTACACATTGTTACTGGATTTTTGATCGGTGATAGATCAAGGGCCTACAAACAGACATACAAGAACAAACTCTATGATCTAATCAAAGATAAATGGGACATAAGAGGCTTGAAACTTTCTACAATTGAAGACCCCAAACAAAAATTTGCATCAAATATAATATCATATAGGATATTCCAATCATCTCGGGTAGATAGTGTACTCTGTTGAGCTGTGGATATTGCTTATAAAATAATCGAGAAGGATATGAAGATTGACTTGTGTGAGATTCTATTGAAGCAATTAGATGACAACATGAATACAATTTAGAAGGCCAAGTCAAACACTCTGAAGTTTGGTCCACTATTGGTATGTATCTTTTTCTACTTCCAAAATTCATTTCCAACAGTCAGTGAGGTCACATAGAGTGCTGATAAACCCATAGTCTATCAAACCAGTGATTTTATTCAAATTATAGGTGACAACTTTAATGTCATTATAGATGATTATTTCAATAAATTTCAAGCTAGGATGCATAAGAGGTATATGATTCCACCTCAATTAATGGAAGAGTTTAAGGATGAGCTATGTTTTTAAATGGACACCAATGTATGTATAATAAGGGAGTAGAGCCTAGAACTGAATGGCTACCCCTGATGGGATATGAGATGAACATTGATGCAACCACTATATAGATAAAAGGACTTTTGGAGAAGCCTTTGGATAGAAATTAAACTTGGTATGACACCCATGAAGAGGTGAAGGATAAAATTAGAACCAGTATAATGACACCGAAGGCTATAAGGAAAATAGGTAAGATGATTAGTGAATTAATTGAAAAATTAGGTATTGTTGATGTTGATGAAGTTAAGTTGTTGAGCCTTCAACAATAAATGGGAAGAAAATAAGAATCAAGAAGGAAACCCCTAGTCCTTCTAGAGTAAGACCATCCACTTGGTCTACCTCTACACCGAGAGGAAAGAAGAAAGTAGAAGTAGAGCCTATGTAGACAAAAGCATTTGTTAGGGAAAATAAGGCCACTGGGAGGCCAAGGAGAAAATTAAAGTTGGCTAAGGAGAGTGACACTGAGTCAGATGACTTGTCACAATTCAAAGTTGCACTGAGAAAAAAGATGAGGATTCTCGATGATCTACTCAAGACACTTGAAAAATATGGTGGACTTAAGGTAATGCAACAACTAAAACATGACACTAGGACTGAAGAAGAAAAGAACAAAATATAAGAAATAGTTATTACCACTTTGCACAAATTCAGGTTGACACTAGTTGAAGTGGAAAATTTTATAGAAGCAAAATTATATAAGAAAATCAATGCTATATGGAAGTGTGCACTTGCTGCTGAAAAGAGGATGAGAGAGATTTCTAGCAATCACAGTACTAGATATTACAAAGAAAGGAATCAAGGATACACTTAAAGAATACTCAACAATAGTTTTTGTGAAAGGAAGAGCACTAAGTATAGTGGTCAATCATTTGTAAGAAGTTCAAAAGGATATTGATGATCTTTGGAGAAAGATCTTTTCAATTGACCAACTGACACTTAAAGGAACAACAACTAAAGAAGATAAAATCCAAGCCAGTTGGATTGATAACAAACAGGGAAGAAGTAATTATAGAAGACATTATCGAACAAGATCTTGATGAAACCATTAAAGAAGATGAAAATGTAATGGTTACTGAGGCCATAGAATCAAAGGCCATGGATATAGATGACTCAGCTACTGTAAGGTTATTACCAAAAGAGCTGGTAATTTTACAATTAATGGATTTTCTTGAGATAGAAGTGGTTATCTCAAAAATTACTGTTATACACTGAATTTGCACCCTTAGTTCAAGCTCTCATAGTCTTGATAATTCAGTATAACAAGGGAATCATCTCAAGGTTGTGGGACCTTTTGCTAATCGAGATGAGACCTCCAGATTCTAGGCT
Source organism: Chamaecyparis obtusa (assembly GCA_027943335.1). NCBI lineage: Eukaryota > Viridiplantae > Streptophyta > Pinopsida > Cupressales > Cupressaceae > Chamaecyparis > Chamaecyparis obtusa. The sequence goes on from BSBK01009761.1 coordinate 48,243, forward strand.
GGTTCCTCTTGGATAATCACCCTGATTTGCTCTTAACATGAAAGTAAACTTTGAGGGGAAAGGGGTAGGAGTGCATGAAAGGAAATGACTGAAAGCAAATCTATCCTACTAGGTGATGCACCAAAACTAGGGTTCGGATCTCAGTATAGAGGAATGAAATCAATGAGAGGCTTAGTTCTGGGAGATCACAGTTTACCGAATAGGCTTGCATGAGTATTTCATAAGAGGGCCAAAAAAAATTAGACACAAATTATGACCTGTAAGCAGACATTCTCTCCTATAACTCGGTGTAGGATTGAGACAAGATTGTTAGGGGCTGAAATATACCCACAGAGCATCTAAATCAGATCAACACAATAACACACATAGTTACAAAAAGTAAGAGGAATCAGGGAAACTAAGACATCATTGAAAACATGCATCCATAAACCTCAATCCAATAAGAGATAATGCAAGTAGGGAAGACACAAGGACATGAAGGATTGTCACAAAAATGCCTCTGCAATGCTTGAATTCATCAATGAGAATCTACAAGATGTGGAAAATCCAAAGGGCAAAAAGAAATGCCACAGATAGCTTCCCAAGAAAGAGAGCTTTCTATTTTTACAAACATGTCAATTCTGAGCTTCCAAAAGCTCCAAAAAACAAATTATATACATCCCTACACGTAGGCAAGAATCAAACCTAATTAGGGCCACAAATATCTGCAATAGAATAATCACCCCTAAAACTAGTCACTTTTGATCATAAATGTGCTCTTCAAAATATCTCAACAAATTAGATATCCTTCCTTGCATGCCCATCTCTGCACTGATCCTGCCTACAGACAAACATTCATCTTGATCCATCTACCTCCCTGCAACCTACTCTGTCATGAATGTTTTTCAAAAATCAGATCAGATCATAGAAAGGACCCAAAAAGAAAGGCAGCCTAAATCCTCTGCAAAATTCTATCCAACCATAATCGTCTCTAGAAATCATCAATTTCAGCTACCCACACAAAACTCCCTTAGAAGAAAACTAAAAAAGGGCCGCACTGCCTTTGAAATGAACCTGGTCGCATGATTGCATGAACTAAAAAAGGTTCATGTGATCACGCGACACCCCTTTGAAACTGCCATCACTTTGCCAAAGCAATGGTCGCATGATCACATGAGGTGAAAGGCCTTCATGTGATCATGCGACAACCTCTTGAGAAATTGCCTCCGCCCTGCCACATAAGACATCTGGGCCCCACAAAATTTGCCACCTGCCAACCTCGTGGATCAACAGAAAACTCACACGGGCTGGACACACAAAAACCCCACTTTGAAAAAGTCAACGGTCGCATGATCACATGAGCCCGAAAGGCTTCATGCGATCATGCGACAACCCTTTGAAAACTTGCCACATAGACGCTATTGACACCTCGGGCTCAAGATCCCCCTGCAAACTTAACCCTGGTTTCACCTTCTCTTTAGTCTCCAAGTCGCTGGAAGCCTTCCTTAACCCTGGGTTCATTTAGCGACCACGCAAAAACCTTAACCGCACAACCGCACTCTCATTTTACCAACCCTAGGACCACTTACGCCACTTGGCATTCTGTTATTCATCCCAGTCGCTCGGTCATCAACACCTTGGCAACCCTCTAACAACAAACCCATTGCAACATCCAGATTCCCATCTAATGGTGGGCATAAGATTGCATGGCCAAAGAATATACCTTACGCTCTTACGCTAACCGCAGATCTCCTTTCAACTAGGACCCCATTGACACATTGGCCCACCTACAAAAGAGCATCGGACGATTGTCGTTACACCACTAGCTTAAAAAGGCATCAACTTTCCTTAGCGGTGTAGCGACAACCACCAGATCTTGCCGAGCATTAACCTTTGAAGATGAAGAATGGGCCCGCCGATAGGTGTCATCTTGTCACATGATTGCAAGGGCAAGGAATATTCCTTGCGAACATGTGACAACCACAAGATTTTTAGGAAAGCCAGCCACTGGGCCCACTGTAGATTGGACATGACACCACTAGCTAGCCACTGAGAAGCGGACACATCACTAGCCAAGGGCCCACCACTGGAGACAAAGACCCGTTGACCATTTGTTGCATGATCACATGCGGCCAGGAAGGCCTATGTGATCATGCAACCAACCGTATGATGCTACCCCCGCCGGCCTGGAGCTAACTGCAGGACACCGACCACGAACTGCTGACGGTTAGTCGCATGGGCGCATGGGATCGAAAGATCCCATGCGATCATGCGACCAACATGAAACTTTTCGCGTTGTCAACTGCTAGCAGTTGAAGGCTTGGAGACCGCGAACTGGGCCTGGCTGGTACCTCGGGGTTGCGCACTTAACGGCTAGTCGCATGTTCGCATAGCCTAAAAAAGGGCTATGCGATCATGTGACAAGCCATAGCAGATTGTCAAAAATGCCAAAGGGACCCACCTGGTCTGAGTTGTGCGGATGGAAAAAATGCAAACGCCAGAGAAGGGTAAAGTGCAGAAGTGGTTGAAAACACAGAAGTTTTTCAGACTGAGGTCGAAAACACAGAGAATTTTTTTTTGTACCGAAAGTCAAAAACATCTGGAACCTTCAGAGAGAAGGTCGAAAACACACTGGGTTTTTGGGCCAAAAGGTAGAAAACACACTAGACTTTCGACAGTTGAGCACTTCTTTTGGAAAACAAGAACCATGGCAAAAAATGAATGACAGGGAATTTTTTGGGCAACAATTACAAGTGGAGAGCTTATTGCTACTGAGACTCCTACTGAGCCATCCAAGGAAAATGAACCTAAAGAGACCGAAGAGAAGACTCTAGAGATAGACACTACTCAAGGTCAGAATACTGATTCGGTGACCCCCGCTAAGACTACAGGTTAGCAGGAATAAGAGAAAGAGACAAAAGGTAGAGGAGAAGAAAGAGGAAAAACAAGAAGAGAAGAAAGAAGAGGAGAAGACGAAGGAGAAGGAAGATAAAACAAAAGATACTTCAAATCAATCACATGAAAATAAGGCATCAAGTTCAAAGGGTAAGTCCAAGAAGTGGAAAATAGAAAAAGAGGTGGATATCAATGAAGTTATAGTCATACCGAAGGTTGACTATAGTACCCTAGCCCCCAAGGAACTCTCTGAGTTCAATGATTTGTTGAAAATAAAAGATGCAAAAGACAAGCTTATGGCTAAAAAGTAGAAGATTGATGTGTTGGAACAAATAAAGAGTATTTTAAATGAGATTGTTCCTGAGGCTACAATAAATGAGAAGGCAAATATCTCTAGTCAAGTAAAAGAACTTGTGAATCAAATAAATCTACTTGGAACTAACACAACCGAATACCTAATGGAAGGAAGATATCTATAGTTAGTTAAAATAACTTGTCAGTCAAATCAATCTTCCTAGAACTGACACAACCAAATATTTGATGAAGGTTCACAAGAAAGACATGGAGACTGAGGTGATTGAAAAAGTTCTTCAATCGGTAGCATTGGACAAGGTAACTCTATCCGAGTTAATCAATGTATTAGAACTAGAGCTTCAATCCATTCTTTCTATTTTCCAAAAGATTTATTTATTGTCAAATTTTACAAAATATATAAAGGATAAAGACAATAATGTGAAAAAAGAGCTCACTGAGCTACTATCAAATATTTCCATTGAGCCAAAGACTATCACATAATATTATGAGAATCTCAAGCACCTAATGGGAGTGCAATTTGAACTGAGAAAGGAGGAGAACCATATAAGGATGGAACTCTTAGAACTTTAAATAGTTTTTCTACCAAATATTGAATCACTGTAGAGCCAGATACAGAAAGAAAAAGATATAGTGAGCACACCAGATGTCAGTGCCATCTAACTACAGATATCCGTGAGCAGATTATAGTGTTGCAGAAACTATAGGACACCTACAAGGCATCATTGAAGGATACAAAGGAGAAATATAAAGGTACTTTTGATAAGATCCCCGAACCAGATAGTAAATAGGTATTTTGGCATTTTTGCTAAAAAAGGGGGAATATACAATAATACATAAAGGGGGAATATACATCTAAGTTGAATAGGGGAATTACATATAGGATTTTGTTAAATGAAAGGAGAAAAAATATATACAAGGGATAATAGATAGAATATTATGTATACAATATGGAGATGTACCAAAATTATTACTTCAAGGGGAGTAATAAGTTTTATCGAGGAAGAGAAATTTAACACGACATAATTTTGATATATGACTGAAGATTTTGAAAATTTTGAAGGTTTTTAACAAACATACCAAACTAATGCCAAAGGGGGAGATTGATACTCCTAAGAGTTAATTTTGTTGTCATTAGTTATAAGGAATTCATTATGTTTGTCAAAGTCATTTGGTAAAGAAGAAAAGATGAGTCAGTAAGGAAGAGAAAACATTTAGTAAAAGGAATAAGTTAGCAAGGAATATCAGTAAAGAGAAAGTAAGTATAGACACCGAGCGAGGCAAAACTGAGAATCGAGAACCATGTTTTACCAAGCACATTACTGAGAAGAGAACTTAGTTACCAAGTTAAAAGAAAATGTGTAACTGAGCAAAATAGGCCGACACCAGATAAGATCTAGGTACATTGAACCTAGACACCAATTAGAAAATAGTTTACAAATCTAAAGGAGATTGTATAAAAAAATATTGGAGATTGAAATCTAATGATTACACATGATTACAAGGTGAGTTTAGCCAATGATAATTAAGGATGAAATATGTATTGGAAGTTTCAAAGTATGAAGATCAAGAGAGAGAGAGAGTAAGAGGAGGGTGGCATATGTGTATGTGAAGAGAAATTGGAGATTATAGATCAGAGAAGAAAGTGAATGAACAATGAAGCTACTAAGCATCAATATATTAAGGAACAAATTCAGAATTGAACTAATGAGCACTGAATTGATTAGTTCAATGGATACACAGTATGAGGTAATGAATTGATGAGCATATAGAGTCTTAATAGAATTTTTGGATGCATGTTTGATAGACATTTTGTATTGTTGATTAGAAGTTAATCATAATTGTATAAGTCTCTTAACCGAGCAGATCTTAATAGATCTTAATTGTAAATCCTTTAATCTGGTACAGTTCTTAGATTAGAGTTGTGAAATATCTTAATAGAGTAGACTTAACAGTCTTAGAACTCTTAACCAGGTTAATACCTTGAGTAGGGTAAGCTATCAGAAATAGCTAAGCATTGTAGGTCTAACTGAGCAACTTTATTCCTACAATAGTGAAGTGTTGTGGGTGTCATCCCCACTGCAATTTTTATCCTCTAACAAGGATTTATGCAATACCAAAATAATTGTGTTATGTGATGTTTATTTATTTTCATATAATGCATTTGAAGGTTAACTAATCTGTAAATGAATGTGAAGGAAGTTCATAAAATTTTAAAAGTGATTTGAAGTACTGATTCAACCCTCCCCTCTCAGTACTTACCTTTCCACACCTAAATCAAACATGATGGTATTTCTTCATAGTAGACCAACTGGATCAAGGACCTAAGTCCCTAATTGAATTAGGTATTGCATTCATATGAGAACTATTGCAACTTATTATCTAATTATAGTAATTTGGAAGAATTGAATAGATACATTTGCATATGATTAAAATAAGAGATGATTGTAACAAAGCATGGAAGATTTAGTTTTCTATTGTGTTTGGGTTCACTCTCTAATTCATCTAGTATATTGGATCTGTAGATCTCGTGAAGCGGTTACTTCCTTGAGTGTGGCTAACATTAGTCACCTTATTATGTGAAATGTTTTATGATTGATAACTTATTTTTGTTATTGATGAATTGTTTGTAACGTCTATGAGATAACATTAAATATTTTTAGAACTTTCTTATGCCTAGACTAGTCACCTAACTCTCTTTTCACTAGATCTATTTTGTGACATTGGACACACTTGTTTTACTATTGAAATCAAAAGTGTTATTATAAATTAATGTTGAAACCAGTATTCCCCCACTTGTTTTTTACCATTTTGAATTTTATGGTGGCTATTCTGAATGTTTGATATTGTTGGCCCTTTGTTGTGATAAGTATTTATTTATATCATGTTCATTCTCTAATAGTATGTATAAGGGAGTACATCCCAGAGACTGTATTGTGTTATTTTATGAAAAAAAATACATCGAGTATCATATATGTTTGCATGAGTGTTGCATTAACTAGGTTTACATGAACTTCTCAACTTATTATTTGATGTAGATACAAATGTGTATTTTATACAATTAATTTCTAGATGTTTTCTATAATGAGGAATGAATAAAGATCTAGATCTATTTAAGAAATTGATAATGATGAATGATTGATCAATGTGATTTTTGGTTTATACTTAAACAAGAATTATATTGCTCTTGGTGATGGGATATGCGTGTCCCTATAAGAGTGGATAATTATGGAATGTTTTGTATTAGTTCTTGTGTGAAGTATGATTGAGTGATGGTTATGTTCAACTTATTCTTTGTGTGACATTGGTAGATAGTATATCTTGACTTTTAGTTTATCCTAGACATAATTGTTGGCTTCAAGGAGTACTAATTTAAGGGGGAGATAATGTAATAGCCACCCTTTACTACCATTTATGTTTATGATTCCAACCCATTTATACTACCTTTTTAGGTATATTAGATCTTAAGTTATATTTAATGATTTAGTGCTATGATACTTTGATCATTTGATGTATATCATGTTAGCTAGATGATGACGGTTCTTTGCATATGATGATGTTATTTATGTTATGGTTTTATTGACCCCATACTTGTATGTGTATGAATGACATGTATGTTTTATATTTTTGTTTAATGTGTCTGATGTGGTCAAGGGATAGAGTTGTAGTTACCTTCTTACGAGATCCATGGGATTGGCTGATCTCTGTCATTATCTATTATATATATACATGTATATACATGCTTGTCTTTTATGCAGGACATCGACTTCCTTGAATTGGCAAGATGAGTGTGCCCTATCGCAATATCTCAATGGTAAGAGAGGGGAGGTTGATGAACTACAATTGATTGAATATCTACATGACTTGAAGATCAGTGATTAGAGATCACTGAGTACTGAAATGATATGTAAGATAATTAAATCATTCATTATGTTGTCATTGATGTCAACTGGTTTTGTCAGTACTTATCATGATAGTTGCAAATATCTAAACATCTGTAAAGAGGAGAGAAAAGATGAAGAACTGAGATATCTACATAGAGGAAGATGGATATAACAGACGAGGATGAATAATACTCTTGGTAACTTATTGATGAGTCTATGAGTTCATATTGTTGACTTGATTATGTTACATTAATCTGTTATGAAGTTCAAAGCAAAACTTAACAAAGCAGTGTGGTTGGTAAATGAAACACTTCAGTATACATCGAGCCAGTGTAGTGTATACCGAGTGACAGTATTAACCAAGCTTGTGTTTGCCGATGCATTTCTTCATTAACCGAGTATGGATGAAAGAACTAAATGTTTAGTTTAGCCGACAGAAGTTGATGAGCTGGAATGTGTATGATTTTGAGGTTGAAGATAAAGTTTTTTATGAGATCCACATCTAAAAAAATTTGAAGAATATCTAAAGGATGGAATTGAAATAAGTTATTGACACATCTACCGAGGAAGGTTTAAGCGACAAAATCAATGAAGGAGATTAAGCGGAAAAATCTGATGGATGAAAAGAAAATGGTTTACTTGTCTATATAAGAGACATTGGTTTCATTGTTGAAACTATGCTGGAAGAAGGAGATTGTAGAGATTTCACGTGAACACAACTTCATGCATGCCTGATTAGACTGGTTGAAGAAGAACCGAACTGCAGAATAGTATTGAGCGTTAGAGAGTTTTTATTGAGGGACAATAAGTTATTGAATATTGATGAAATGAATTGAAATATTAATTAGAGGATTGTTATGGGCTTAGAATAGATCTGAACATCTACAAAATCAAATTGTATTGTAATCAAATCACCTACTATTTTAGTTTAACCATTGTAATGGAAAAATCTCTTAACCAAGTGGACTTAATTGTCTTATGATATGCCCTATGTCATTCATAGAATGTACATTTTTATCCTATCAACCCCATAGTGAATGCTGGTTGGATGATAAATGTTAGTCTTAAATCCTCTAACAAGGTCACACCTTACAGTGAAAAATATTTCGGGTTACCGGTCCCAGGTGGTTTTTCCCTTAATAGGGTTTCTGCATTAAATCATTAACAGAAAAATCTCTTAACTGAGTGGACTTAACCATCTTATGATATGCCCTATGTCATTCATAGAATGTACATTGTTATCCTGTCAACCCCATAGTGAATGCTGGTTGGATGATAACTGTTAGTCTTAAATCCTCTAACAAGGTCACACCTTACAGTGTGTTTTGTAACCTTTAATAGGGTTGGCTCTTCACCAAGCTCAATTCAGAAGAGTGAAAAATATTTTGGGTTACCAGTCCTAGGTGGTTTTTCCCTTAATAGGGTTTCCACGTTAAATCATTGTGTTATGTGTTTCTATGATGGATGTTTGGTTATCATACTTTACATATTGCATATTTGATTTGGTCAGTAATCACAGTGAGTAATTAACTAGTAATTAGTAATGACACAGATAGTTTAGTATTTTATGTTACCGAGTTGCAGATATTTGTTGAATTTATTTTAAGTGATACATTTTGGAATTGGGACTATTGGATAACTGATCTAATTGATTCACCCCCCTCTTAGTTATTCTAACAATTGGTACCAGAGCATCTAGGCTACTTTGAATAGAGTTTTAAGGACCACAACAAAAAGATCACAAAATGTATAAGAGGGAAGTGCCAAAGCTGAACAAGGACAACTTTGCAATATGGAAAAGCCGAATGAGACTTCATATATATGGAATTGGGAATTCTACCCTCACCCTATTGGATAATGGCTACTTAGCACCACCTACATAACCTTTGACTCTTGATCAATTGAGAGATAAACATGAGCATAATATTACTATGATGGAGATTATTGCTTCTCTGTCAGATGCCAAACTTGAAGATGTCAAGGATTGCCTTCAAAGGAAATGTGGGACAAACTAGCTCAAGTATATGGTGGTGAAGTTAATGTCAAGAGAGCCCGAGCTAAAAGCTTAAGAGGAAGGTTTGACAATATGAAAATGAAAGAAGGAGAAAATATTGTGCAGTATTCAAACCGAATAAAGGAGCTAGTCAATGCTATTAGAGGATTTGGTGGTGTCATTGATGAAGATACATTAGTAAGCAAAATTCTAAGGACCTTTCTGCCTGCTTATGTAATCAAAATATTAGCTATACATGAAATGAGGTTTGCACCTGGAAACACTCTTACTCTTGATAGTTGGATTGGTAAGCTAACAACTTTTGAGTTGAACAATTTTGATAATAGTATTGTACCATCTGTTAAGTCTGCTTTCATGTCTTCTCTAAAGATCGGTAAATCTAGCAGTAGAAATAATAAGGATAATAATGATAGTAACACTAATGATGAGCTTGATGAACTTGAATCTCTTATGGCTCAGAGGTTACCTAAAGGTAAAGGTAGATATAGGGGTAAATTTTCTTTAGCATGTTTTAACTGCAAAGAATTTGGTCATATTGCTGCTAGATGCCCAAACAAGAAAGAAGATGATAGAAAAAAAGATCGATCTAGTGAAGGAAGCTATGGGAGGAGAAACAACAGAAGTTACTGAAACTACAATAGGGATAATTGAGAAAACAATAATAAGGGCAAAAAGGTATGTTACATTACTGAAGAGAATGATACTAATACTAACATAGATGATGATGTTGAATTAGTATTTATTGCGATGAAGGATGATTATGAGGAAGTAGAAAGGTATGTAGAGACAACACTCATTTCTAAAGTTAATAAAAATGATACATGGATCATTGATAGTGGCTGTACACATCACATGACTGGTGATGAAGAAACTTTTGATCATCTTGAGCAATATAATAAAGGATCAGTAAAAATGGGTAATGATACACCATGTATGGTTAGAGGAAAATGATCTTTACTGATAAATGATAAAATCAAATGTGATAATGCTTATTGGGTAGAAGGACTAAATTACAATTTTCTAAGTGTAGCACAATTAACAACTTAGGTCACTGAGTAGCTTTTGAGAGCAAGAAGGTAAATATATTTGATGATGCAGGAAAACTTATTGGAACAGGAGCACAATCCAAAGGTAACTTGTTTTATCTTGACAATGCTGAGTCTTCCTTTTTAATGATGAAAAATGAGGATGCATGGTTATGGCATAAAATGTTATGTCATGTAAACTTTGATAACATGATTAAGATCAGTAGAAAGAAAAAGGTTAGAGGTTTGCCTAGTCTAACTAAACCGGATCATGTTATGTGTCATCAATGTCAGAAAGGTAAGATGACAAAATATATTTTTAAGAGTAAAGACTATTCAACAAAGAGAATCTTGGATTTAGTTCACATTGACCTTTGTGGTCCCATGAGAACTCAGAGCTACTATGGAGATAGATATTTCATTCTGTTTGTTGATGATTACACTAGATTGATGATTGTAATGTTTTTAAAAGAGAAATTTGAGGCATTTAAGATGTTAAAATGGTACTAAGAAAAAGTACAAAAAGGAACTAGGAAATAACTAAAATTCTTGAGATTTGATAGAGGTGATGAATTTATTTCTGATGAATTTAATAACTATTGTGATGAGCATGGCATAAAAAGATAGGTTTCTGCCCCGAGAACACCTCAACAGAATGGGATTGCTGAAAGGAGGAATAGATCAATTGTTGATTGCGCAAGGACACTAATGTTACAAAAGAATGTTTCTCAGATATACTAGAGAGAGGCAATTAGCACAACTGTATATGTTTTGAACTGAGTATAATTGAAGAAGGACACAAACAAAACACCCTATGAGTTATGGTTTGGTCACAAACCGACTGTAAGTTACTTTAGAATTTTTGGTAGCAAATGTTTTATTTTGAAAGATGATAGAAATGGAAAATTTGTCTCAAAAGGGGATGAAGGTATATTTCTTGGATATTCTACTAAAATCAAAGCTTACAAGTGTCTGAATAAAGTTACTAATAAAATGATTGAAAGTGCGAATGTCAGAGTTGATGAATTTGATGATAAAAATGGTGAAGAAAGCACTAGGGAGCTAGAAGACTATGGTAGATTTACTTACATTGAACATCCAAAGTACCTACCGAAGCCACAGGCTGAGTCGATCAAGCATCAAGAAAAAAACATCGAGGAACAACAAAGGGAAACTGAGGATCATGAAGGAGCTACCGAGCAAGGAAATGAACCTGAATAGGATGAACAACAAAGAAGAGATCAAGTGCTGGCAAGAGTCATTAGAAGACATCATCCTGAGAATGAAATCATTGGGGACAAGCAAGCTGGCATGTTGACAAGAAGTAAGTTAAGACAAGGTACATACTTAGTTTGTGAGTTTGAACTGAAAAATGTTTAGGTTGCACTGGAGAATGATGAATGGATAAATGCAATGAATGAAGAGATAGAACAAATTGAGAAAAACAAGACATGGAATTTAGTACCTAGACCAAAAGATAAGAATGTTATTGGTACTAAATGGATTTTTAGGAATAAGCTGAATGAGAATGGAGAGGTTACAAGGAACAAAGCTAGATTTGTATGCAAGGGATATGCACAGGAGGAAGGTATAGATTATGGTGAAACTTTTGCACCTATTGCTAGACTAGAGGGAGTCCACATGTTACTTGCATATGCAACAAATAAGAAGTTTAAAGTCTATCAAATGGATTTTAAGTCTGATTTTCTAAATGGGATAATAGAAGAGGAGGTCTACATAGAACAACCAGAAGGGTTTGTCAATCCAGATAAGAAAGACATGGTATGTAGACTACACAGAGCTTTATATGGTTTAAAGCAAGCACCTAGAGCCTGGTATGAAAGGCTGCATACTTATTTGTTAAGTATTGGTTTTGTTAGAACTAGTGAAAACAACAATTTGTATATGAAAGGAGAGTTTGATGACACTATTTTGATTGCTGAAATATTTGTGGATGATATAATTTTTGGAGGACAAGATCATATCTGTAAATAATTTGCTGATGAGATGAGAAAAGAATTTGAAATGTCTATGTTTGGAGAGATTAAGTTCTTTCTAGGCTTGCAGGTTATTTAGCAAAATGATGGAATTTTCATCACACAATCAAAGTACATAAAGGAAGTATTAAGAACATTTGGCATGGATGATGCTAAACCAATTGGAACACTGATAGTCATAGGTTGCAAACTAACTAAAGATGATGAATCTCTAGAGGTAAACTAGACATTGCACTGATCTATGATTGGTAAATTGATGTATGTTGTACACAGTAGACCAAACATTGCACATGCAGTGGTGATTGTTGCCAGATTTTTTGCCAATCCAAAGGATTCAAATATGGTTTCAGTAAAAAGAATCTTGAGATACTTGAAGAAAATAGAGGAATATGGATTATGGTATCCTAAGGAAGGCAAGTTTGAACTAAGAGTCTACACCAACGTAGATTGGGCTGGAAATATAGATGACAGAAAGAGTACAACCAGAGGATAATTTTTATTTGGTGAAAGACTTGTTACTTGGACAAGTAAGAAACAACCTTGTATTTCTTAGTCTACTGCCGAAGCATAATATGTTGCTGCTACTACAAACTGTTTAAACATTTCTTACATCAAACAAGTGTTGGAAGGGATGAATGAGGTAATCACTAAGCTGGTGATTATATATTGTGACAACACTAGTGTAATAAATATTTCTAAGAATCCTGTAATGTACTCAAAGACCAAGCATATTTCTATTAAGTATCACTACTTAAGAGAACAAGTATAGGAGAAGCAAGTCAAACTGGAATATGTTACATCAAAAGAGCAACTTGCTGATATTTTTACCAAGCCTCTACTGAAGGAAACTTTTGAATACTTGAGGACTAGACTTGGGGTCTGTCCCCTATCTACCGGTCACTAATGTGATCTGCATGAGCCTAATCTTATGAGAAGATCATTCATGTTGATGAAACATAACTCACACTTTGTATTCTATCTAAGGTTGTGAAAGATTTGAGGAACAATTGGCATAACAGTATACCAAGATACATTTTATGCATCGGACAATAGAGAGTCACATGGCTAATGTAGAGCTATATGTTTTATGTTTTTCTTTGGCATTGTTGTCAAAGGGAGAGATAAACAATATGACAAACTGAGAGATCACTGGAACATCTATCTAAAGGAGAGATAATCTGAGAAAGTTAGGGAGAGTTTTGAAGATTTGTTGCTGAGAATAGAAGGAATCTGAGAGCTGAAAAGATTGCACTTGCAATGTTGTCATGTAACGTAGTGATTAAACATATTAAGCTAGGGAGAGCTTACCGAGCTACAAAATTTGCTTACATAGTTGTAGAATACATGTTTGGTATGTGTATGGTATATTTCATATTGCTTGAGTTGCCATCAATGCCAAAGGGAGAGATTGATGAGCTACAACTGATTGAGTACCTGAATGACTTGAAGATCAATGATTAGAGATCACTGAGTATTGAAATGATATGTAAAATAATTAAATCATTCATTATGTTGTCATTGATGTCAACTATTTTTGACAATACTTATCATGAAAGTTGCAAATATCTAAACATTTGTAAAGAGGAGAGAAAATATGAAGAACTGAGATATCTACATAGAGGAAGATGGATATGATAGATGAGGATAAAGAATAATCTTGGTAACTTATTGATGAGTCTATGACTTCATATTGTTGACTTGATTATGTTACATTAATCTATTATGAAGTTGGAAGAAAAACTTAACAAAGCAGTGTGGTCGGTAAATGAAGCACTTTAGTATACACCAAGCTAGTGTAGTGTATACTGAGTGACAATATTAACCAAGCTTGTGTTCACCAATGCATTTCTTCATTAACCGAGTATGGATGAAAGAACTAAATGTTTAGTTTAGCCGACAAAAGTTGATGAGATGGAATGTGTATGATTTCGAGGTTGAAGAAATTTTTTGTTATGAGATCCATGGCTAACAAAATTCAAAGAAGATCTAAAGGATGGAATTGAAACAAGTTATTGACACATCTACCGAGGAAGGTTTAAATGACAAAATCAACGAAGGAGATTAAGTGGCAAAATTTGATGGATGAAAAGAAAATGGTTTACTTGTCTATATAAGAGACATTGGTTTCATTGTTGAAACTATGCTGGAAGAAGGAGACTGGAGAGATTTCACTTGAACATAGCTTCATGCATGCCTGATCAGACTGGTTGAAGAAGAACCGAACTACTAAATAGTACCAAGCATCAGAGAGTTTTTACTGAGGGACAGTAAGTTATTGAATATTGACAAACTGAATTGAAATATTGATCAGAGGATTGTTATGGGCTTAGAATAGATCTGAACATTTGCAAAATCAAGTTGTATTGTAATTAGATCACCTACTGTTTCAGTTTAACCATTGTAATAGAAAAATCTCTTAACCAAGTGGACTTAACGATCTTATGATATTCCCTATGTCATTCATAGAATGTACATTGTTATCCTATCAACCCCATAGTGAATGCAAGTTGGATGATAACTGTTAGTCTTAAATCCTCTAATAAGGTCACACCTTACAGTGTGTTTTGTAACCTTTAATAGGGTTGGCTCTTCATCGAGCTCACTTCAGAAGAGTGAAAAATATTTTGGGTTACCGGTCCTAGGTGGTTTTTCCCTTAACAGGGTTTCCACGTTAAATCATTATGTTATGTGTTTCTGTGATGGATGTTTGGTTATCATACTTTACTATTGCATATTTGATTTGGTTGGTAATCACAATGAGTAATTAACTGGTAATCGATAATGATATAGACAGTTTAGTATTTTATGTTACCGAGGTGCAGATATTTGTTGAATTTGTTTTAAGTGATACATTTTGGAATTGGGACTATTGGATAACTGATCTAATTGATTCACCCCCCCCACTTAGTTATTCTAACAGAGACAACATCCAGGTCTAAATCCTATCCTGAGATAATTATTGTCCTAAAATAGTGGACAAGTTTCTAATGGGTTAACCCCCTGAATTCGTCAAGGTGACGTTATTCATGAACCCATCCTTTTATCTTGATTGTTGCATGTTGATTTAGTCAGTTTCCATCTTGGTTTCATGTCAGGTGGTTTGATGTGATTTTATGTTAAAAGTGCATTAAAGATTTAATTAAGACCAATTAAATGATTGTGTGATTAGATCTTATTATATAGTAAAATATTAAATATAAGGTATAATTAATGAAAATTAATTAAATACTTATGTTTAATTAAAAAGGACTTAATTAAAAGTCTAACTATAGAGATAGAGGATTTAATTAATTATTAAATCTAAAATTTTAATTTAAAGGCATAATTAATGGATTGATATTTAACTATCAATTTGCATATTATTAATATGCTAAAAATAATAATTATTAATAAAATACTAATATGCAATTAAAGTTGCACATTCAATATTAATAAAATTAAAATATAAATTTAAGTTAAAATATATTATTTGAAAAGTGCATGTAATTATTATTAAATTAAATTTAAATCATATAAAAAGGTGTTGATGAAAACAAAGTTAGGAGTTGAGTTCTAATTCCATATTATGAGTTGCAGGGTTTAGTTCATTTTGCTAGGTTTTTTATATTATAGTAATTTTTGGTCATTTTTAGGGATACAAGTTTTATGGAGATAGGTTTGGCTCTAGAATGGAATTGGAAGAATTTGTGAAAGCTTAGGATTGTCAGAGTTTTGGGTCGTTCCTTGTGGCTTCTATCAATTGGTGGATTAAGGTAGGGTTCATTGAAAACCTTTGTAAATTCTTCCTTTAAATTCAAAGAATGTCTACTCTGTGTCGACCATGATTGGTGAATTTAGGTGTGAAATTATGAGATTGATCTTGATTGAAGAAATGAAAATATTTGGTTTTCATTATTTTGAGAAATTGGATTTAAAAATTGATTGATTCTTTGTGTAGAAAATTTTGGTAAAAAACTAGATCTGTATACCTTTGTGTTCAATTTAGAGAAAACTATGTTTAAATAGACCTGTTGAAAACTCTAGGTTTACCATGAGAAATTTGGAGGCTATTGACCTACATAGTTTAATTTAAAAAAAAAATTGCTTTTGGAATTTATATTCCACCTACATAATTAAATGAAATTATTTAGTTTTATATGTATTGATTTATATAAATATATATATTTATTTATTCGATATATATATGTATATATATAAGTTTTGCTAGAGAGATTATTTCTTAAAAAAAAGAGAGGTGCTTGTTGTTTTTATATAGTAATTTTCTATCAAAAGATTATAAAACAAGAGCTCTTGTCGAGCTTGAGTCCCTGCCTTTTGTAAAAAAATGAAAGTTAAACATAGTAATTGCTGAATATTCAAGTTTTTTTAAACATTTCAGAACATTACATAGTCAAATATCTGATAAAGAACTTGAACATGTGCTAGAGATGAATCTGTGCAAAGGCTAAGAGCAGAATGATTTCTTTAAGATTCTACACAAATTGCGATGAGACAAGAATAATCGGGTCTAGTATTTGTGAGGGTATATGGGCATGTAAAGTTGAAGGAGAATGATTTATAGAGTATTGTTAAACTTGACTAAAAATAGTTTCCTTTAATGTAAGGCCTTCTCCAAACACACTTTTCTAATAAGGGTTGTGCAATCTCATTTTTTCATAAATTAAACACTTTTGCATGTACAAATCTGCCTTTTTCGCAGATTCAAATATGATGTATATTAGTTTTTAAATTTTTTTTTTCTCAAATCAGAAGTCATTGCTTTGCCGATGCATAAGATTATTGTGTGAACATCAAGTTTTGATTAAATGGAAATTATTTTAGATGAAGAAAATGAAGAGAAATAAGTTGAAAATGAGAAATTTGGTCTGAACAGGAAGGAAGTTGCCGATAGGAGAAGACATGAAGCAATATTTTGCTAGTGGTTAGTGACTTTGAATTTGGAAATGATGAAGAATTTGAATCAAAATACGAGGAAGGCATGCCTAAGAAGAGTGAAAGGAAGCTTGTCCAAGAGGTGGCAAATCTGTGAAAATGGCAAAAACAAATGCTATGAAATCAAATTCTATGACTGCCCTTGAAAACATGAAAAGAGAACCAGAATGTGGAGCACATGGACAATAGATAATTCATGAAAATCTGAATGTTACTATAGATGATGTTAGTGATATTGTGATTTCCCCTTACAGAAAACATCCTCAGCTTTTAGCAGAAAGTTAAAACCTTTTTCTTGAGCAAAAATAGTGTATCCGAGATGTCAAAACTATGCCAGTAGAGTGAGACAGGTTCTCCAAGTGGAGAAGGATTTGCTGAATTTTTTTTAATAACCAAGAAATTATGGTTGATAAATTATGTAGGAAAAAAACAATATATAGTAATAAAGAATATTTTAAATCCAATCATTTAATAGATTATTCTTTCAATTTCTATTATTTTCCATCTATTAGTGTTCTCTTTTTTATATCATTCTTTATACTCTCCTCTATACTCTATAAAACATAAATTAATTATAGATACATCAAGCAAGTAATTAATATACGCAGACTAAAATTTAATTATATTCTAATTTAGAGTATATTGGAAATATTTTGAATATAAATAATATATAATTTAAATTATCTATTTAGTAATATAAAGAATAATTGACATTAAACAAATATATTTTATTTTTCTTTTTATAGGATGGATCCTTCGTCATTGTTGATTGCCAAACATATGGCTATCTTAACCACTTATCTCAAAAGCAACCCAATTTTCTCAGAAAGAATAAGTCTCTGTGATTAAAATCAGTCTAAACTTCTGATTAAAGTATATGAATAAATTAAAATTTTAACTCAAATTCAATTAACTATATATATATATATATATATAAAATTTTAAATCATTCTTATCAATAATTACGGTAAAATCAATTATTAAATTTATCTCTCTTATTTAGGTAAAAATAATCTTAAAAAAAAAAAACTATTCTAGGATTTTTTGTATAGATATAAAATCTCTATTATTTAAGCACCCATGTATCACAGGTACTCTTGGACCAAAAGCGAATGTGCTTCTACCTGCAGAAATCCGCGTTGCTTTATCTTGCTTTGTGTTGTTTTGTGAAAAATAAAACAACTGTAAATAAAAAACTAAAATGGCAAAAATAATTGACTAAGCTAAGGGTCCTGGACGCGTGTCTTGTCTTATTTCCTACACCTTACATGCATGTATATACATGTGCCTTTTTATTATTTTTTCCATTTTTAATAAATGTTTTTTAAACTTTAGTCATTGTTAATGCTTTGTTAACTCGCTTACTGGACAATTGCAAAACTTGGTGCTCTATCTAAACTTGAAACATTGAAACTAAATATACTATTCTATGTAGAAATCTCAGCTCCAACATACTAAATGCAGGAACACCAAACTTGAGCACATTAATGAGCCTGCAAGATCTGTAAGTCTTCTTTATCATTTTAAAATCTAAACCCTTTTATACATTGTATCATTTACTATTGTGGCTTGAATCTCAGGCATATGTCTCTATCAAAAGCATGCTCACCATTAGACTTTTATATTGATTTTCTAGACAATGTTGTTGATTAAATGGAAACTGTTCCAGATGAAGAAGATGAAGAGAAATAAGTGCAAAATGAGAAAATTGGTGTGAACAGGAAGGAGGCTGCTAATGGGAGAAGATAGGAAGCAATGTTTGTTAGTGGTAGTGACTTTGAATTTGGAAATGATGAAGAATCTAAATCAAAATACGAGGAAGGTTGCCTAAGAAGAGTGAAAGGAAGCTTGCCCAAGAGGTGGCAAACCTACCAAAATGGAAAAAACAAATGCTATGAAATCAAATTCTATGATTGCCCTTCAAAACATGAAAAGAGAACCAGAACGTGGAGCACATGGACAACAAATAATTCATGAAAACTCTTTGGGTGTGTTGCCATTTTTCTATTTGACCCTGTTTATGGTCCATACATTTAGTTTTCATTGCTATTTTCTTTGTTGTTCAGGTATGTGCCAATCATCCCAATGGTGCTTGTGAATGGAAGTGAATGAATTGGAACCGGTTGGAGCACTTTTGTACCAAATTACAATCCAAGGGATGTTGTTGCAAATATAAAATGCTTGCTTAATGATGAACCCATTCAGCCAATGGACCCATGGTACAAGGGTTTTAACGTAATGCATATTCCTCTTTGCTGTTTGTTTACACATAAATTTCATAGAAGAGTTACATCCTTATTGCCTTTGAGGATGCTTTTAGGGTACAATTGAACTGACAGCTACAAAGGAGAATGGTGTGAGCTATACAATTAGTGACATTATAGAGGAGATTGACAATATGACATTGAGGGTTACTGAGTTACCTGTTTGCAAGTGGACGGATGATTATAAGAGGTTTTTGACAAGTTTGATGGACAGTAAAGATAAAGATTCGTTCATTATGGTATGTCAATTTCAAACACATATTAGTACTCTATGCTTAAGAGGAATATTTTTGTGAGGTTTTAATATGATAATATATGTCTTTCAGGAACTTGATAATCACAGTATAGATACCAAGGTTCATTTTGAGGTAGCACTGTCAGAAGAGAAGATGACAAATGCTCTTCAAGAGGGCTTATCAAAGAAATTTAAGCTAACCAATACTATCAGTACCAGCAACATGCATCTCTTTGATGTGAACGACGCCATTCAAAAATATGAGACTCCAGAGCAAAGTACCTTATTGGAGCTAATTTCTATTTAATTTTCATGCAGATTTGATTTTCATGTTTATGTATGACACTTTTTGGATGAAATTTTCAGCATTATTCTCTTTTCTTGCAGTATTGGAGTATTTCTATCATATCCGATTGGAATTATATGTGAAGAGAAAGGTAGGTTTGGTCTGATCTCAAGTGTGCTTCGGATTAAAAGATAGAAAAACATTGGTAATATGGGTAAGTTTGTACATATTCTGTGTGCACAATGAAAAACCAGCTTACTCTTTCTGCATGGAAAGAAATAGTGAACTTTATTGATAAATGTAGGAATGGATTTTTTGTCAAACCTCCATAAATAATTTTGTGAATAACCCAAATGGTTATGTTTGATTTCCTATGTCATTTAAATGGAAAGATGCAAATCATATCCATGATTCATTTCCATTGAAGTAGGCTTTCTTTGAATTCTACAGAATTATATCATTTTATAAAACCGAAAGAATGACAACATTAAAATCCTAATATGGACTCGATGAATAATATCATTCGTCCAATATAAGCAAGTTTCTGATTTAACATTGATACAGAGAAGAGTTTATAGGATGACACTGTCCATAAGTAGTTTGCTATGGCAAGATTGTCATTTATGCTGAGAGGCATGACCTATGGTTGCACCAGGAGGAGAAGCAACTCATGTTGTGACCGTGAGAGAAAAACCTTTTAAGGTCTCATATTTTGTCTGACATAAAGAAATCAAAATTTAAAAATATGTATTAATGAAACTATTAAAAGGTAATTTATAAGAATATAATATTTATAAATAATTGAAATAATGAATGGTGGTTTTTTCAAATTAAAATTAAATGTTATAAAAATAAAATAACACCAAAAACTCTTCAAATAAAAGTAAAGCAAATAACGTAGTCAAATTTAAATTGTTCAAAAATAAAAATAAAAATGAACTAACTACAAAGTAGATAAAATAGTTCAAGACTGAGTGTTTTTAGATGGTTGTGTTTTAGATATCTATACCTCTTATACTGATACAATGTTATCTTGACCTGTTATCTTTTAAACGCATAGTTATTTTCTTGACTATATCTCTGTTTCGTCAAAATGCTTATTTGGCTTTGAGTAGACTGTAATGTTAGTCAAATATGTACTTTAATCTAGCAACACTATAGATTGTGTTCTCAGTTAGGATATTTCTTCAAAGTGATTTATCATTTGAGCGCATGCCCTTAATATTATATTTGTGTGTTTACTGCAGAAAGTTCTCCTGGATAACCTGTAGCTTGAGCTACTTAAGTTGGATAATAAGGTTAGGTTCATTCTAGGAGTCATAAATGGAGAAATTATAGTGAACAAAAGGAAACGCGTAGAACTACTGTTTGAGTTAAAGAACAAGAGGTTTACACCGTTTCCCAAAAAGACAAAAGCTATCGAGGTAGCAATTGTTGGAGCATTGCCAGATGGAGATGAACCTATTGAAGATGAAAACACTGAGACTCTGGATGGTGTTCGTGGTGATGATTATGAGTATCTTCTTTCCATGGCAATTGGAACTTTGACAGTGGAAAAAGTTCAACAATTATGTGCCGAGAAAGACAAGCTTAATAAGGATGTTGAAGAGATGAAAGGGAAATTGCCTAAATCATTATGGCTGAATGACCTTGATGCTTTCATTGGGGAGTTGGATGTGAGTTGCAATTTTATGATTATGGACTCAAAAAATTACTTGTTTTAACTGGCTTATGTGAAAGTAAAATGTATTGGCACATCTAGCAACTCATTTGCTTTTAAACCTTGTAGGCGCTAGAATTGGAAGAGGCCAAGGATGAAGAGCATGAACTGAGAAATATGGGTGAGAATGCCGCTAAAATTTTCAGAAAAGTGGGCAAAAACCCCCAAAAAACCACAAAAAAGACTTCTGCTTATGAAAAAGCTAATTCTCAAAAGAGCGATTCTCAATCAGCCACCGTTTCTATTACGACAGTTTCTACAGAGAATGACAAATATAGATTTTCATCCCTACTGCAGAACTTATTTGAGGGCTATGTGCTGGAAAAAACTTCTGATGAATTTCTTTTTAATATTTTTTAGCAAAAAAGTTAGACACAACAAAACCCAAGAGGGGAGCTGGGAAGAAGGGGGCCACTAAAAAACAAATGGTTTGTTTCAATTTCTATATTCTACTTCAAGTTTCCATATAATTTTGGGTGCTACAGAAGGGTGGGTGCTACATAGAGAATGGAATCATGGTTTTTCTAACTGTTATGCAGTGCCCAATTGTAGTATTCATTTGCTGCTCACATACTAAAGAGGTTTCACACCATGCGTTGAAGCTTACAGGGGCATAGAAAACAACAATAATTGCAGACCTCCTCTTCCTATTTTTTGGGTTAAGAAAACCTTGTGTAATTTCTCAGCATTGATAATTTGGGCCACTCTTTGCAATAGCATACTAAATCACAAACACCATGAAAATGATTCAAGCTTCGACAATTCATAGTAATTATTAAATTCATTTGGGGTAAAAAATTATGTTGAAAAATCAGGCCATTATTCAACTAGATGAAATACATAATTAAAATAGTTTAAGAAACATTCAAATAGTATAGTGTCAACCATATTCAAGAGCTTCAAAGTACTTCAACCTTCTTGAAGCCATAATAATAAGAAAAACTACCTTGGCCAAAAAATTGGGTGGAAATTAGGCACATGCTTTTCACCAGATACAAATATGTTAACCTAAATAGAAAAAACACTAGTTGGACTTAAAAATTTGAAGATACTAAAAATTATGAGAACAAACAATGGCTAAAACCAAACTAAACTCAAAACTTGGCAACGAAATGCAGTGAAACTTACGTTTGAGGTCAGGTTCTGAAGAAGATGACGAGTTGCAGAGAAATGCTGAAAAACCTTACCACTGCAGTTTCACATAAACATTTAAAGACACTGCACCATGGTATTAATAATAATGCCACTTGCCCTTTCACAGAGTTTGCTGTATGGTATTAATAATGCCAACTGCAAATCTTTAATGCGTATTAAGGAAACTGTCGTCGGTGATACTCAAGCCACGTGAATAGGAAATGAAAAAAATAGCTGTCCAACATTTTTTTTTTATTGGTATTTACCAATCTAGAAATTATTTTTACCCCCAGGAAAAATGTTTTAGTCCAATAAAAAATTTAGAATTTTGTATTTTTTGAAAATATAAATTCTAGTCTTCAAAACATTACACACAACATTACAAATAATTTCAAATCTCTGAGAAAGAATTGCAAAGTAATAGGAGATAATTGACATGAAAACATAAGTCTCTGCCTATAAATAGGCAGGGACTAAAAAGGACAAAAAAATGGTATTTATTTATTATATATATAGTGGGTGGGACACTAACCTCTCTCCCCACAGTTGGCTCGATAGCCTACCAGCATGGCAAGTATTGTCAGCACGGCTAGAACTATCAGCTCGGTGACCTGCCGACTTAATAGTCTTGTCGTGACTAGTAAGGAACTATCGATAGGTCCCTTAAAAGGTACAAAGGTGGTGGGGCCAAAACTCCTCCATCCACCACATTTTATTTTTAATATTTAATTTTTATTTAATATTTTTTGAAATTAAAATTTTATTTTATTAAATTATTTATTTAATAATTTATTAATAATCATTATTTTAATTTAAGGTTATTTAATTATATTTTCCTTTAGTAATTATATTTAATAAATTTATTTATATTTGAGTTTTATAAATTAATTTATAGAAGCATATATTACTGGTTTTTATTAAAATTTAATTATAATGTTATTTAGTAATTTTACTCAATAAGTTAATTTGTATTAAGAGTATCACAAATTAATTTATAAAAGTTAAATTTATATTTTATTTATAAGATTAGTATCCACAGTTAACCCGATGATGTTTCTAACTAAGTCGATTATGACTTATGATTATCTAAATTAATAATAATAGTCAATTTTGCCAAGATATTAAATACACGTCATTTGTGTATGCTTTATGTCATAGTGATTTGTGATTAGAAGTTTTTCTTTGTCGGTCATGTTCTAATTATTTGTCTATATGAGTAGAGTATTGCCCTAGGTGGACTTTGTCCTTGAAGATTGGATTTATTCTAGTATACACGAGGGTTTATTCTGTGGAAAGTTCTTAACCTTTTTTGTTACATGATTGGTTCATATGTTGTAGTGTGTGCATCTGAAATGCAATGTCATATGTTCTCTAAGACCTTGTTCATTATTCTATTTAACCACAAAAAGGTGATGACCATTATTTGTGTTGATTCCTAATCAACTTGGTCACCTTGTTTCTGTAGATTTTTGTAGCATAGATCTAGCTAAGAATAAAAAGAAGCAAAATTTGCAGAATAGAACAAGAGTATCTTTGATCAAAAAATAAAACTCAATCTTTTCTTTCCATGATTTACATTGCACACATAGTGCAGATTTATACAATAAAATTGCTAATGAAGAGCCACCGTTAACAATAGCAAATTATGGTGGAGAGAGCAATCGGGAATTAAATGATAGTTCACCAAGTTAGACTTAATGCATGACTGGTAATCACCCTTCTTTCACATAGCAATTGGAGGACATAATGAAATAAGAAACAGTTACCATCCACAAATTATGGATAAGATTGGTGTTGTGAAGGGTGATGGTAGTTGAACATCAATTAACACCAACACCCCCCTTAAGTCTAACCAAGGGGAACAAGAAACTAATGAAAGAAAAGATGCAGATGAAAATCCTTTGTGACAAGAAAATTGAGGACATTTGTCAAATGATAGCTACCATAGTGCTGAATGAATAGATTCCTTTGAAACTAAAATGAAGATCAGAATCAATTTGCATGAGTGCCCCTAGCGACACTACTCGAACCAAGAACAAATGGAAAACAAAGGAAAAACATCTATCAATCAAAGATACAGAAGACAATAATCTGCATATGTGCTCCCAAACAATGAATAGATGGAAAACAAAGGCAAAACATCTATCATTCAAGGATGCAGATGACACATAAATCTGTATGAGTGAACCTATCGACACTACTCAACTATGCAAGAATAAAGTGCTAGTTGAAAATACAGGTGTCAATTGTCTATACAACTGATCAACTATGGAAGAAAAGAATCATCAACATGAACAATAGAAAATATTAGTCACCATGCATGACACACAACAGTCTCATCCCCTTCCAGCTGGCAGTGCTGATGTTAATGTGATGTCACGCATGTCCAAGTAAAAGTTTAAAGCTTTGTCGCATGGACTCCTTTGATCACTTTTTCTGACATGGAGTTGGTTTTTTGAAGATATCTTGAGCATCCAGGATCGGAATTGGGCATATGATATACCAATGGAGAGATGGTCCAAGCCTGATCTAAATTTGCAGGTGTGGTTTCCTGATTTTTCCATTTTGCTACCATGTTTTTCTGTCAAAGATAAAGGTTTCTCTATTCTCTTGGGTTTCAACCTGCCTGCACTCTAGGATCGATAACTTTTGCATCTGGGCTCCATTTTCTTCAAATGAAATATCACCGAAAATCTCATTCAGATGTTTATTCAGATTTGAAGGTTTTCAATTCCCATTTTGACATTTTTCTACTCATTTATTCTATCAAAGGCTGAAGTACCTCACTCATTTATTCTGTCAAAGGCTGAAGTACCTCTGTGCACTCCCGGAGCCATAACTTTTGCATCCGAGATTTGTTTTTCGAAAACACAATATTTCCAAAAAGCTCGTTCATATATCTTTTTAGATCTGGTATTTATTTTTAGAAAATTTCTCAAGTACACAAATTTTTTTCTGAAACATTACATTCTTTCTTTCTTGCATTCAAATTGTACCAGGGTTTGGGTTCTCTATTTGTGGGGGGGTGTTTTTCTCTTGCTTTCTGTCATTTGTTTCAAAAAACCAAAACACCAAAAACCAAAACCCTTCTACATCTTCTGTCTAGTTCTAAAAGAAAACCTATAATAATAATAAAAAAATAGGTATTCAGATTAGTTATCAGTATGGTAGATCCAGCTTTAGTTGAGCTTCTCACTCCGCACAATTATCACATTTGGAAAACTCGCATGACGAGGCTTCTCAGATCACATGGATTATGGTCCTATCTGGATGAGGAACAAACTCATCTAACTCACCCCTATAAAATTATGTCAGAGAGAGAAATCATGAATTAAATGATAGTTCACCAAGTTAGACTTAATGCATGATTGGTAATCACCCTTCTTTCATGCAGCAATTGGAGGACATAATGAAATAAGAAACAGTTACCATCCATAAATTATGGATAAGATTGGTGCTATGAAGGGTGATGGTAGTTGAACATCAATAAACACCAACACCCCCCCTTAATTCTAACTAAGGAGAACAAGAAACTAATGAAAGAAAAGAGTGTCCATATGGTAAATGATCCATCTCACTGGAATGCATAGGTACCCAGCCACTGCAACCACCTAGTACATAGAATAAAATACTGAATACACAGAGCTCACACTATCAAACCAAGGAAGTAGTAGAACCAATAGTAGAAACCCCCCCATTAATCCCTTGTTAGCAGTATGGGGGGGTTTCTACTATTGGTTCTATTGCTTCCTTGGTTCACTAGTGTGAGCTATGTATTCAGTATTTGATTCTATGTACTAGGCAGTTGTAGTGGCTGGGTACCTATGCATTTTGGTGAGATGGATCATTTACCATATGTACACTCTTTTCTTTCCTATTTTTGGATGCACTCTTCCAACTTTGATTGATCAGCTCTTCAGACTTTTGGTGTTTATGCCATCTGTATCTTCGAGTTCAGGTGTTTACCTTTATTTGCCTCCTCATTCAAGTAGTGTTATTTGAGAGCACTCATGCAGATTACAGTCTTCTCTACCTGGTCATATTTCTGTGGAGGATCTTCAGATCATCAGTTTCTTCTTGACAAATTTTTTTAGTTTTATGCTTCAGTGATATTGTAAATGTTCATCTTTGTTCCTATTTTCTGGAACATTCCTAGTTTTGGAGGCTTCTTCAGTCCTTCAGATTAGTCTTGGTCTTTTTTTCGAGTAGAGTTTTTCCCATGTGGTTTTCTCTATTTCTCCACTTTATAGATACTCTCTTTTGTACTTGGGTACTTGATCAGGCCTTTTATTACTGGGACCCATTTTCTTTCAGTAGTTCTTTCTAGGTTTTTAGCTTCTCCCAAAGTTTATCTTAAGGGGGGGTGTTAGAGTAATAAATTGTTTTCTTATTAATTGAATCATATTGATTTAATTATTAAGTCACTTATTACCTTTTTTGACTTAAGCTAAAATTTAGGCATATAATAATTAATTGCTTTATTAATTATTATTATGCAACCTAGGGTTTTACCTTTTTAGGTTTTCTGATCTCCTTTTATAAAGATTGATCTCATAACACTTTGTAACCTTTTTTGACATTTCATTTTTTATTGCAACTTTTGTTTTTGCACATCAAGGATTTATCCTCTCTCATGGATCCATACATTAAGGTCTCCATTGTTATTTTTTCTCTCTCTTTCTGTGACAGGTGTTTGTGTGTAGGTGTTCTTGGGAGCTTGGGTTATTTTTCATCAACTCCAATAGTTTCTACATTTATGATGATTATGTGTTCTGAATGATGACCTTTTTGGATTATGTTTTACTCCATGTTTGGAGAGAGTTACTTTGATGTTTTTGATGATCATTTGATCTTGCAATATGAACTATGAGAATCAGTAATTGTTTTTTTGAGATGTCCAATATGGGATAGATAGTTTGGATCCTTGTATAGGATGAGATATTATTTGTTAAGCTCCAACACTTGTCTTTGATGAATTTCATGGTTTATTGGTTTACGAGAAGTCTTTTATGGTTTTAGTTTTGCTTTCTCTTTGGTTCTTTTGTTGGGAGTATTAGGGTAGGTTATCTGGGAGCATAGAGGGGAAGTGGATTACTTTGGAGGCACCAGAGCCCTAAAGTGGCTGCCTGGGTATCCCTTGTAAGTTGACTAGATAAGTGATAAATTAATAAATTTATTAAGAGACAACATTAATAAGATAATTGTGCCTCGCCCATGCCTTGATTTCTAGTATAGCCTAGGATGAGAGTGGGAGAATATTCTTGCCTTTCCAAAGAGACGTTGAGTTCTAGCATATTTGCTTTTCCTAGTCTATACGAAAGGACTACTAATACCGCATAGAGTCACTAGGGTGTCAGGGTCCAAAGAGACTACCAGGGTGACCTTAGAGTTGAATTATGTAATGCCACTTCCCTATATGTGTCATAGGTTCCTACATTGCATTTGGTACACCCAATTTGTGTCTTGACCATTTATTATTGATAACTTTATAACCATTACTACCATTTTCTCCAGTGTACCTTGGCATTAGTGTTTCTTATTTTTGAATGTCTAAGTGAGGCCAAGTATTATCTCCTAAACATGGTGGGAGTGGAATTTTTGGTTCCATGTGGTCGGGTGGTAGTGATTCTATTACCATTGAGATACTCCGTTTGTGACTTTGTGCTTGGATGATCCTTGGTGTTGCTTCTATCTTCTTGTTCATTGCTTCGAGACTTTAAGATTATGATCTTGATGTGTATATACTTGTATTGTATTATTGTCATTCATGTGAAATGTGCAGTGGAAGATGTATTATCTTGAAGACTATGATGTATCAATTTGTATCTTGTTGTATGTAATTTTGATTACATTGATGAAAGGAATGTATCTTATTATTCAGATGTTATGAATATGTTAGAGTACTTTATGATTCATGTTCTTTTTATTATGATTAAGGAAAGGATTATGAATACTTCAATCTGGGTTTTAAAATGAATGTAAGATATATCATGTGATTATATTATGAATTGTACTTAGTAGATTAGTTAACTTACATAATTTTACGTCACGGAACCCTTGAGACTTGTAATCTGTAAATGAGTTACATTTATGAGTATGTATAGTCTTATGTTATATTGCTTCTACATTTTTATTCATTTTGATTGTAAACTCTTAACAAAAAAATTATTTGGTAAACTTAGTAACATGTTTTAGATTGATGTCTTCTAGGTTCCCTGGTGAGGCATTATAAAGTGTGCCTCCTCTTAGTTAAGAGGAGAGATTATAGCTCACATATAATGTCTAAATACTCTATTTTTAAGTAGTGTGCTTATGACCACTTACAAAATATTTAGCCAACAATCTCCATTACCTCTTGGAAACACCTTACACTATATTTCGTAGTGGCATTAACTAGCATCCCCTCTCCTTTGTTGTGCCTAAAGGATCACAATGTTTAATCAAAAATCAATTTAATACACCTAATTCCTCATAGATTAAGCCATGTTTCATCCCAATGTATTCCACCTATTCTAGAGTATTTGATAATATTCTCACCACAACACATTTGGTTTTAGGATCTGCAACTTCACCTTGGGATGAGAATGTGCTCACCCTAACACCAGCAACACCATCATTCAAAGAGGTATGTGTTTGGGTTTTTGTTCACATTGTTTAGTATTCATTTATTTTTTGGCATGCAATAATGCCATTTTTTTGCAATGACTTCCTCCCGTGCTTGTTTTGCAGGTATAGAGAGGACATGAAACTAAAATGATCCATTTGAATTTTGCATTATTACTCTTCATGGTGACTGATGGGAGGATTTGTATGAGATTTTCTTATGAATCATGTTCAATACAGGTGAGGATTTTATCCTCACTAAGGCCACTATAGACTATTTTGAGGTTTTTCCATTTGTTTTTTTAATCCTTCAACTCTAATGTTCATCCTTTTTTTATTTGCTTCTTCTTGTGATGTTTTCAGAGAGTTTGTGTTTATGAACACAACTTACTATGCTCATAAACACTTATAAATGAAAATGGGAATCATACTCTTGTGTTCTAGCTTCATTCAATTTTTATTAGTCCCATGAATTTAAAAAATTGGTCATTTCAAGCATCATTGTTAATATTCAACTTATGGGTCTCATTTTCACTTTTTAAGGTTATAAATTCAACTATTAATATTGGGTTTGAGGTTACCAATTTCATTACTTAATGGATTCAACTTCATATTCTAAGGGTTTTAATTTATGGGTTTAAGGGATTCAATGTAACTGATTATGGGTTTTAATTTCACTATTTAAGGATTTTCAATTCAATGTAGAACATGTTCAATTAAAGTGTTGAATAAATTCAATTTTATTGTATATGGGTTTCCAATTTCAATATTCCATTAGGGATTAGGGGTTTCAATTTCATTGTTGACAAGTTTCTAATTTCACTATTAATGCCTAAGGGTTTTTGTATTATTGTTACTATAGCATTTAAGGGTTTCAAGTTCACTATGGGAGTGGTTCAATTTCACTACAAATGTATAAGGGTTTAATGGCATCAATTTGAAGGTTCCAATTTAATTCAAGGGTTTTAATTTAAATTTTTTAGGGTCTTAATTTAACTATTTCAGGGATTCAATTTCATTGTTTATGGGTGCACCATCCTAAAAAGTTATCACCCATAATTGGAAGCTTTATTAGGACCTATTAGACCTCATTTTGGTGATTTCAAGGTCTGAATGTATGTTATGCTTGATCCCAACATCCTCTCATTTTCCCCCTTGATTGTTTTCACTTATCCCAACATCCCCTCTAAATTATTCCCATTCTCCAAGGTATAGAATGCCAATGGCATTATGTCCTTGATGATCAAAGCCCAAATTTTGTCTAGGGCCCAATGGCAGGGTATTAGTGACAGATTTGATTTTATGGTTAGGCCCAGATTATTTTTGAATCTCAAAATGATGGAATAAGTATAAAATCCCCATATCTCTCCTAATTTTGGTATCTATTATCCATTATCAAGTACAAGCATTTACCATCAAGATTTTCAAGCAATTAAGCAATTGGATTCAAGATTTGAAGGCAAGAATCCAAGATCAAGATCTCCAAGTCTTCAATTCTTCAAGATAATTCAAGTCAAAGGAAATATTTTTCAATTGAAGAAATTTTCTCTCCCATGATGGCTAACTAGAGTAATTCTTAGTCAATCAAGAAGATCCTTCTATCATTCACACACTCTCTCTCCTTCATTGCAAGCGATTTTCAAGCATATCTACATTCAATATCTAGGAGTGACATTCATAGATCTATTCATTTGTGAGGGAATCCTTGATTCTACATCACATTCCAAGGTTAACTCTTTGGATTTAAATCACATTGAAGCATCTTCATGGGTATGAGTGATTTCTACATCTGCCCATGAAGGTTTATGCAAGGTGAATCAAACATTTACCTTTTAACATACTTTTCTTTATGTAATTTATTTTCATTTTCAAGGTTGATTCCTAAACAAAGGTTTGAGTAAGGTGAACCCCTTTTAACAATATTTTCCCCATTTTTTTGTTTGTAGGAGTAGGTTACAGAGCCATCAGATGAAATTCACAAAGATCAAACATAATTAGAAGACCCCATATAAAATTTCAGACAAAATCACCAAGTACAAAATGTCATTGGAATTTTGTCCTAGGTATAGGGTGAGTTACCTCTCTATCCCTTGAATTTTCAGCTCAAATCTCACATATAGGTCAGATATGTTCTCTATTTTCCATTTTTGTAAATTTTTCCTCATTGCCTATCTCTTTCAGTCTATTATTTCCAAATTTTTAGCAACTTATTTAATTTGTCATTTATATTACATCATTGCATCATTTCCATTTGTATCAATAACATATTTTAGAGAAGGATCATTGTCCCACTAAGCATTTGAATCTCCTCTTGAACCTAGTGGGGCATCTTCCTTCCAAAATGTGCAATTCATGAAAAGGAGAAGTGATTTACCTATATTTGAATGATTTCACCCCTTTTCACCTTGTACATTTTTGGTGAACTTGATTCATTACATTTCCAATCCGATTTCCTATCTAGACCTCCTTGTATGTATTTCATTAGATCATACCTTTATTCTATTATATGCATTTAGATATATAGGTTAACTTATTGTACATTTTTTGTGAACCCAAATCTTCTTACATACTTCTAATTTTGGTAGTTAGATCCTTTTTGCACATATAGATCTAATTTGCATGCTTTACATTAGATCTTTCTATACTTGATAGTTAGATGTGCTTTCATTAATTTTCCTATTTTTCTTAGTTGAATGGCATATCTCTTTCAAGTTTTACATTTACATTAGATATATCTTTATTTCATTCCCTTGTGTATGAGTGTTATTACCTCAAGTCCTACTTATAGCATTCTAGTTAGGAGAAGTCATAGAATTATGGTTTCCTTTGATCCCAAGTCCTCTATTTTTTCTAGGAATCTTGATGAGACCAATATGTCTACCAATGACATTAATTGGTGTAGGAGCACCTAGGCTAACTCCTAAGATAGTTTAGAGTTTTGGATTGTACTAACCCTAGCCAAGTTATTAGCTTTTAATTTAACCTTAGAAGCTCTTTCATGTGTTTTCCTAGGTGTATTAGTCTAGGCTCAATCCAACCTAGATGTTTAAAGCTTTTCTAGTAGATAGTGCTAATATAGCCTAAAAGTGAAAATTGGGTCTAAAAGTCTTCTAGACTTAGGTAAGATTGGGAAAGTGCCTAAAAAGGCCTAAATTATGTTTATACATTTTTTAGTAGGAGTTAGTGGTAATAAAAGTTAGTTTGGAGCAATAATGCAAAAGTTGCCATAATGTTGTCATGACAACATTTACATCTTTGCAAATGTTGCATGCAACATCGACAACATTTGATTCCTTTCGAAGTTAAGGAAGGAAATTAATGGTAGTGGCCTAAAAACATGGAGAAGGCATATTTAGACATTTAGGATCCCATTTCTTGAGGTAAGGAGTAACGTATCAAAGTTTTTGAATAGCAAGAACTTTGTTTTATTGGTTACATGCACAGTCGACTATCTTGGTGTATATGTGTTGGTAGATGAGTTGAATAGCTAGTTCCAGTGTTGTATTCATGTATTAGAGATAGTTTTAGGAACTTTTCATTTAGTGGAGAATTTTTTTTGAGTTTATTAGTTTAGTCTTTTAAATTATTTTGTAAATTGTGTAGTTGTTGGTGTTGACAGAGTGGTTTTGGGTAGAATGGCTCCCCCATAGAATCCAACCGTGGAAATCACTAGGGTTTGGATGAATATGTTAGGGGAGCCTTTGTACATTGTAAATATGTAGGTAGGTGGCTAGAAGAACAAGATAGCTATTTTTAGCATCATGCCCTAGGTGAGATCAGTGTGCCCGGCTAGGTGCATGACATAGAATATTTTATGTGCATTTGCAGGGGAAAGAGTGAAAGCTTGCACCAAGCATGGTTTTAGAGAGATAATAGTCCTATAGATACTTTTTAGTGAGATTAGACATTGGCCAATCCATTAAGGTATATTTATAGGTAGAAATCATTGGACTGGACATTTCTAGCCCAATTAGCCCTATTTGTCCTACATTTCAGGAATCTACTGTACGGAGGCCCTAGAACCATAATATCACCAAAATATTTCAGATTTCCCAAAAGGGTATTTGAATGTGAAGTTTTTTTTTGGATTCATTTGGAAGATTTTAGGAAGAATTGGGAAAAACACCCTGTCTAGGGCTATTAGACCAATTAGGCCTATTAGGCCAAAAGCATAGTGAATCTTGCACCCGATGAGAAAAGTCTTGATGCCCTATTTAAATGGAATATTTAGGGATTAAAATAGATGTTTTAGTGAAGAATGCATCCCCTACAACACTTATGAGGATTTTATGGTGAATTTTCACTTGGAGTCATCCAAGGAGGAGTGAAGAGTTGGAGTACCCTTAATGATAGTGACCCCTCAAGGTGAAGCACAAGAAAATCAACTCATAGAGTTGAGTTGGAGTAGTCTTAGGCCAAGAGAGAAAATACTATTAAGGTCCTAGAAGTGTGCTTATGATCTTGGGAAGGTTAGGACAAGTAAAGTCCTAGATAAGAGTTTGTGCAAGCACACCTTGGAGTGTTTCTATCAGATTGGTGCATCTTTTTGGACCTCAATATTAGGAGAGGTAGGGACCTTATTAATCTCTCCATCATCAAGAACATACTCATTATCCTTGCTAAAAAATTCCATGAGGAGTACATCCTTAGGTCCATCTTTAGCATCCTCCTTATGAGTGGGAGAGTTACCAAGAGAGATAATGTGAGTAATGGTTAGACAATATTTGAGGGTCTTTAGAGGTGGGGGAAAAGGGAGGGGGAGGGGATCAAAATAAGAGAAAAGTAGGTAAAATTTTCATCACCACCATAGGCACTCTTAAGAGCATCAATCACATCCAAATTGAAATAATCCATAGTTCCTTTGTTAGGGGCCACCTTTTCCCTCATATCTAGATCCCCTCTATGATCTCCATCAATACTCCCATTGTCTTCCAAACCAACACTCTCACTCATATGCGGTGCCTACTGATGGATCCATCTAGGATGTTGATTGGAAAGTTAGTGTTCATAGAGGTATCATTAGGTGCAAAATCCTTGTTCCTATTCCCAAAAAATCTCCTAATTTTCTCCACTACCAATTGTTGGGTATTTTTAGTCCCATGTTTAGGTCTCACTTTAGTGGATTGAATACCAAAGTTCAATGAGTCAATATAAGGCAAGGCCTTAAGGGAATCCTCCATATTCACTAAACAAGATGGGGGAGGGAGTGGTGGGGTCTTGAAGAATTTCTTAAGGGTGTCAAGTGAAGAAAAAAAATCCTCCATAGAAGGGGAGGTCTGCAGGGGTGGAGGAAGAGAAGTAGTGTGAGGAGGAAAACAACTCTCTTGGGTGGGAGCAGCAGTTGGATTGGGGTTATTAGCAAAGACATTTATATGAATGGGGGAAGGTTTATTTTTAAGGAGAGGGAATGTGGACCTCATATGGCCCTCTCTCATACAGAGAAAGTACACATTAATGTCACCAAGGAATGTAATAGGACAAGAAAATTTATTTTCTTCTACATCAAAGAGGGTCTCCTTTGGTAAATCCTAACCAGGGTTAATGGAAACAAGAGCCCACACATAGAAATGGGGGAGCAGGTTATCATTTCTATCAATTTTGATTACACTTGCAATCGGCTCCAATGACTAAGGAATAAAGTTCTAAATAAATAGAGGAAGGTTTCCAACAACTAGCCAATGAGGGAAAGAAAGTGAAATCATTTCTTCTTGAAAGGATTCAGGTGGTCATGAAAAATCCCTAAAATTACAGGCACTGATACACCAAAAATTTCATTTAATAACTTCTTTTTTACTACTAGGATTTGACATAAAAACTAGAAACAAACCTTCTTGAATCATTCTCTAATAGGTAAACTGAAACCCAAGTTTTCTACCCCATATGTTTTGCATCCAATCATTTAAAAAATCCATAGAAGGAAGCTTAGTGATTTCTTGAGCAACAAGGAAAAGAGCAGTGTTCCTAAGTCTATTCTTCTCTGCTTCAATAGCTATAGACATTTGGAAATTAGGTTTCACAATGATAGATTCATAAGGTGCCTTACATAAATCTTCATTTGGTTATCCCTCAAGTTTACCATGAGGAGATTACAAGATGAAACAAGTGTCTTCTAGAACTGTATATTTGTTCACAACTGCGTTCTTGAAGGACTGGAACTTAGGGTTAGAGGTTAAAGGCATGGAATGAGGAGCGAGAATCCTATTTTTGAGAGAATTAGTGCCCATAAAAATTGCTAAAGCCACTAGAATGAGCACTGAATTCTCTGCAATGTCATATGAGGGATGAGGTTAGCCTCCAACTTGGAAGGCCACCTAGAGAATGGAGCACAGGTTCAGCAAGTTATAGAGACCAAATTCAGACCAAATCCAATTGACTCCCTCTTTAATTTTTTAAAAAAACTTATCTTCTTCTTTTGCATTGGTTTCAAATTTTTATTTCACCCCTAAATGGCATCATTGTCCATTTTATTTCAATTTTTATATCGGTTTCTTGAGGGTTATCACTTCCTGGTGATCCAACTAAGTTTCAAAAGAAACTTTCAACTTCAAACAAGTTTTTACATGCTTGACCTATATCTACATTTTTCACTTTTCGATGAGATCTAGGAATCTCAAATTAATAAGGAAATTGACTAAGTTTTGGTAATCCATATTGTAATTGAGAATCTCTCATCCTCTCCTAGGCCCTGACCTACACCAAAGACCATTCTAGGACTTTGACCTTTATGATCTCGGAATGTTCCCAAACTACCACTAAGACTACCAAACTACTGACTTCTAAAGTGAAAAGAAGGGGGTCCCTATTTCCAATGTGGTGATGATGTGAAAAGGTCACAAAAAACCCCACTTGGTTAACTAATAAAGTGAGGTGTGAGTTCAGAGGCACAATAGATAGATTTGTACAAATTGAAAAGGAGGAAATCATAAATATTTTAAAGAAATTTGATGAACACATTGGGAGTAGGATTGCATGATTATTTCAAATGAGAATAAGATACAATTATAAAAACTTTCTTTGTTTCAAGCATGGATATGCTTTTAGTGAAATTTTGGATTGGAAGATAATTATATATTTAAAACCTCATTATGCATTTTTTATTTCTTTGTACTTTATTAAGGTGTTTGACTAAAAATAAGACACAAAGAGACCACCAAAATATGGCTCGGTTAAGCTCCCAAGTCAAATATAAATGTTAATGATTGATCTTGAGACATAAGCTCAAGTTCAATTACTTTCAACTCTACGTTAAGTTGCATGCATAGATATTATGAAGGCCTTACATATTAAGCATCATTTAAAAAGAAACCAAAAGATGCATGTTGAAAAATTTGGTGAGCATGTGAGAAGTCAAATATCCAATCTAAAAAGAGAACTTGTCCATGTTGACAATAAACTATTAGATCAAATTGTTATACTCAATGAAGTTAATGAAGTATTCCATTATAGATATTACAAGTACTTAGAGGATTCAAGAATTTTTTTTGGGATGAAAAGGGAACCATCTTGAATTTTTAGAATTTAGGAATCGAATTGGGAGAAGAACAACCACTAGAGAATGCTTGCGAAAGAATTTGCAGAAAAAGTTTGGAAATGATTAATATGTAAAAATGTGCATGTGTCTTTCTTATAAAGTAGGAGAAAGATTAGGTAACTACTCAAATGGTACTTATATGGGTCTTGACAACTAGGCCATTTTAGGTACCAATTCATGATTAATCATATAGCTAAATCTCTTACAAATGGAGAAAAAAAGAAAACCATGTGAGAAAAAACTCCTAGATAAAGAAGATAATGAAAGTGATCTATTATGTGATTTATGGAGGTATCAATAATATTCCCCAAGAACTACATCCATCAGGAGAATACAATGTAATTACCCCTCAAATGAAGGGAAAGATAGCCCCACACACACACACACATAATGAAGTATCCTCAAAACCATTGAAGTATTTATGAAACCAAAAAATACGTGAATGATGAAAAACAACATGTCTCCCCTTGGGAAGAAATAAAAATAGTAGTGCATGCAAAATAAAATCTATATCCATGATGAAATGAGAAGGAAAAAGTCTCATCAATAAAAGCTTGGAAGAAAAGTTAAGTGCCCCCAAAAGTTTCTCACTGAATTTCCCTAATCAACAAGGAAACAATGGTTAAAGGAGATTCAAGAACATCCTCCAAGATGAAATTTTCAAAGGTAAGTGATACCTCCTCAAGCGTATCCTCTAAATTTTTTAAGTAGAATGAGAAGACAAGTTGGATAGACCTTAAATGGAACCATCTTGGAACCAAAAAACTAAAGAGCCAATTAATTCCTATTGTTTTGAAGTATTGGAATCCATGTCAACTATCAACTCTGATATAAAAGGTAATAGGACAATCTTGGTTAGATCCAAAAACCCATTAAATGGAACTAAATGTTAATATGATTTAGAACAATAGAGAGGGGGGTTGAATCAGTTGTTCTCAGGTCTTGATGTATAAAAAAATTTCAAATTTTTTCCTTAAATAAGATCCAATAACCAAAACAAGCTTAGTCATCACTGATTCAATAATAGAAACATACAACAATGCAGTCCATTACCCAGCTATAACTTAACTTGTAAAACATAGTAATGTTCAAACCAAAACATTCACACAAGTATTAACACCAAGATTTATAGTGGAAACCCAATTTGGGAAAAACTACTTTGTAACATGCTAATATTATTTTCACTCTTCTGAAGTGAGCTTGGTAAAAAGCCAACCCTGTCAAAGGTTACAATACACACTGTCAAGTGTGACCTGGTTAAAGGATTTCAATCACCCTGTTAAAAGTGAGCCTAGTCATAGGACCTACATACACTCCATTAGAATGCAAACTTGTTCAAAGGATTTAACATATGATTTTAGGTCAACCTCTGTGAAAAGGATTTTGACTATTACAATGGTTAGAAAGTAGCATCAATATTTATCTAAAAAATATACAACTCACTTTGCAAATATCAAATCCAATTCCATACACTAATGCTGGTTTACTGACTTTGAAACTTTTCCATCTCCATCTCCATCTCTGATCTTCTCGGAACTTTTCTTCAAGCAACCACCACAATTCTCCTTCAGCCTTTTCTGCTTATTCAGTCAATAAAACTTTTTTGATCTTCCAACATTCTCTATTCTTCCTTATGCACTTGCATATCTCAGGTTCTCTTATATTTTCCTCAATTAGGTTAACTCATCTTATGCCACTCAATCTCATTCACAAATCTTAGGGTTAGGTCAGATTCATTGAATCTACCCACTTCATGTTCTTCGGCTCCTTTTCTAGAATCATCTCAAATCTCTTAAAGATTTACAATAAAATGTTTTATAGTGCATTTAATGCTTCCAAACAATCAATAAATAAAGTCAACACATTTTACATAATCCAAGAATTCAACAATGTCGGCTCCAAAATTAAATTCTCTTCAAATATAAAATTGCTGATGCTTGGTCAATACTGTGATCGTCTACTCGGTCTTCATGTAGAAAGCTCGGTCATTACTAAAAATGTTTCCTCAGCTTACACTGTCTTCCTTAGCAATTAACTGTTGTTCGGTCGACACTAGAATTTTTCTCGGCATATACTAACTCGGTCGACACTAACATTACTCGGCTTAAACATGATTTTTCCATTCTTTTCTCAGTCAAGCCTACTAGTTTAGTCTTCAGTCTTACTAAGACAAACAATACATTGTCTCATCATTGTGCAACATAGTCAAGTACACTTTGTAGTATCAAGATAACTCAACCTTTCCTTAGGTTCTATTGTTACCAACCTTGCCTAGCCCCTTAGCAACACTCAAATAGATATAGTACTTTCCTAAGTAGCAATAGTCTTACCAATTAAGGTTTGACATCAATGACAATAGAACAATTGTTTCAATTGTAGTTTCCAACAATCTCACTCTTTGGCATTGATGGCAACACCATATGATATCACCTGAATAACACATGGATTACCAACCAATCCAAAAACTTATCTGTCCATCAGAAAATTATTTATAATATCCTTAGCTTCATTCTAATTCAGAATCCTATAAGCCTCACTTTTATAACCATCAGAAGTATTTAGATCTCCCTCTATCTTGATCCTTCATTTTAGTTCATCATCCTCTTACCTTTTAGTATCATGTGTTATCATATCAGTTCATCTCCCTCTTTGATAAAAATGCCAAAGCAGCAACTAAAACATACATCCATCAGATGTAGATAATATCCGTGCAGCTCAGTGTTTCTCCCTCTATCATCTTGCTTATGATTGATTCCTTGTCTTTGCTTCTTTTCACAACTCTAGGCCAGCCCTAAAGTGTGACAAACTTCTACATCAATTTGTCAAATTTTTTGTTGTAGCACATTTGATGTAGTGCTCCTAGCTTGTCTAGGCAGCCTCAATTAGGGGAAGGACCCCTAATTGACTTCTCAAATACTCATGAGCTTCTTTGGGTAAAGCTTCAGTGAATATGTTTGCTAATTGTTCTTTTGTATTCACATATTCCATGCGAACCTCTTTATCTTGTACTAATTCTCTCAAGTAGTGATACTTGATTGCAATGTGCTTGGTCTTAGCATGCATCACTGGATTTTTAGAAATATTGATAGCACTTTTGTTGTCACAGAAAATAACAACAAGTTCAGTGATTTCTTCTTTCATGCCTATCAACAATTGTTTTATCCATACCAAATTTGAATAGTTTATTGCAACAGCAACATACTTGGCCTTGGCAGTAGATTGGGAAATGCAATTTTGTTTCTTGCTTATCCAGGAGACTAATCTCTGTCCAAGAAAGAAAGCTCCACCACTAGTACTCTTTTTGTCATCTACATTTACTACCTAATCAACATTTGTATAAACTCTGAGTTCAAAATTGTCATCCTTCTTATAATATAGACCATAGTCATCAGTTCCTTTCAAGTATCTAATAATTCTTTTCACAGCCATCATGTGTGTTTCCTTAGGATTGGTAGAGAATCTTGCCACAATCCCAACAACTAATGCAATATCTGGTCTACCATGTACAATCTACTGCAATTTTCCAATCATGGATCTGTACAAAGTATGATTCACTTCTGCATCATCATCATTCTTAGATAACTTTTGTCCAGTAACCATGGGAGTTCCCACTATTTTAGCATCTTCCATCCCAAAATTTTTCAGTATTTCATTAACATACTTAGACTGTGTAATAAAATTCCATTCTTCCTCTGATATACTTGTAAACCAACAAAGAATTTGATCTCACCAAACATACTCATTTCAAATTCAGTTTGCATTTTAGTTGAAAAACTTTTACATAATGTATCTTGTCCACCAAAAATAATGTCATCCACAAAATTTTTTGCCAACAGGATACCTTCACCTTCTTCATCCTTCATGTACAGATTACTTGTGTCATTTGTTCTTAAAAATCCAATCTGTATCAAGTAGTTGTGCACCCTCTCATACCATGCTCTGGGAGCTTGCTTCAATCCATATAATGCTTTGTTCAATTTGCACACCATGTGTCTTCTGTTTGGATCAATAAAACCTTTTGGTTGTTTTATGTAAACTTCTTCTTCTAGTATACCATTAAAAAATGCAGACTTGACATCCATTTGATATACCTTGAAATCTTTATAAGCAACATATGCAAGTAGAGTTCTTACTCCTTCCAATCTAGCTACAGGGACAAATGTCTCCCCATAATCTATTCCTTCTTCTTGTGCGTAGCCTTTGCATACCAGCCTAGCTTTGTTTCTAGTGATTTCACCATTTTCATTCATCTTATTCCGAAACACCCACTTTGTTCCTATTACATTTTTGTTTTCAGGTCTTGGCACCAGAGTCCAAGTATCATTCTTCTCAATCTGGTCAATCTCTTCATTCATTGCTTGTATCCAATCTTCATTCTCCAATGCCTCTCTAGTTGACTTGGGTTCAAATTCACATAGTAGGCATGTTGGATCCTTAGCCTTACTTTTGGTCTGAATTCCAGTATTTTTGTCTCCAATTATCTATTTAGGCTTGTGATGTCTTCTTACATATTTTTCCAAAATAGGTTTAGCTGTTCTCTCCTCTATTTCATCATGTTCCTCAGTAAGATTTTTAGATTCAACTTTAGAATGCTCGGCAACCTCTTCCTGATATTCAATAGCATTTTCTTGTAGCTCGGCATGTTCTTGTTTTCTCTCGGCACTATTTTCCTGATGCTCGGCAGCATCTATCTGTCGCTCAACATTGCTTACCCAAGACTCAACATTAGGTGCAAGTCTGTTACTTGCCTCTTCTTCTTCCTCAATGTACACAAAAGATCCATAATCTTCTGGTTCTCTTTTGCTATCAGCTTCATTTCTTTCTGCATACTCATCAATTTTGACATTCACACTTTCCACAATTTTGTTAGTGTTAGAGTTCAAACACTTATAAGCTTTACTTTTTGTGGAGTACCCTAGGAATATGCCTTCATCACTCTTAGCATCAAAATTAAAAGGTAAAAGCACAATAAGTTGTCACCCTTTTACAAAGGAAAAGGCTAACAAAATCAAAGTTGTTCAACTTCAATAGTATAAAAATGACATTGATGTTTGGAATTTGAAGATGATGTAAAATAATTAAATGTGATAAAATGGATGAAGTTTATGATTAATATTTTTAATAATTTTTTTGAATAAGAATTGATATGATGTTTTTTTTAATTTTTAAAGATGATTTTTCAGTTGTTGAAAAATGCTAAAAATTAGGGGTCTAGTTCCCACCAAAAAATTATATGTAAATAAATTTGTTTTCTCCTAATTTCAAAATATGTCATAGATGACATATATAGCTAGAGCATGAAGAAATAAAAA
Source organism: Chamaecyparis obtusa (assembly GCA_027943335.1). Taxonomy (NCBI): domain Eukaryota; kingdom Viridiplantae; phylum Streptophyta; class Pinopsida; order Cupressales; family Cupressaceae; genus Chamaecyparis; species Chamaecyparis obtusa. The sequence goes on from BSBK01009761.1 coordinate 90,366, forward strand.
TTAGTTTGTGACCTATATTTTATCTTTTATAACAATTCAAATTTCAACTCACTGTAATCGACAGTTTTCATCTCGCAACATATTTTCCATAACAAATCTATCCCAATAAAAAAAAGATATATATATTATTGAAGAGGACTCTCTCCTCTAGTGCACCATATGTTTGTCAAATTTATTTAATATGATTTACTATTTTTTTCTTTCTTCGATTCAACATCTCCTTGACTGTTAAAATACCTACTTGTAGTTTTTTTTAATTACAATAAACTATGTCTAATTAAAACACTATAAAATCTATATGAGGATATTCTTGACTCTGATCTCTACAAAAGGGTATTTTTTTATTTAAAAAAAAATATAATTAAATATATTAGGAGTTATTGAAACACCACTTTTCTGAAATAATTTTATTTTTATGGTAATTGAACCCAAAGTGGTATAAAACATGAATTTAATAGATATTTCTGATTGGAAAAGTTAAATAATTTATCTAACTTAGCTAGAATGAATCTAGCTAGACCATATGTTTGACCAAAATTAATTTTTAGTTAGAAATACTAAAATTTAGCTATGCTGATAAGTTAGCCTAAAAGGTGACACTTGATTATGCTTTTACCCTTTCCATTCCTAGTGTCTTCTAATATATAGTACTTACTTCCAAAGGTTCTAAAGTATTTAACACTCAGTGTATGCCCATGCCATAATTCATAGGGTGTCAGATTTGTACCTTTCTTGATCTGTACCTGGTTAAGAGTGTAAACAACAGTGCTTATAGCTTCTTTCTAATATTTCTGTGCCACATTCTTTTCAATCAACAATGTCCTTGCACAATCCAAGATAGATATGTTTCTCCTTTTTGCTATACCATTCTGTGGAGGTGTTCTAGGTGCAAACATCTATCTTTTAATTTCTCTATCATTGCAAAATAGATTAAATTCATTTGATGTAAATTCTCCACCTTGGTCAAATCTAAGACATTTCAGGTTCCTACCTGTCTCCTTTTCAACTTTAGCCAAATACCACTTAAAGAATTGAAAAGCTTCAAATTTTTCTTTTAGAAACATCACATGCATCATCCTAGTGTGATCATCAACAAATAAGATAAAGTATCTAGCACCACAGTAACTTTGTACACCCATAGGTCCACAAAGGTCAGTATGAACCAAATCTAAAATGTTTTCAGAAGTAAAGGATTTGCTCTTAAAACTTGACTTTGTCATTTTTCCTAACTGGTATTCCTTGCACATCACATTCTCAGGTTTCTTCAATCTAGGTAGACCTCTTACCTTTTTCTTCTTACTTATCTCTACCAGATTGTCAAAGTTAACATGACACAACCTTTTATGCCATAACCAAATATCATCAAGTTGTGTAATTAAACATGTTTCTTCAGATAAGTCAAGATAGAACAAATTACCTCTAGTATGATCTCCACTTCCAATCAGTTCTCCAGTAGCATTAAATATTTTAGCTTGCTTGTGATGAAATTCCACTCGGTAACCAGTTTTGTTAAGATGAGAAACACTTAACAAATTATAATTAAGTCCTTCAACCCAATATGCATTTTCACAAGATATCTTATCAGTCAATTTAATCAAACCTTTTCCTCTAACAGGACATGGTGCATCATTACCAAATTTTACACTTTTACCTCTATAATGATTTAAGGTCTCAAACTTATTTTTGTCACCTGTCATGTGATGTGAACATCCATTGTCAATAATCCATTTATCATTCTTGTTCACATAAGATATCAATGCAATTTTCTCATCCTCATTAGATTCATCTTCATTGCAACATAGACTACCTGAATTTCAAAGTCATCACTATCAGTGTCAGTTTCTTTTTCAGCAATGTAACAAGATTTCTTACCTTTTCCTTTGTAGTCTTTGTTCCATCAGTAGCTTCTGTCATCTTTTCTATCTTTGTGTTTTCTTTTCCTTTCATCATATTTATCCTTCCTATCAGTACATCTAGCAGCTATATGACCAATTTTATTACATGCAAAACATATAATAGGAAGTTTACCTTTATACTTTCCTTTTCCCCTTCTCAATCTTTTAGCCATAAGAGCTTCTAGATCTTCTAGGTCTTCATCAGAAGTGTCACTGTCACTATCACTTTCACTGATGCATCTTTCTTTTTCTTTCTTTGGCTTATTTAGAACTAGCTGTGACTTAAAAGCAGATTCAACATTTCCAATGCTTCCAATAGTGAAATTATCATAGTTAGAGAGTTCAAAAGCAGTCAGCTTACCAACCAAACTTTCCAAAGTAAGCACATTAGCAGAGTTACATCTAGATTCCTGAATAGCTAAGATCTTAATAACATATTTAGGACATAGGGTTCTTAGTACTTTCCCAATTATAGTTTCATCATCAATAGCCCCATTTGCTCCTCTAATAGCATTCACAACTTCTTTTATTCTACCACAATATTATGTAATGTTTTCACCTTCTTGCATTCTCATTTCATCAAACTTACCTCTACGACCCTCGGCCTTTGCTTTCAACACATTCAAGTCACCACCATAGATCCTTGCAAGAGTGTCCCACATATCCTTAGCAATTGTGCAGTCCTTAATGTCCTCAAATTTTGGATAGCTTAGGGTAGATACAATTTCCAGCATTGCCTGATTATGTTCTTGCTTAGCTCTCATTTCTTTGGTAGTCAAAGGTGCGAAAGGTGAGACATAGCTATTTTCAATGTAGTACTTTGCAGAGTCACCAATACCAGCTAGATGCAACTTCATCAAGCTTTGCCATGCAGGGAAGTTTTCCTTATTCAACTTTGATACCTCCTTCTTATACATCTTGATCATTTGCTTCAAGCCCCTTTAAACTTGATTTCTGTCAACACTAATGATAAGCAACAAAGCTCTAATACCAATTGTTAATATGATTTAGAAAAATAGAGAGGGTGGGTAAATCAGTTGTTCTCAGGTCTTGATGTATAAAACAATCTCAAAAACTTTTCCTTAAATTAGATCCAGTAACCAAAACAAACTTGGTCATCACTGATTCAATAATAGAAACATACAACAATGAAGTCCACTACCCAGTTGTAGATTAACTTGTAAAACATAGTAATGTTCAAACCAAAACATTCACACAAGTATTAACACCAGGATTTATAGTGGAAAGCCAATTTGGGAAAAACTACTTTGTAACATGCTACTATTATTTTCACTCTTCTGAAGTGAGCTCGGTAAAAAGCCAACCCTGTCAAAGGTTACGATACACACTGTCAGGTGTGACCTAGTTAAAGGATTTCAATCACCCTGTTAAAAGTGAGCCTAGTCATAGGACTTACATACACTCCATTAGAAGGCAACCTTGTTCAAAGGATTTAACATATGACTGTTAGGTCAACCTCTGTTAAAAGGATTTTGACTGTTACAATGGTTAGAAAGTAGCAGCAATATTTATTTGAAAAATATACAACTCACTTTGCAAATATTAGATCTGATTTTGTACATTAATGCTGGTTTACTGACTTTGAAACTTTTCCATCTCCATGTCTGATCTGCTCGGAACTTTTCTTCAAGCAACCACCACAATTCTCCTTCAGCCTTTTTTTCTTATTCGGTCAATAAAACTTTTCTGATCTTCCAGCATTCTCTATTCTTCCTTATGCACTTGCATATCTCAGGTTCCCTTATATTTTCTTCTATTAGGTTAACTCATCTTATGCCGCTCAATCTCATTTGTAGATCTTAGGGTTAGGTTAGATTCATTGAATCTACCCGCTTCATGTTCTTCGACTCCTTTTCTAGAATCATCTCAAATCTCTTAAAGATTTACAATAAAACATTGTACAATGCATTTAATGCTTCCAAACAATCAATAAATAAAGTCAACACATTTTACATAATCCAAGAATTCAACAATGTCGGCTCCAAAATTAAATTCTCTTCAACTATAAAATTGCTGATGCTCAGTCAATACTGTGATTGTCTACTCAGTCTTCATGTAGAAAGCTCGGTCATTACTAAAAATGTTTCCTTGGCTTACACTGTCTTCCTCGGCAATTAACTGTTGTTCGGTCGACACTATAATTTTTCTCGGCATATACTAACTCGGTCGACACTAACATTAGTTAGCTTAAACATGATTTTTCCATTCTTTGCTTGGTCAAGCCTACCAGTTTAGTCTTCAGTCTTACTAAGATAAACAATATATTATCTCATCATTGTGCAACATAGTCAACTACACTTTGTAGTATCAAGACAACTCAACCTTTCCTTAGGTGCTATTGTTACCAACTTTGCCTAGCCCCTTAGCAACACTTAAATAGATATAGTACTTTCCTAAGTAGCAACAGTCTTACCAATTAAGGTTTGACATCAATGACAATACAACAATTGTTTCAATTGTAGTTTCCAACACTAAATTACTCTTAACACTAGAAGGATGAGTCAAGGGAACACATGGATCATCATCATTAATGAAATCAAATTTATACACTCTATGTAGATGATCAACCATACCCTATGCAATGAGATAATAATTCTCTGAATAAATGTACACTACCTCTAGGGTAAACTCCATTGTATTTTACTCTTGTGTAAAATGATAAAGTAAAAGAAAATTATGTACAATATCAAGAACATGAAAAATATTGTTCACTATTTTGAAACCCCAATCAATATTACCTATTGAAACAACATTCACAAGTTGATTTTCTCTCAAGAGATAATCATATGGTAGGTCCTAAAGAGAACCTAGAATCATGTAGTCAAGTGAACTATAAATGTGTTTAGAGGCTCCTAAATCAAGGATCCAACTAATTTTCCTAGTGCACATGAGTTGTGAACAAGTCATGACCCCTTTAGTTTGTAAATAGGGGAGCTGTCCTCATGTACATTGTTCTCATGTTCAATTGAAGAAGAATTAGATGAAGGTAGTGAAATATTATACCCCTTGAGTAATTTCTTTAACTCATGAATTTTCAATTTGTATCAATTTTCTTCAATATATCCATATTTCTTTTAAAATCTTTATTTTGGTCTCTCCTTCTAAAGATTAGAATATTTTAAAGTGGTAGTTTTGGTGTTGGAATGCTCACTAGATTTTGTTTTAGGTTTACTCTTTTTCTTCCATTTCTCTTTAGGTGTAGTGGAAACTAATGCATGAGACTTAGTAACATAATTTTGATGAAGTTTGGACTATTCCCTTGTCAACCTTCCATAAAATGTATCAAAAGATGCCATTACAAATCAATTTCTTACTCATCCCATCCATAGTGGGATATAAATAAGTGGCAAGATATGAAAAGACACCCATCAATTTTGATAAGAAAAACACATTCCTTAGATCAGTATTATCTTTTCCACACCTAGCTAATTGAGAATGCAAGGACTTAAACTTGACCAAATAGTCCTTAATAGAAGGAAAAGTATCACTAGAAAGCAATGATATCTCTATCTCTAGCTACACAACTCAATTATCACTTACTAAACCAAATAGATCTTTAATCTTATCCAATACCTCACATGGTGTAACACATTCTTCAATATGGTAGGACAAGAAATCTGAGCTATGAATGGAAATCAAACCCATCACCCGATCACACTTGTTTCAATGTGAAATTTGCTTATATTCTTTGGTGAAAGTAAGTTTTTTCTTATTCATCGGGGACCATAATCATTTTGACCAAAGTAAACATTGTATCTTCACCTTCCAAGTGTGATAGTTTTGAGAGGTGATAGAACCTTTATTCAACCATGTGAGTGACAACATTTTTTTGTAAAAAATCCAACTAACTAAAGGAATTTGTACTTAAACTTCCCTTGCTAAAAAGAGGCAACCTATTTTTGTGCACAAAAATCTTTGTGGGGTTCAATTTTTGGGATAGGGATCATTAATTGTTATGTTGGTGGGACAACTGCACCAACCAATCTCAAATCACTACCAACAACATGGCCTCAACAATACTCAAGGCAACATCTATTACACATCCACACACACAAGTTGAGTATTCAACTAAGGCATGAGCGTTTGAAAGCACACACATTTGTATGTGGGAGTGATGGAGTTTATAAAATCCAAAAGGTAACTTGATTTAGTGAATGTGAGACTAAAGTCCCTTATATAAACCAATAATAAGTGTTTTGCATAGGCCCACAAACACTCCTTCCACAACCACCCTAAACCAAAATATTTTGCACAAACTTTATAATAAAGTTTGCATAGCCAATTAACATGTCAATAAAATGTAAGAACCATCACTAATCACAATAAACAATATTTACCTCTACCTTCAGTGGTATCACCCCAAAGCTGATTGATCGCTACTCTCTAATGATATCAAGTATTTGTGCTAGTGTTGTCAAAGCACTAGGTATAACTGACATGATAGCAACCAATAAAAAATATTTACAAGTACTACATCCACAAATAAAGTAGTGTTGTATATTGCCTTAAAATCCAAGTATCATACCCCAATGATAGTGTTGAGTAAAGTATCACTGCCGAAAATGAAGTAATATCATTATCAAATTACTGAGCCAAGCTATGAATGAAGAATGTCACCTCTTATGAATGAAGAATGTTGCTACAAAAAATAGTTTTATTAAGGCTAGGGTTATTCCACAACTATATTTAGGAAAAATCAAGCAATGACAATAGAATTGATACCTCATAATACTAATTAGCTTTCCCACCAATTAAGAGGATTTGCAACTCACTAAATATTGTCATGGACAATATATCATTTGCTAATCACTAGTGTGGGTATCACTACTAGTAAACAATATAATATCATTGTCTACAAAATGCTTTCAAATATATCGATATAATATTAAGGTGATTCAATAAAATTAAAAGAGCAAAAACACCAACAACTAAAGCATGCACACAAATTGATGTACATAACAGATAGAGACGACACAAATTAATGTTCTCAATGAATCTATTTCTTCATCAATTCAATCCTTGATACATGTCAAGAACTCCTTTTTTAAGGCTCTAATACTATGTTGGGATGAACAAGGAGCCATCTTGAAGCTACAAACTTCAAGGATCAAAGTGGGAGAAGAACAACCACCAAAGGATGCTTGAGAAAGAATTTATAGAGAATGATTAGAAATGATGGATAATTTAATTGATTATTCAATCAAATATGTTACAACGTACATGAATCTTTCTTGTATAGGTAAGAATAAGAGAAGATAACTACCTGAATAGGAAAAAAAAAAAAAACTACCTAAAAATTAAATATCAGTTTGCCTAAGTAAACTTAAGAAAGAGTAAATAAGGGAAAATCCTATTTACTCCAATAGGTTTTGATAGAATTTTATAGGAAATAATGGTGAAAACTTGTCAAGGCTCTATATAATAATAAATCAAAGATAGATTCCAAATGATATAATATTACATTCTCTATTTATCTCAAAGGCCATGGAAAATTTTACAACTTTGATGAACACTACAATGAGTTGATAAAGAATTTATGCATGAAATAGTTTATTTTTTAAGGAGGATTTTATTGTGTTAGAGTAAAGTATTAATTTAATTGTGTTAATTAAATTAAATTTACTCCCTTCTTAAGATGTCACCTTTTTTTCTTTAGTTGTTTATATTTAAACCTCTCTTGCATTGGTAGTGTTATATTTACAACACTCATGCACTACTTGTTTTAAATATAAACTTGCATGCATTAGTCATGTAATAATTAAACTAATTATTACATGCACTTCTTCTTTTTAGGGTTTTCCTTTCAAGGCTTTTGATCTCCTTTATAATGATGATCCATTGTATATTTTATTTATTCATTATTTGAGGATATTTTCTTCTTCATATTTTTGAGTCAAACCCTTGCCCTCTTCTTGTCTCTACTTCCTTGTAATAGGTTTTTGTATGCAGGTGATCTTCAGGTTTTGTGGATTTGTATTGCTCAAATCCTACATGGTATCAAAGCCTAATTTGCTACAAATTGTTCACGTTTGAAGGAATCAGAGATAAGAAAATCATATGGTTAAAATTAGAGCTTTTTTAGTTATTTTTTTTATTTATTGAAATTAGGGGGTCCTTATATTTTGGTATACTTTGAGCTCAAATGAACCTCATTGTTGAGCTCGTAGCACCCAAAAACCCCTATTTTGATATCAAATACATTCGATTTGGACAAATTTGCATTTTGGTGTATTTTTTGGGTACCAAATAACTTGGCACGCTTCCCAAGCCAAAATTCATACGAACTGGCACACAAATTGAGACAAAATTTATCTATTTGGCACATAAAATGAGGCAAAATTTTTACTCTTTGACATGCAAATCAAGACCAAAAAAAATGGCACATAAATCGAGGCAAAAATTGGTAGGTCTTGGCACATATCCTAAGACATGTGCAATTTTGCAAAAACAATTTTTTTATTTTGGCAATGACAGCCATTTGGCCATCAAATTTAAGCCATGCAAATGCAGTTTTAGCCCTTGGTCATATGGTGACCAAGGGCCCATAATTTTAGCCCCAGGGGCCTTGTATGTTGCGACAACCATTTGGCCATCACTTTTAAGCCCCTGAAGTGCTGACATTAGCACATCTAGGCACCATTTTGGGCCCTTCAGAGCACTCAGTGGTTTTTTTCTCATAATTTGAGCATACGGTGTCGAAATCAGGCAAACAAGATATCGTCAAAAAGATGGTTCCGAGCTCTATCCAAATCAAGAGGTTTGAATTTTTGTTTTGATTTTTTGATAGTTTTTTTTAGGGTCAAAGCCAGATGTTTAGTTTTGCACTCCAGAAGCTTTATATTGTGCATTCAGACTCCATTTTGGAAAAGCAAGATATCATTGGAAAGCTTGTTCTGAGAGCTTTTGATGAAGAGTGCTCCCCTTAATACCACAAACACATAACAGAAATAGAGAAACAACAACAATATGCAAGAACAAAAAATTGGCTTCTTATTATCTCCACAAATGTGAAATTACAAACTTTCAGAATTACAATATGCAAAGCCCCATGGGCATTCCCTTACAATATTCTGTAGGACAAAGCCTCGAATTATTGCCCAGATCTACTACCCCGAACTATTCTGAACTGCCTAAGACAATAATACAGCCTTCCTTATATAGGCAATTTTTCCACCGCCTGGGAAGGTTCCAGAATTTTAGCCAATAAGGCCGACCAAACTTAGAATTATTTTATCTTACATTTTATTACATCATAGTCGGCTCAAGATAAGCTTTGAAACCCGAACATAAATTTTGAAGAAAATTATTTTTCACCATTTCAGGTGGCCCAACTTCCGAAGACCATAAGTCATCACCAGTTGACCCGATCGGCTATTATAACCCCATTTCGAAAATGCCACGAAGCGCTCTACAGGCTTGACCCGCGCAAGCGCCCATCACCCAAATTTTTGACCTCATCCGGGGCCTCTAAAGCCTTCAAAACTGAGTTCAAAGTTTCTGCACCCTGCTGCCAATACCGAAAATCTTCAATATCTTCCAATATACACTTGATCTGGCAATGAAACTTTACTGGCAGACTTATATGACCAAAATGAACCTCCAAGAAAGAAATCAGATCATTCTGAGCACATACGAAAATTACCAAAAATAGTAACTTTCCATAAATAGCAGCTCTGCACAAGATAGCCCTTATTGAATTCAAAAATAGAAATATTTTTGGGTGATGCAAGATTGCTCTTACACCTAGGATGCTCCTGCATCAGACACCCAGGGTAATTTGAGAAGTGACCCTGGCACGACTCAGGTGTGCAGAGGAAAACCAAGATGGTTAACCTCCTCCTTTTTTATCCATGATGAATCTTCAATAGGTCATCCTTTCCATTTGACCAAATACTCTTCATATGTCTTGTTCCTTGTGCTTCTGCCAACACGACTGTCCAGTATATCTTCGATCTCCTTAGTGTCTGAACTAGTTGCTGGAATACTCCACTGTGCTGCTGTGATCTCATCTTCAACACCTCCTTCATGATACTCTGTCAGATCTGAAATGTTAAACACTGGTCATTTAGCTCAGTAGGCAATTCTACCTCATATGCATTTCCTGAATCATGTTTCTTCAGTATCCTACATGGTCCAAACTTCTTCATTTTCAACTTGTTATATGTACCAACTGGAAACCGCTCCTTCCGCAAATGAACTATGACTTCATCACCAACCTGAAATTCCTTATACCTCCTTTTCTCATCTGCCTTAGCCTTATACTGTGCATTCATCTTGGTAATATGCTTCCTCACCTCCTCATGGATGTTCTTCAAATGTTCTGCAAAATCCTCAGCTTCAGCACTACTTATTTCTCCTTTATCTATCTTCCTCAATTCAGATGCATTTCTTGGAGTACTTCCATATACAATCTGGAATGGTGATTTACCAGTGCTCCTGTTGACAGAATTATTGTATGCAAATTCCGCCTGTGGTAAAATCAAATCCCATCCTGTTGGCTTATCTCCAACCAAACATCTCAGCAAATTTCCCAAACTTCTATTCACCACCTCTGTCTATCCATCAGTCTGTGGATGATGTGATGAACTAAACTTCAAATCTATCTTCAACTTCTTCCACAATGTACGCTAGAAATATCCAACAAACTTAGTGTCCCGATCTGAAACTATGGTCTTTGGCAAACCATGAAGTCTCACTACTTCTCTGAAAAACAATTCTGCTACATGAACAACATCATTAGTCTTCTTGCAGGGAATGAAATGTGCCATCTTTGAAAATCTATCAACCACCACAAAAATTGAATCATGTCCTCGCTGAGTCCTCGGTAAACCAAGAATAAAGTCCATGCTGATATCCTCCCAAGGCTTCTCTGGTATAGGTAATGGCTGATACAACCTTGTATTTTGCTTCACTCCCTTTACCATCTGACATACTCGGCAACTCTGTACAAACTTCTTCACATCTTGCTACAACTGTGGCTAATAATAATTCTCACTAACCAAACCAAAGGTTTTATCACAACTAAAATGTCCAGCCAATCCTCCGCTATGCTTCTCCTTGATGAGATTCTCCCGCATAGAACTTCGTGGAATGCACAACTAACTCCCTCTGAATAGCATATCATCCTGGATGATGAAATCCAACCATTTTGTCCTGTCTAGAGTAACAGGTTTTGTACAAGCTTTCCAAGCTTCACCAAAATCAAGATCCTCTAGATACAAATTCTTGAGTTCCCTGAACCCAACCACCTCAATCTGCATCTCTGTCAGCAATAGTTGCCTTCTGCTAAGAGCATCTGCAACCCTGTTAGACTTTCCACTTCTATGTTTCAAAACAAATGTATAACTCTGCAAAAACTCAACCCACTTCAAATGCCTTTGATTCAATTTTCCTTGACTATTCAAATATTGCAAAGCTTGATGATCAATATACAAAACAAACTCCTTAGGAAGTAGATAGTGCCTCCACTTTTTCAATGCCTGAACTATAGCATAAAATTTTTGATCATAAATAGAATATTTTCTCTTGGCATCATTTAATTTCTCACTGAAATAAGCAACAGGTTTACCTTCTTGGCTCATAACATCTCCTATTGCAGTACCACTAGCATCACAATCTACTTGAAACACCTTATTAAAATCTGGAAGTGCTAAAACAGGTTGTTCTGTAACTTTTTGTTTCAACAATTGAAAACTCTTTTCTGCCCCATTAGTCCACTTAAACTCTTTTCTATCCCCTCTCATTGTTTCAGTCAAGGGTCCACAAATACTGCTAAAATTTCTGATAAACTTTCTGTAAAAGCTAGCCAAACCATGAAAAGATCTTACCTCAATAGCACTCCTTGGAGTAGGCCATTCAAGGATAGCCTGTACCTTCTCTGGGTCCATTTTTAGACCTTCTCCTGAAACTACAAATCTCAAATACACTAACTCTTTCTTCACAAAACTGCACTTCTTCAAATTAATCAGCAATTTCTCTTCTCTCAACTTCTCAAATACCACACGAATATGCATCATATGCTCATCCAATGTCTTACTAAATATCAAAATATCATCTAGGTAAACAATGACAAACTTACCCAAAAATTCTTTCAGAACCTCGTTCATGAGCCGCATGAAAGTACTCGGTGCATTGGTTAGCCCAAAAGGCATGACTAACCACTCATACAGTCTTTCCTTTGTCTTGAAGGCAGTCTTCCATTCATCTCCTTCTCTAATCTGAATCTGATGATATCCACTCTTCAGATCTATCTTTGAGAAATACACAGCTCCACTCAAACAGTTCATAATATCATCCATTCGTGGCAATGGAAACCTGTACTTGATTGTGATCTTGTTTATTGCCCTAGAATCTGTACACATCCTCCATTCACCATTCTTCTTTGGTGCTAATACCGCTGGTACAGCACAGGGACTCAGACTCTCACGGATCAATCCTTTCTGTAACAGTTCATGTACTTGTCTGTTCAACTCCTCACTTTCTACAGGTGTCATTCTGTGTGCTACCTTATTTGGAAAACTCACTCCTCGGATCAAGTCCATCTGATGACTGATCTTCCTGATTGGCGGTAATCCATCAGGCACGTTATCGGATATAATATCCTGAAACTCATTCAACAAATCTGCAACTTCTAAAGGAACATCTTCTACTTCCTCTTTACCAGCTTTTGGAATTAAAGCAAAACATACATGCTCATGCCTCATACCATCTAAGAATTTTCTTCCATCAACAAATGTTATTCTTGCATTACCACATACCTTTTCTTCGGTCTCTTTCAATGGCTTTAGCTTGTGTCGCACTCCATCCTTTGTTAGGGAATAGGTATTCGCATGACCATCGTGTACATCACATCTATCAAACTACCACGGTCTACCCAATAACATATGACATGCATCCATAGAGATGATATCACATAGTACCTCATCTTGGTATCCACCGATCTTGAACTTTACCAGGCACTGTTCACTGACCATGAACTTGTGGTCATCCTGCACCTGGGCAATCCGATATGGATGTGGGTGTTTCTGTCACTTGAGCTTCAACTTTGTCACCATCTCTTCTGACACCAAATTGTTAGTGCTTCCACTATCGATAATCACATCATAGCATTTACCCTCACACTTGCATCGAGTGCGAAACAGGCTCCTCCTTTGCTCAGGTTCATTCTCACCACTCAACAGGACTCTTCTATTAATCAACGTTTCTCCTCTTTCAGCATCTTCAGAATTTGATGATCTGGCATCTTCATCTACATGTGCAACTCTGGTCTAGCCTTCATTTCTCCTGTTTGTTCTGCCTTGGTGCTAAGGACATTCAAATTCCCTATGACCTTCTTCTCCACAGTGAAAACATGTTCCTCGGAAGCCACCTCTTCTAGATCCTTGTCCTCTTCCTCTTCCTCTCTGATCTCTATTATTCTGATCTTGGAAGTGATTGGAATTATTTCCTCGCTGATTCTGGCTGCTACTGGCCTCATCCTTCCTTTTTGGATCTTCATTTTGGCCACCATATGACCGTCCACCAGATCGTCCACCGCGACCTCTTCCGTTTTGTCTGATCTCAAACTTCTTGTTCAGCTTTTCCTCTACCTTTAGGGAAAACTGGTATGCCTCTTCAATACTGTTCATTCGAACCAGATTCAGCTCCTCCTGAATGCTTGGCCTTAACCCATTAAGGTATCGGACAACTTTCTCCTTATCAGCTTCTGCATGGCCTGTTCTGATGAGGAGTCGATAGAACTCCTCTGTATACTCCTGAACAGATCTTCCTGCTTGCTTCAAACTTTGCATTTTCTTTAGTAGATCAAGCTCATAATCAACAGGAATGAACTATCACTTCAATTTATCCACCATCGGATCCCATCTTGTGATTTAATCTTTCCCTCTTCTATTCCGCTCCAATTGAATTTCTTGCCACCAGATCTTCGCATGACCTTTCAGTCTGGCCTTCACAAATTTGACCCTATCAGGATCCTCAACATCTTCATACTCAAAATATTCCTCACATTCATTGATCCAGTCGATCAATTCTTCTGGGTTAAGATTTCTAGAAAATGTAGGAACCTCAATCTTTGGTCTTTTCCCAATCTTGGAAATTGCCCGAAAAAGTCTTTCTTCCTCCTGGTTCACAATTTTAGCTTCTCCTTCTTGATATTCTTCCTCGGCTTCATCCTCGCTTTCGTCTCTGACATTAAGATTCATTCCTCTGCGAATCTCTTCTTGTAATGCTCGCACTTGTCTCTGCAGCTCTCTAACCTCAGGTGTTACAACACCAGCTCTTCCGCCACGTTCCCTTCGTGGAGACATTTTTGCGATGCACACTGAAACCCTAGCCACGGTCCTGGTGCAAACTACCTCATAGTCGACGATCTGTTTACACACTCAAGAACTCCTGCTCTGATACCACTTGATGAAGGGTGCTCCCCTTAATACCACAAACACATAACAGAAATAGAGAAACAACAACAATATGCAAGAACAAAAAATTGGCTTCTTATTATCTCCACAAATGTGGAATTACAAACTTTTAGAATTACAATATGCAAAGCCCCATGGGCATTCCCTTACAATATTTTGTAGGACAAAGCCTCGAATTATTGCCCAGATCTACTACCCCGAACTATTCTGAACTGCCTAAGACAATAATACAGCCTTCCTTATATAGGCAATTTTTCCACCGCCTGGGAAGGTTCCAGAATTTTAGCCAATAAGGCCGACCAAACTTAGAATTATTTTATCTTACATTTTATTACATCATAGTCGGCTCAAGATAAGCTTTGAAACCCGAACATAAATTTTGAAGAAAATTATTTTTCACCATTTCAGGTGGCCCAACTTCTGAAGACCATAAGTCATCACCAGTTGACCCGATCGGCTATTATAACCCCATTTCAGAAATGCCACAAAGCGCTCTACAGGCTTGACCCGCGCAAGCGCCCATCACCCAAATTTTTGACCTCATCCGGGGTCTCTAAAGCCTTCAAAATTGAGTTCAAAGTTTCTGCACCTTGCTGCCAATACCGAAAATCTTCAATATCTTCCAATATACACTTGATCTGGCAATGAAACTTTACTGGCAGACTTATATGACCAAAATGAACCTCCAAGAAAGAAATTAGATCATTCTGAGCACATACAAAAATTACCAAAAATAGTAACTTTCCATAAATAGCAGCTCTGCACAAGATAGCCCTTATTGAATTCAAAAATAGAAATATTTTTGGGTGATGCAAGATTGCTCTTACACCCAGGATGCTCCTGCATCAGACACCTGGGGTAATTTGAGAAGTGACCCTGGCTCGACTCAGGTGTGCAGAGGAAAACCAAGACGGTTAACCTCCTCCTTTGTTATCCATGATGAATTTTCAATAGGTCGTCCTTTCCATTTGACCAAATACTCTTCATATGTCTTGTTCCTTGTGCTTCTGCCAACATGACTGTCCAGTATATCTTCGATCTCCTTAGTGTCTGAACTAGTTGCTGGAATACTCTACTGTGCTGTTGTGATCTCATCTTCAACACCTCCTTCATGATACTCTGTCGGATCTGAAATGTTAAACACTGGTGAAATATTTAGCTCAGTAGGCAATTCTACCTCATATGTGTTTCCTGAATCATGTTTCTTCAGTATCCTACATGGTCCAAACTTCTTCATTTTCAACTTGTTATATGTACCAACTGGAAACCGCTCCTTCCACAAATGAACCATGACTTCATCACCAACCTAAAATTCCTTATACCTCCTTTTCTCATCTGCCTTAGCCTTATACTGTGCATTCATCTTGGTAATATGCTTCCTCACCTCCTCATGGATGTTCTTCAAATGTTCTGCAAAATCTTCAGCTTCAGCACTACTTATTTCTCCTTTATCTATCTTCCTTAATTTAGATGCATTTCTTGGAGTACTTCCATATATAATCTGGAATGATGATTTACCAGTGCTCCTATTGACAGAATTATTGTATGCAAATTCTGCCTGTGGTAAAATCAAATCCCATCCTGTTGGCTTATCTCCAACCAAACATCTCAGCAAATTTCCCAAACTTCTATTCACCACCTCTGTCTATCCATCAGTCTGTGGATGATGTGATGAACTAAACTTCAAATCTATCTTCAACTTCTTCCACAATGTACGCTAGAAATATCCAACAAACTTAGTGTCCCGATCTGAAACTATGGTCTTTGGCAAACCATGAAGTCTCACTACTTCTCTAAAAAACAATTCTGTTACATGAACAACATCATTAGTCTTCTTGCAGGGACTGAAATGTGCCATCTTTGAAAATCTATCAACCACCACAAAAATTTAATCATGTCCCCGCTGAGTCTTCGGTAAACCAAGAATAAAGTCCATGCTGATATCCTCCCAAGGCTTCTCTGGTACAGGTAATGGCTGATACAACCCTGTATTCTGCTTCACTCCCTTTGCCATCTGACATACTCAGCAACTCTGTACAAACTTTTTCACATCTTGCTGCAACTGTGACCAATAATAATTCTCACTAACCAAACCAAAGATTTTATCACGACCAAAATGTCCAGCCAATCCTCCGCTATGCTTCTCCTTGATGAGATTCTCCCTCATAGAACTTCCTGGAATGCACAACTGACTCCCTCTGAATAGCATATCATCCTGGATGATGAAATCCAACCATTTCGTCCTGTCTAGAGTAATAGGTTCTGTACAAGCTTTCCAAGCTTCACCAAAATCAGGATCCTCTGGATACAAATTCTTGAGTTCCTTGAACCCAACCACCTCAATCTGCATCTCTGTCAGCAATAGTTGCCTTTTGCTAAGAGCATCTGCAACCCTGTTAGACTTTCCACTTCTGTGTTTTAAAACAAATGTATAACTCTGCAAAAACTCAACCCACTTCAAATGCCTTTGATTCAATTTTCCTTGACTATTCAAATATTGCAAAGCTTGATGATCAGTATACAAAAAAAACTCATTAGGAAGCAGATAGTGCCTCCACTTTTTCAATGCCTGAACTATAGCATAAAATTCTTGATCATAAACAGAATATTTTCTCTTGGCATCATTTAATTTCTCACTGAAATAAGCAACAGGTTTACCTTCTTGGCTCATAACAGCTCCTATTGCAGTACCACTAGCATCACAATCTACTTGAAACACCTTATTAAAATCTGGAAGTGCTAAAACAGGTTGTTCTGTAACTTTTTGTTTCAACAATTGAAAACTCTTTTCTGCCCCATTAGTCCACTTAAACTCTTTTCTATCCCCTCTCATTGTTTCAGTCAAGGGTCCACAAATACTGCTAAAATTTCTGATAAACTTTCTGTAAAAGCTAGCCAAACCATGAAAAGATCTTACTTCAATAGCACTCCTTGGAGTAGACCATTCAAGGATAGCCTGTACCTTCTCTGGGTCCATTTTTAGACCTTCTCCTGAAACTACAAGTCCCAAATACACTAACTCTTTCTTCACAAAACTGCACTTCTTCAAATTAATCAGCAATTTCTCTTCTCTCAACTTCTCAAATACCACACGAATATGCATCATATGCTCATCCAATGTCTTACTAAAGATCAAAATATCATCTAGGTAAACAATGACAAACTTACCCAAAAATTCTTTCAGAACCTCGTTCATGAGCCGCATGAAAGTACTCGGTGCATTAGTTAGCCCAAAAGGCATGACTAACCACTCATATAGTCTTTCCTTTGTCTTGAAGGCAGTCTTCCATTCATCTCCTTCTCTGATCCGAATCTGATGATATCCACTCTTCAGATCTATCTTTGAGAAATACACAGCTCCACTCAAACAGTCCATAATATCATCCATTCGTGGCAATGGAAACCTGTACTTGATTGTGATCTTGTTTATTGCCCTAGAATCTGTACACATCCTCCATTCACCATTCTTCTTTGGTGCTAATACCGCTGGTACAGCACAGGGACTCAGACTCTCACGGATCAATCCTTTCTGTAATAGTTCATGTACTTGTCTGTTCAACTTCTCACTTTCTGTAAGTGTCATTCTGTGTGCTACCTTATTTGGCAAACTCGCTCCTGGGATCAAGTCCATCTGATGAATGATCTTCCTGACTGGCGGTAATCCATCAGGCACGTTATCAGATACAATATCTTGAAACTCATTCAACAAATCTACAATTTCTACAGGAACATCTTCTACTTTCTCTTTACCAGCTTTTGGAATTAAAGCAAAACATACATGCTCATGCCTCATACCATCTAGGAATTTCCTTCCATCAACAAATGTTATTCTTGCATTACCACATACCTTTTCTTCGGTCTCTTTCAATGGCTTTAGCTTGTGTCGCACTCCATCCTTTGTCAGGGAATAGGTATTCGCACGACCATCATGTACAGCACATCTGTCAAACTACCACGGTCTACCCAATAACATATGACATGAATCCATAGAGATGATATCACATAGTACCTCATCTTGGTACCCACCAATCTTGAACTTTACCAGGCACTGTTCACTGACCATGACCTTGTGGTCATCCTGCACCCAGGCAATCCGATATGGATGTGGGTGTTTCTGTCTCTTGAGCTTCAACTTTGTCACCATCTCTTCTGACACCAAATTGTCAGTGCTTCCACTATCGATAATCATATCATAGCATTTACCCTCACACTTGCATCGAGTGCGAAACAGGATCCTCCTTTGCTCAGGTTCATTCTCACCACTCAACAGGACTCTTCTGTAAATCAACGTTTCTCCTCTTTCAGCATCTTCAGAATTTGATGATCTGGCATCTTCATCTACATGTGCAACTCTGGCCTAGCCTTCATTTCTCCTGTCTGTTCTGCCTTGGCGCTGAGGACATTCAAATGCCCTATGACCGTCTTCTCCACAGTGAAAACATGTTCCTCGGAAGCCACCTCTTCCAGATCCTTGTCCTCTTCCTCTTCCTCTCTGATCTCTATTATTCTGATCCTGGAAGTGATTGGAATTATTTCCTCGCTGATTCTGGCTGCTACTGGCCTCATCCTTCTTTTTCGGATCTTCATTTCGGCCACCATATGATCGTCCACCAAATCGTCCACCGTGACCTCTTCCGTTTTGTTTGCTCTCAAACTTTTTGTTCAGCTTTTCCTCTACCTTTAGGGAAAACTGGTATGCCTCTTCAATACTGTTCATTCAAACCAGATTCAGCTCCTCCTGAATGCTTGGCCTTAACCCATTAAGGTATCGGGCAACTTTCTCCTTATCAGCTTCTGCATGGCCTGTTCTGATGAGGAGTCGATAGAACTCCTCTGTATACTCCTGAACAGATCTTCCTGCTTGCTTCAAACTTTGCATTTTCTTTAGTAGATCAAGCTCATAATCAACAGGAATGAACTGTCGCTTCAATTTATCCACCATCGGATCCCATCTTGTGATTTTATCTTTCCCTCTTCTATTCCGCTCTAATTGAATTTCTTGCCACCAGATCTTCGCATGACCTTTCAGTCTGGCCTTCGCAAATTTGACCCTATCAGGATCCTTAACATCTTCATACTCAAAATATTCCTCACATTCATTGATCTAGTCGATCAATTCCTCTGGGTTAAGATTTCTAGAAAATGTAGGAACCTCAATCTTTGGTCTTTTCCCAATCTTGGAAATTGCCCGAAAAAGTCTTTCTTCCTCCTGGTTCACAATTTTAGCTTCTCCTTCTTGATATTCTTCTTCAGATTCATCCTTGCTTTCCTCTCTGACATTAAGATTCATTCCTCTGCGAATCTCTTCTTGTAATGCTCGCACTTGTCTCTGCAGCTCTCTAACCTCAGGTGTTACAACACCAGCTCTTCTGCCACGTTCCGTTCATGGAGGCATTTTTGCGATGCGCGCTGAAACCCTAGCCACGGTCCTAGTGCAAACTACCTCACAGTCGGCGATCTATTTACACACTCAAGTACTCCTGCTCTGATACCACTTGATGAAGGGTGCTCCCCTTAATACCATAAACACATAACAGAAATAGAGAAACAACAACAATATGCAAGAACAGAAAATTGGCTTCTTATTATCTCCACAAATGTGGAATTACAAACTTTCAGAATTACAATATGCAAAGCCCCATGGGCATTCCCTTACAATATTCTATAGGACAAAGCCTCAAATTATTGCCCAGATCTACTACCCCGAACTATTCTGAACTGCCTAAGACAATAATACAGCCTTCCTTATATAGGCAATTTTTCCACCGCTTGGGAAGGTTCCAGAATTTTAGCCAATAAGGCCGACCAAACTTAGAATTATTTTATCTTACATTTTATTACATCATAGTCGGCTCAAGATAAGCTTTGAAACCCGAACATAAATTTTGAAGAAAATTATTTTTCACCATTTCAGGTGGCCCAACTTCCGAAGACCATAAGTCATCACCAGTTGACCCGATCGGCTATTATAACCCCATTTCGGAAATGCCACGAAGCGTTCTACAGGCTTGACCCATGCAAGCACCCATCACCCAAATTTTTGACCTCATCCGGGGCCTCTAAAGCCTTCAAAATTGAGTTCAAAGTTTCTGCACCCTGCTGCCAATACCGAAAATCTTTAATATCTTCCAATATACACTTGATCTGGCAATGAAACTTTACTGGCAGACTTATATGACCAAAATGAACCTCCAAGAAAGAAATCAGATCATTCTGAGCACATACAAAAATTACCAAAAATAGTAACTTTCCATAAATAGCAGCTCTACACAAGATAGCCCTTATTGAATTCAAAAACAGAAATATTTTTGGGTGATGCAAGATTGCTCTTACACCCAGGATGCTCCTGCATCAGCTTTCTAGTTTTGTGAGTCATTTTTTCAGATTCTTATCTAGATACATTTTATTCAAATTCTTGCATTTTTGCAATCTAGTGGATATCCTGGATGTTTCAGGTCCTGGGATCTCTTCCCTTTGAGGGATGTCTCGTATTAGGCCATTCTTTTGTTTCAACAACCTTTTCTCTTCTTTGAGAAGTGTATACTTTACTTTTGTAGAATTCTTTTATGCACATGCACTGAGATAAAGTGTCATTCTATTTCATGCTTGGAATCTTGAACATGTTTTTGCTATTTGTACTTGCACTCCATTATAAAGTGCCATGGGGGGTTTGATGTTTGGCATTATTTTCCATCTACCTTTGTCAAGTGAGTGTTCCTTCCATGACATTAGCCTCAGGGTATCTTTATTTGTGTTTGTACTTTCACTGCACCTTCAATGTTCCTAATTGTTCACGATGCAGTTCTTATTGGCACTATTTTCAATGTACCTGTCACCTCTCCCTTGTCAGCATTATGGGGGGTTTCTACTGATCGTTCTTCTGCTTCCTTGGTTTGATAGTGTGACCTATGTATTCAATATTTATTCCTATGTACTAGGCGGATGCAGTGGCTGGGTACCTATGCATTTTGGTGAGATGGATCATTTACCATATAGACACTCTTTCTTTCCATTTTTTAGAGGCACTCTTCCATCTTTCATTGATCAACTGTTCAGGTTTTGGTGTTTTATACCATCTATATCTTCGAGTTCAGTTGTTTGCCTCCTAATTCGAGTAGTGTCATTTGAGGGCATTCATACAGATTACAGTCTTCTCTACCTGGTCATGCTCTATTTCAGTGGAGGATCTTCATATCAGCAGTTACTTCTTGACAGAGTTTGCATCTTCTTGCTTTAGTGATGTTCTATATGTTAATTCTTATTCCTATTTTCTAGAACATTCCTAGTTTTGGAGGCTTCTTCAGTCCTTTAGATTAGTTTTTGTCTCTTTTTGGAGTAGAGTTTTTCCCATGTGGTTTTCTCTATTTCTCCGCTTTATAGAGACTCTCTTTTGTACTTGGGTACCTGAACTTGCATTTTGTTGCCGGGATCCATTTTTTTTTAGCACTGTAGTTTCCTTTTCTTTCTTCTTGCATTGTTGCTCATCTTAAGGGGGGATGTTAGAGTAAAGTATTAATTTAATTGTGTTAATTAAATTAACTTTACTCCCTTCTTAAGATCTCACCTTTTTTTCTTTAGTTGTTTATATTTAAACCTCTCTTGCATTGGTAGTGTTATATTTACAACACTCATGCACTACTTGTTTTAAATATAAACTTGCATGCATTAGTCATGTAATAATTAAACTAATTATTACACACACTTATGCTTTTTAGGGTTTGCCTTTCAAGGCTTTCAATCTCCTTTATAAGGATGATCCATTGTATATTTTATTTATTCATTATTTGAGGATATTTTCTTCTTCATATTTTTGAGTCAAAGCCTTGCCCTCTCCTTGTCTCTACTTCCTTGTAATAGGTTTTTGTATGCAGGTGATCTTTAGGTTTTGTGGATTTGTATTGCTCAAATCCTACATATTGGAAAGTTTATTATAAACATCTTATTCAATCTCTTTTATGCAGGACTGTGTGTTTGTCTATACAAAAAAATATATCAGTTTCTGATATGCAACAAAGTATACACAAGTTCAAAATATGCTCAATGCTAGAGATTGTAAGTAAGTTTTCTTCAATATTCAATGCACATAAATTGTGTTATGGTTATAGAAGAGGACAATTTTATGTTTTCATAGCATACCAAAGCAAGCACTTGTGTTTATAGTAGACAATGTAGCATCCTTTAATCTCTTTCAAGGTAGGAAAAGACATCGGTATATGCATTGGACATGCTAAAATTTGTTACTTGTAATGAGTTAGAGGACATCATATATGATTACATAAGATCATGAAAAGAGTACATTGCTTAGGAAAAACTTGATTTCATAGAAAATGCTTAGAAAATGGAATTGAAGTGGATATATTTCAACACCAATTTACTATTGAATTGATGACTTGTGGATCAAGATAAATGCTCACCTTAGTGAGATCCATAACTTGGATTTTCATCAAATTTATAAGTTTTAAAATGTTTTTTTGTAAAAGTGAACTATGTCACTTATTGTAACTATTAGTTAGATTTTGGGCCTTATCTTTTGTAAAATTTAGGCAAATCCTAACTTATTTCCAAAAAAGTAGTTATTAGAAGTAATTATAGGGAGTTGAGCTGGTCGTGTCTCCCAAAAGAAGGATTATTTTAGGAAACTACTACCATCCCACTTAAGGATCTCATAAGAGGTTGTTAAACCATGTCACAAATCTTGAGGGGATATGCAAAACAATCTCCCCTAGTATTACTCAAGAGGATTTGACCCTAGTACCTTTCTCTAATACCACTTATAGGGAGTTGAGTTGGTGATTTCTCCCAAAAGGTGAAACTTTTCAAAAAAAAATGCTACCATCTCAGTTAAGGATCTCGCAAGAGGTTGTCAAACCAAGTCATGAATCTAAAGGGGATATGTTGGACACTTACCAACAATCATCACTAAGATAGTTACTTGAAGTGATCACTTAGATAGTTATGCTAAGTGGTTGTCCTAAGTGGTTACTCTTATAGAGGGGAAAATTTGGAGAAATTCTCAAAGAAAATTTTAATGACTTGTTTTACATTATTTATAGAAGGGTTTTGATATTGTAGAACTATACATTTACATTTATGTTTTGTGGATGATGATATGTTTATCAGATGATTGATATGCTCATTTATGGTTATCATTTATATGTTTATGAAATTAGAAAACCATCTATCTTTATATTTTTTATGGAGCTAACCCAAGGATTTGAATCTAACCATTATCATGATGTTTTATGTTTCATGGATATGTGTCTGATATGTTTTCATGGCTTAGGACAAAGTCATAGTTACTCACTTAGTTGAGGTCCACACAATGTATCGATCCTGGTCATCTGTTTGCATATATCTAATTTGTATGTATCTCTATATGTATACACATATCTCTTCTTGGTGATGCAGGATTGCAGGTACTGGGTATCATCTCCACTGGCTTCATAGGTCTGAGTGATTCCTCAAAATCCTCGATTGTTGTTTTTGTTACGGAGATATCACCAAGGTTCCATAAGAAGGAACTCTACCTTTGACCCTCTTATCCTTAGGTGGGGAGTTCCTGAGTCAGTCCCTTGTGTGGATGATGTATCTCTGTGTCCTCTCAGTTTGTTGGTTTTGTGGATCTTGTAGATAGTTTCTATCTTTTGCATTCATTGAGAATGAGGTTTCGAGTATGGTAGCTCTAATTTTCTTCATGGTATGTTTAATTTTTATTAGTAGATTATTGATGTGAATTATTCTTCATATGAGGGCATGATTTAGTAAGTTATCATTATTAGTAGTTACTTATATGTACTAGTGTATCTTGTTAGGAATGATTTAGTATGTGATTAAATCATGTGATTTTAATATCAATAATAATAAAAAATTTATGGTATTAATAATGTTTTAATGATAGTGGTAAATTCTAACTTATGTTAGTAGTTACCTAATATATATATATATACCTATTGTATTTTGTAAAGAATATGGATTAGTGTATAAATAAATAATATGTTTCATAATATTTAAAGAATTGTAATATTAATAATATTGTGCCTTACTTATGGTATATGTATACATATGCCTATGAATACATATATATAAACACATATTATTGTTAATTGATTGTGTGAAATAAATTATTATTATTATATAATAAAACTATGCTACTTTCTTTAATGGAAATGTGTTTGGTAAATTCTTTTACCATGGTTATTAGTAAATTATTCCTAAAAATAATATTATCTATTTTGCCACTCTTAAATTTAGGAGACATAGATTTATAATTCTATTAAATAATATTTGTTTATCCCTTCACGGGAATGGTTTTACAAACCATATTATTAAAAAATAACTAATATAGTTGGGATGGTTGCATCGGTTGGATTACCCGTGCAACCACCTCCTCTAATCTACATACAGGAGAGATTTCTTGTGTGTGGGGGAGTTGGCAGGAAGATGGATCTCTGAGAAAAGTGGATAGGATAGTTTGTTTTAGAGGTGTGTTGGATAGGAGTTGATTTGAGAAGAAACAATAATAAGATGAGTATTATGTTTGTAAGAAAATTATATTTGTGAGGAGAGGATTCATTATTCTTTGAGATTGGCATTTGGTTGTTTCGGGTAGAGGCTGGAGATTGCACCCAGAAGGACTTGAAGGAGTGCTGGAAGAGATTGAGAGGATTGGATCCTTCATCAAACCGAATCTCCGCAAGACTCCAGGTTGAAATCCATCCTGAGAGTTAACTCTCCTTTGTGATATGAAATGATGAAAGTCTAGTTGAATGTTTCTCTGTATATTTGTCGTTGATATAGATTGTAGAATGTTTATGTTATATATCATTGTGCCTGTATTAGTGAGTTGGAGAGTAGGATCATGTTTAAATGGAATTATTTCCTATATTGTATGTATATGAATATTTCTGCATTTTTAAGAGTCTGTAGACTCCTTAGTATTCTCCTTGTATCTCCTTTCTTATCCAGAATGTCCATGAGTGCTTCTAGGCTTTAGAACTTCTGTTTCAACCCTACTGTTCCATATCTATTTTTGCACCACATTTCTTCATCCAGATCTAGGACAGATTTGTTGGATAGATAGGATGGGTTGATGGCTATTTTCAAAGGGAAATTAAGAAATCTCAAATGGGTCGTGCTCAGATTAGGCAACCATAGTCCCCATAATGCCCAGTTTTACCCGCAAGTCAGAGTTGATAGTCTTTTTTATAGTTTCTGGCAATCGGTTCAACCGAGCAGGTATATGCCAAGTGATGTTAGTGTCAACCAAGGAGGACATGATTTAGTGTCAACTGAGGAAGACAAGAATTAGTGTCAACCAAGGAAGACAAGAATTAGTGTCAACCGAGGAAGACAGGATTTAGTGTCAACCGAGGAAGCCAAGAATTAGTGTCAACCGAGGAAGACATGATTTAGTGTCAACCGAGGAAGACAAGATCTATACAAATATAACATTTAAGTATAAGTTTAAACTTATACTTTAAGTTATATTTGTATAAAGAAATTAGGTACCTCTCAGGATGTTTGAGATAGGTTTTAGCTTCATAGGAGTTAAGATGCAACTTCTAGATTTTGGGGATTTAAAAAATAAAATCAGACTTAGTTAATTTCAGGCACTGGAGGTTTTATGGAGCATTGTGTTTATGATGCAAGTTCTCAAATGTGTTTTACTTCATGTATGATGTGTATGTGATGTTTGGGTTAAGGGTAGAAAACCTAAGAGCACTAAGTGAGTGGCTCTCAGTGCGGGGTCGGGGCCCTAGGTGGCTAGTACCAGGATAACCGACTGTAGAGTTATTTAACAAGTGATAATTTAATTAAAACTTATGGGAATGGGTTCAAACACTAAAAAGATTAATGTATGCCTCACCCATACCATTAGTGCTAGTAAAGGCTGTGGATGGGAGTGGGAGAAGGTACCTATGCATAGGTGCAATCATATGGTGCTTGTCTGTACAAAAGGCATTCGATCCAACATGTGCCTACTTGGGGCCGGAGCCCAGAGTGGCTAGTACTAGGACAACCCAAGGGGTGAGGGCTATGTGATGACACTCACTTAGCTTGTTTCGTAGAGTTTATACCAAGCCTTAGAACCTTTGGGAAAAGATTTATACTCTGATCTTCTTTTCATTTGCTATTTGGGAAAGGTTACCCAACCCTAGGTATGGCCTAGCTATTCCTTCTTTGTGGACCTTGGTGTTTATATCCTAGCACGGGGAGTGGGCCTTTTGGTATCCACGTGGTTGGGTGGTAAATCTTTTTATCAAGGTATCTTTTGTGGATGCAGTGCTTAAGGATTTGTGCTTGCTTATGTTCCAATTTTTGAAGAATGAAGACTTGTATTTATCTTTCATGATGTAAAATTATTGTTACCTCCCAAGAGGAGATGCATGTAATGTAATCATTAATGTATTTCAAAATGATGTATTTGGGATGGGTAGACTTAGGAAAAAGGAAAAGGGAAAGCACAAACTTTATGTATATGATGTATGTTGAAAAGAAAGGGATTTTGTAACATTTCAAGTAAAGTAGTATGTTTCTCATTATTGATGAATAAAGGAAAAGCAAGAAAAACAAATGTAATATTTGCAATGTATCAAATGTTTAGATGATTCTGTTATATAGTATTAATGCTTTAAATGTTATATTGTTCATAAAGGATACTTAGGAATATAGATGGATTTAAATGACAAATTGAAATGAAAGTACTTTGTATTTCTTTATAAAGAATCTACAAATGTTGGGATGTATTTTGCTTAAGAAGTAAATCAACTTGTTAGTACACTAAATGGACTTAAATGAATTGTGAATTAAGTAAGAAGGGAACCTTGGATGAATCTAAGTTTTACTTTGTTTTGTTATGTAATTCTTTTAAAAGTTTCAAAAATTTTCATAAATCATTACTTAGGTTTTCTTTTACAAAGAGAATCTTTGTTCTCTTCCCTGGTTCCCTTGCGGGGCATGACATCTTTTGAGTTATTATTGCTAATTTTTTGTATGTTAAAGTAATAGTCCTTTTATGTAAATGTGTAATAATTGATAAAGTTGATGTGGCATAGCACAATCATTTCTTGGTATCTTGAGTTGGGTGTGCTAAAATAACCTATCTTCTCATATGTCCATATTTGTTATACTTCTTTCTTAATTGTTTCATATCAAAACCCAGTTTGTGTTGAAATCTCCCCTTTTGTAATCATTATCAATTGTGGTATCTAAGTCAATATTCATAGGTCTATCATTGAGGTTTTTTCTATTTATAACTTTTTTTAGTTTTGTCTTTTCTCCTTTTTGTACTTTCAGGTTGAAAGTACTAAAAAATCCTAAGAAAACCCCTCATACAAGGGAGCTACCCCCTATCAAATGTAGAGGGAGATTTTTATCCCATAAAGATCTCTCCAACTATTGGAATGATTGTCACAACTCTTCAAGCAAATAGGGCTAGTTCTAGAGAAACGATTGTAGTGAAAAATGTATTTATTGACAATCTCTCAACTTTAAAATTATTTAAGGGATAGACTGTTGAACACATCACAAGACTAAGAGGGTGATGAGGTGAATCATTCTTCAACACATACTTAAACTATGATATTGATATCAGGATTTAACTATGTAGTTGATTCAAACTCATTGACCCATGTTTCATGAGTAGTGGTTCACAAGAACCCATCTCTCATTAGAATGGATGGAACACTTAACACTCAAAAACTAAACAATTAAATCCTGATAGGAATATCAAAATTTGACTTGTTGTGGAAAATATATCCTACTTGTCAATATACTTCAACTTTTCAATCTAGCTCTTATACTTCAACTTTTCAAACTTAAATTCACATTAACTAGTGTTAACAAAAAACAAAGATAAATCAATGAATAACATACAAATGAACATCAAATTTTTATGCAGAAAACCTAATGTGGGAAAAACCACAATGAAATCCAACTCACTACATGAATAACTAATTACAATATTATTTTTTGCTCAAGGCCAACGTAGCTCATTGTTCCTCATTTGACTTGCAAGATAAGGCACACAACCTTAAGGAAAGATACATGGAACTTGCAATCTAAGACACACAATCTTAGAGTGAGATACAAAGGATTTGTAGATTGAAGCTCACTTTTTAAGGGAAAGATACAAATTTGCACAAAGTTGCCAAGGACACAAATTGTCTTCTAGCAGACACAAAATTAATATGAACTGAAATGAACAAATCTCCAAGCATGATACTATCCTTGAATCACTGTCTCAAGTACCACCTTCATAACAAACAACACACATACATTGTCTCAAACTATCACAACCCTTATATCCCTATTTTTATGTATTTAATAATTTGATGAATTTTGAATTGTTAATAATTACAAATACAATATTTAATATTTTAAAATGATATGTTAGGAAAAAAATAAGTAAATAAATTTTGCATCTATTGCTTTATGACGATCACATACTTTTTTGTTTTAGAAAAATAAAATTTTCCTTCTAGATTTGAGATGATTACATAATTGAATTGTTAGAAAAAATAAAAGATTTGATTTGTATCTATTTTGAGTGTAATAATCTTCTTGAAAAAATATGTATATAAACATTAATTGTTTTATTACAAATATAATATTATTTTTTTGATTCATCAAATATAATATTATATTAAAACCTATATTATATATAAAATATATTAAACAAATAAATATATATGTTTACATGCATAAATATAATATATTTCATATCTTAATTAGAATATGTGTATTTTAATTTTAAATTACATAGTATATATATATACTTTATATATATATGAATCACCCACGTGAGCTTAGAAACTAAATAAAGGGAAAAGGTAAAAGAAAAAGAATCATTTAGAAAAAGACTAAAAGTTAATATTTTTTACTTTTCCTTTAAAAAGGACATAAAATATAAACAAAAATTTTAAAAGCAAAGAGATAGAAAATAATGGAGAATCTTTTATTTCGAATGAGTCAAAGACTTGCAACGTGGCTTTAAAGCCATTGTTTTTAAAACAAAAGTATATTGCAAAGTTCAGTAAGAAAGTAAATAATCATGAAGGCTAATAAGAAGGTAAGAATTACAATCTTAAGTTATGCAAGTCAAGTTTTAAACAAAAAACAAAATATGCAAGGGCATAAATTTTAGTTGTGACCATGCATTAATAAATATATGAGAATAGGAATTGGAATGTAGGGAAGATGTTTTTACAACAAACAATGATTGGGAGCTATGATTTGGAAGTGATTTTTGTGTATTCTAATATCACATAAGTTGTGGGGAGACTAGATTTTGTGACCTCGTACTTTATTATAGAAAGCTCTCACCAATCAAGCTAGGCCCTAGATCCATAGATACAAATTTTAAATTTGTATTTTAACCTGAATTAAATTATGCTTTCTTCATCTCAAACATTATAATTTGCAATCATATATGTATTCATATACATGTATATTTTTATATGTAATATATATTCATGCTCCGAGGATATATACATATATACATATATACATATATATATATACATACATACATATATATATATATATATATGTATATATATATATATATATATATATATATATATATATATATATATATATATATATATATATATATATATATATATATATATTATGTATAGTATGTATATATACATATACATATATATATATATATGTATATATACATATATACATA